>JBBBVU010000022.1:16964364-16989076 GCA_037177055.1 Atherinosoma microstoma | reverse complement strand
TCTATCTATCTATCTATCTATCTATCTATCTATCTATCTATCTATCTATCTATCTATCTATCTATCTACCTACCTACAAGGCGGTAACCAGAGGTGCAATACTGGATCTTTATAAGGAACAAATGGCAAAGGTACAAAGAAGTTGAAGGTACAACAACACGTTTGAGGTACCTTTAGGTACTTTTTTTTCTCAGAGTGTAGGTGACAAAGCATTTACTGATGAGTAACTTCTACTCCTGTTCAGCCTTTTGCTCCTTTTGGCATTTTTACTGTCAACACTTTTTTTCATCTTTAAACATCTAACATACCAAGAAAGAAACATTGAGTTAGCTTGTTTTAATGCAAGAAAGACCTGTAGCTATATCTGTGACATCATGTGTTCATCCTGTAGCATATGGTTGGGATATTCATATCTATTTATCAATGTATTCTGACAGGCTCTACCATACACTTGCAGCCCTCTTCAAGCTCTGGCAAACCAGTCATTGTTGAGTTAATGTAATACATTTCGCTAGAACAGGAATGCTGCCACAGACACTGGATTTAAGAATACAATTACAGAGAGATTTACCTGCTGCTAAAAAGCTTCATACTAAGTCTTAACCCATTTGGCAAAGGCTTGGATTTAATTGGCAGTCATCCATAAGTGAACCAAGTAGAAAAAGTCTTTATTTTCAGACTTCAATGAGAGAAAATGTTCGATTTTTCTGTAATTAACCATTTCAACCTGCACATAAAAATTCCAGCATTTTTTGGAAAGATTGTGTATTTTCAATGTTTTGCCAGCACACATGCCAGTCACTTATAACATTATCAGACTTACTACTGGATTCTGCATTGTAGCGCAATGTGTCTTTGTTGTAAAGATGAGAAGATATGAAAGCTATGTCAAGCTTACATCTCAGGGTGACTGATTTTATAGGCTGCCCTTCATACAGCTAGAATACAGCTAGCTAATTTAAGTTGTTTTTTGTATGGATCCGTCCCCAAGTCCAAAACACCAAATATGTATATGCATATGTTGCATTAATATTTAATGCAGACTGAATACTGACACAACAGTATAATTTCTTTTTGTTTCCATTATGTTCTGGTTCAGAGATCCTCAGAGGAGAAAACAAAGAAGATTTGCCTTGTTCAGTACAATGTAGGCCATAAGCCTTAAAGCAAGGGTCAAGCCCTGGAGAGTATTCTCTGACCAACTCTGGAAGAAAATCAGAGAAAATCACTAGACCGAGACTAGTCTGGTGAGGTTTTTACAATCTGCTGTTAGATTCAGTTGTAAAATAAACAAAGCCACGAGTAAACACACATAATTACACAGTTTTTCTGTAAGATGTAATTCCTCTTTCTGTGCCTCTCTCCTTCAGGATTTATGGTTTGTGATTTAATTGTTTTTCTTCAATAATCTAAAAACTGCAAGTTATTTTTGTGGTACTCTTCTTGCAGCAGCGTAACTAACCTCACTCTGTTATGTATGTATGTGTGAATTTGAAAGCTGTAACTAAGTGAAGTACTCCTATTTTTGTGCATCATTAGACATTAATTATGCTGTCGAAACACTGGATTTCCACAGTCATAAGGCTGCACGAGTTTCAATTAGAAACATTTCTTTCTTTCTTTTTTGCACAGCTGTTCAGTTTGTTTGTCTGGATTTTGTTGAATTAAAATGTACATGTGCTTTTGAGTTCACAATGTGTATCAAATGCTGTATTTATCTTTTTTTTTTCTTCTTAATTTTTTTTTTTGGGGGGGGGGGGTTGCCAGATGGGGCTTCATTTAAATACATGATTCATGATTTCAACGCACCCGAACAAATAATGGCACCACTTTAGCTTTCCGTAACTGTGTGAAATCTGGACTAATATACAGCTGATGTACAAAAACACTAAAATGCCTCTCATTTTTATTTTTTGTTTACTTTAATCATCTTTTTTTAGCCAAAGCTTCAACCATCTGTTAATATCTAATAGAATCTAAGATCATTTTTACTTTTATGAAACTATTCATTATTTTCCATATAAATTCATTAACTTAAAACAATTTGAGGTTAAATATGAAACACACACATATGAAGCTGTATGATATTTCTTTGCTGATTAATATGCTGCATATTGTTCAAAATATCCTGCTAAATTTTTACAGAAATATAAAGAAATTGAATCTTACTCTTATGTTGACAGTAAAGCCTTTAACAGGGAGAATCCTGGGAATTGTTAGCCCATTTTGCATTTATATGCAGCAGCATCTACCCATCATCATGGAGTAAACAACACCAATATGTTTGTGATGGTAAAGCTGCAAGGAGTGTGTCTCATTACTTTTCCTGATTGAAGGTGCTTTTGCTAATCTGTTGTACAATGTGAAAAACTGATTAACTGGCTAGCTGAGGGGAAAAGTTTCTATTGTTGTTTCCCACAATGATCATCCTACATTTCTAAACTGAATTTTGCTTAATTTTAAATCAAGATAACAACAACAATGGAGGCATGCTGAATACAATATACAATTGTAATGTACAAGAACAATGACACACTTTCATTTACTTAGTTTTTACTTTGTGCCAGATCTAAAAAGAACTGACCAATACAGTAGAAGATGTCATGTCTCAACATGAAACCTGGAATCAGTTCATTTGCTTGTGTTCAAAGGAGATAGACTACATCTTGTGTCTCGACAATATCAGAAGTCGTGTGATATCTTAGTAAATAAAGCATTGTGTCCACAATGTTTAACCCTTTGAACCCTAAGCCTATTTTGTTTGAAATTGGATCCTCTTAATAAAATGAGCGTATCTTTGTAACCACTAAGTGAGTTTTGGTGTCACATTAAAGGGAACACTTGTGAAATTTATCAATATGTGTAAATCACAGTATATGTGTTACTGGTGAAGAATAAATTAAGATGACAAATAGGAAAAACGCAATCCTCACCTAATAAAAACCCTAACTCTTTGGAATAGTTGATGGTTTGGATACAGCTATGTGGCTGTGGAGCCAGAAATGTTGTGTGTGGGTTGTCATAGCACTCCCTAAATAAGTTTGATATATTGTATTTTTCATTCATGATTGGAATTGTGTTTGGAAAAATGTAAAAGGCTTTTAGATCCTTGTTGCCCAGGTTCTGCTGTTTAATTTGA
Source organism: Atherinosoma microstoma (assembly GCA_037177055.1). Classification (NCBI taxonomy): domain Eukaryota; kingdom Metazoa; phylum Chordata; class Actinopteri; order Atheriniformes; family Atherinidae; genus Atherinosoma; species Atherinosoma microstoma. The sequence goes on along the minus strand of JBBBVU010000022.1, from coordinate 16,985,937 downwards.
TGTGCAACATCACTATAATCTGTCTGATGAGTTATATTGTTTAGCTCTGTGATTGATAAGTGCTAACTAAAAGCCCCAAATCTGGGGTCTATAGGGTTCAAATTAATAATTAAAGTAATTAACTTGTTTTCTTTGATCCATGCAGGTGTTCATTAACAATGCATAAAAATTGTTATAAATATCAATCTGAACTACAAGGACAAAACATTAGTAACTTAATGATTTCTGATGAAAACAGATTTGAACCACAGACATACTTTTGCAATTTGAAACAAATATTATTGACTGCTTTATTATTTCTGCCACCAGTTTAGTCTCCTCATGACCTGATTTTACTGAACTTGATATCAACAAACTTGTTCAGTTTTATAGGATCAAAGCTCAAATGGTGGGTGATCGGTTTGTGTTTCACATATTTTTTTTTTATCTCAGTAACACATGATAATATTTTACTGTAAATTTGGTAACAGAGAATAATGTGTTTCTTATATTTAGAAAATAATGATGAACTAAAAACTTAGATGTTCCATTTTTCTGCATTCTAATACAGACCATGTTATTAAAGTCCAATGTGAGTAAAACTACTGATGAATTTAATACAGATAGTTGCAATTTGAAATAATTGCAATTATTTCAAAGAGAAAAACATTTTAAAGACAGAAACTCAATGTACTCCAGAATCACTTTGAAAAACATGCTGGGTGGAATCAAAGCTGCACAATTTGTATTCCTCATGGGAGTGGAAATGTCTAGAGATTTCTGATTCTGTCAACTCAAAACACTGACATTAGTTGACTTTAGATACAGTTACAAAAATAAATGGGTATACATGTGATTATTATTCATAGGTAAAAAACCAGTAAATTAGCAGAAAGGTTTTAAATCACTTGGTAGTGAAAATTTGGTTTGATTCTTACAGTATATAAACACCCAAGTGTAGTCTTACCCACCTCTGGCCACCCCATGTATAAAAGTTTAGCTCCGCCAATGGTTACACCCATTGAAGGGTTAACTGTATTGACACCTCTGTCTCTGACCTGACGATGTTTCTGTGAACGGTGACCTGGCAGTTCGGCCTCGATCAGGAGGGATGCAGCAAGCATTACCATGGACAGGTATCACTACAGCCAGGATGAATGAGGACAAAAATGAAGGTGGATATTAACATATTCTCCCATTACCATATTAACAGTGTGCATGAAAATGTGGCCCAAGCACTTACCTTAATTAAATTATAGTTGATTTCCAAGGTTGCATCTAGATTAGTTCTGATACTTAAAGTCCAACTATTTCAGTTTTTTAAAGTATAATGTTATATAAATCCACTCCAAAGTTAATGATATGAGGTTAGTGTTTTATTAGACAAATTATTTTTTTTTATTTTTATAATTTAGTTTTTTTGCATAATTATTTTCTCATTCTCTGCTGTGGTGGTGGATGTTGCAAGACACAAATTCATGTGAAATATGCTAAAAATTCATGAAGGTGCGTTCAAGTACGATATTCTGTCAGTGAAGAGAGGATTTCATTTTAATGAGGATGTGCCTTCTGAAATAAAACTTTTTAAACATAATGTCACAGACATATTTGCCCCTTCACAGTCTTGAACAGTAGAGTTGTACAGATGGAGTAAAGTAAGCTGAGTGTAGGTTAATATTCTATAGGAAAGGATGCTAAATCCCATTTTTATACAGAGGAAAACTGTTTAAATAATATTATAAGGGGAGTTTTGAACCACATACAGCATTCTACCTCAATTTCCAAATAACTGGGTATGCAAACTGCACATTTTAATCAGTGACCTATATGGTATAAACAAAGCACGAGTATAACATTTAGGCAGGGTTAAAAAGAGTCCTGCTACTGTTCATTTACATGCTAGAATTGGCAGGATGAGTGGCTGAAATTTTTAACACGTCATCAGTGTTTGTATCAGCCTCTCAAACAGCTGATACTCAGTGATTTACTCTGTCTAAACAAAGGTGAGGATGATTTGATAAACTGAAATAATTATGCATTCAAGCAGCATAGATGGCAACATGGTCTTAAGGAAATATGTGAAATGTGCACAATCTCTTTGCCCTGCATTATGTGGTAAAGGAGGATGCACTGAAATGCTGTGCCACTGAAGGAACATGTCTCCTTCAGTGAATTGGAGGAGAGTTGAGTTCATCCACTGGCAGTGGTGACTTTAGTGGGAAAAAAGTTGGATATTGTACATGGAGGAGAGCAAAAAACAAGTTGTAATGTTACCTTTTGAACTGCCCAAATCACAGATACCTATATTATATGTTACAGCAACAATCCATGCTGCTGCTATGACATAAAAGTGACTTCATACCACTTCAACTTGAACTTGTACTTGTTAGACAAACCAAATACTGCAACTCAGGGATTAACTGGTGTACTTAGTTGTTTGTAGAAAAAAAGAAAACTTTTCTTTCTTGAAATACATCCAGGGTCTGATCCATAGTAGATTGTCTTTTTGTTCTTCATTTGTGTTTTTTAAGATATAGTGGGAATGCAAATCTCAAACTGACATCAGACGTTTTGTGTCTGAATGAATTGCTTATGTATGCTCTTGTTTGCAAACTAACTTGCATCAAAATGCACGTAACATATGAATACATTGTCTTCAATTGAAAAAAAGACAGTTTTGTATTTTCCTTTTCATATTTATCGTCAAGTGTTGGTAAAGGATTTGAGCCTGTCATGTAGAAGGACAGATTTTCCTTAAATTATTATCATTGTTGCTATTCACACAATTAAAAGTTAACTGTATACATATTTTTCAGATTGATACCAGAGCTGTATTTATACATTTCTCTTACTAACCATTACTCCTGAGCAGTCTCTGACATAATTACAGTGACTGGCTCAAAGTGAGCTCCGCCGATGTTAAGCATAATTGCTATAATTCTATATTGGTAAACCTCATCATTTCTCTGATAGACAGGTCAAGACTGAAGCTAATACATATTTTCTTTCTTTTTAAAAGTGAAACAAAAGCAAACGTAGCATTGATATATTTGTATTTCTAGGAAGGAAAAAAAACTGCAATTATAAATCCCTCTTCTACTTTTTTACACCATATAATTTTCCCCTTGTGATGCATTTATTTGTTTCATATAGTCAGTGAAATTACACATTTGTCGATGCGCTGCCACAACCGACTGTCAGTTTGAGGAATGGCTCTTCGTAGTCATGCCCATGGGCAGTGTGAATTGAGTTGCACAACTGGAGTTTTGTTAAACGTAAGGCGAAGTGACAGAAATGCTAATCAAGTATCAAAACTGACGCTGCATTCCCATCGATGCACATCAGACATTCAATGATTTATTAGTCAAAGTGAATGCATGTGTCACTGTGCTGAATGGTTCAGTGGTAAACACAGCTCACGCCAAGGTGCACCACTTAGCAGACCCTCCCCCCCTTAAGCATGAACAGCACTCTCCAGAAGGGGCACTGATAGCGCAGTTGAAGAGTAACTTACAAAACAGGTAAGACACATGCAATATATCTAAGGAAGTCACTTAAGAGTGTACTAAAGGGCCGTTATAAGAGCACAGAGGTGTGTGTGTGTGTGTGTGTGTCCCTGCTTCAAATGGGCTCTTCTGCTGAGTAGGCTCTGCTTTTTGATAAATCCCATTCCTTTTTGTCCCCAGATCAGAGCGGGAATGGAGAACTGCAGCAGACCCCAATTATCAGACCGTCACTGACAATCCTTCATTTGCCTCCTCAATCGCTTCTCACTATCATGCATTAATTTTAGTTTGGAAATTCCTCCCGATGCCTTGGGGAAGTGTGGGTGGAGAGGTAAAACACTCCACAGAGCAACTGTGTTTTGGCATTAGAACCGATGGGATGATGAGACATAAAACGTAGTGAGCTCTTCTTTTTCCTGCTCTCAATATGATTTGCATCACGGAGAGAAGAAGAAAGTTGTCTGTTTACTGTGACTCTACTTTGGTGTTGCCAATTAGTTCAGAATTTCTTTGTGAGGGGATTGCTGGAAGAGGGCCTAGTTTGATGGATAAACAATGCTCCGGTGCATAATTTAGTTGAGCATGGAAGTGAAAATATGAGATCCGTTCACTGTAATTTTCCCAGTTGCATTCTTAACATCCACTTAAGTTGACTGCAGAGTTGTAATGAGATTTTTGCTATTGAACAGCTAAAGAAATAGATAATCATGCACTGTTTCTGCCATTTAAATTTTTTGAATTGTCAGCAATGAGTAATTGCGAAAGCAAACTGGCTGACGTCATGCCCGCTTTACCAAATGCAATAAAGAACATCACATAGTGATAAATATTGGAATAGCCCCTCAAATGCATTATTCATACATCCTAACATCTAAGAGAATGCCCACTCCAAGACGTTTCATTGGCTGCCTTGCAAATCAAAACAAAGTTCCTGCTGCCATGTTTTGCAGCTACATAGGGTTTCTACATTTTTAATACCAAGTTGAGGAAAATAAAATGGAATGACTAGGGATCCTAATGCCCCAAAAGTTTGCTTTCTTAGTGAAATACATGAAGCCATCCTGACTGTCACCATTATCAGCAACATCATCATCACGTGTGGCCCCTAAATCATGAAAGTCCTCTTGTCAAAAAGCATATACGCACATATTCATAGTTATTCTCCAAGGATCCCATTTGCATTAACTTCCGCCTGTAACTTTGATGGTGTTTATCACCAGCAACAAGATTCCTTTGTTCATTTATGTAATTAATGCAGTCTTTGATTACTGCGGCTTCATTTCTAGAAGAGGCTGAAATTAATATTCTGCCTTGGCGAAATATATTTCGACAACATCATAATTATGTATGAAAAAATGGCTTCTATCACGGTGTCCTGTATTTCCCTCTTTGTGTTTGTATTTTCTTTTTCTTTTTTTTTCATCTCCTTCATTCTCAAGCTGAAGCATTGTGTGAATTTGTTTGCTCTCCTCTGTTACAACTTGGACAGTATGAGCTGCTGTTGCATGCGAGTAGCCTCAAGCAATTTATGCTTTCATGTGAAAAGTGAGGGGGAGAATGCTGTAAGAGATTAATGGTACATAAACAATATAGATGACTGTGTAAGCATAGAACCAGTGTCCTGTTTTTTCTTTTTTTCTTTTCATCTTGTATACATTTATTCATTTATACAGTCAGTCTCAGTCAATTCTTTACAAGATAATCCCTGCCAGAAACGTTGCCAAGAGGTTTACATCTCCAACGTATTTAGAACTCACTCTTTTGTAAGCCTTCACTTCATCAATTCAAAATATTCTTGAAATCTCTATCTGAAGATCTGTTATAGGAGCGTATATTGAAATTATTTTATGATCATATTTAAGCTAAAGTTTGTGCAAAACACATACTTTCCAAATGTAAATAACCTAAACATGACCAAATACAAAAAAATAAGTCAAATGAGTAGTTTTTGAAATGGTAAACAGCTCTTATTATGAAGCCAATTTTATCTTTTTTTTTAAATCTAAGATACATAACAGAAGGATGAAAGCTGACATTGGTGCTGAAAATAATATTTGGCATTGAAATAAACTAGATTTGAACTGAAAAAAACGTTGCACTGAAATACAAAATACGAGCATTAAAGGATGATAAATCCCAATTAAAAAATAAATAAGCATCTTTGCTGATGCAACAGTGCAACCCTTTTCAGTTTCAATACATTTTGCAGTTTTGATGTGATTTCTTAAGTGCAAGGTCCAATATTGGTGTTTCTCTTTTCAGCTCATGCTTTACTTTTCAATGCCAAATTTTATTTTCAGCACAGATATTAGCTGTCATTGTTGCCACCCCCACACACACACACACACCTTTGGATACACAGCTTTTAATGCAATGATTCAAACACGCTTTGCATCTAAGCTACAAAGAAATTCCCTAATCAGGCAACTGGAGAGAATATTTTAAGTTCAATCTGAAGACACACGAGGGTTTCTGACGGCACGTTTGCAACTGAATAAAACAAAAGGTCCTTGCCGGGTAAATGTGATTATACAAGACCAAATCAAGATAAACACATGCTGACAACAATAATAATTCTTCTGTCGGACCACATCCGTATCATTGGATGATAAACGAAACCTGATATGTGCAGAAAGCGAGCTGCTGCAAAGGAAAATCTCTAGCACCGCGCTGCTTGCTGAGAATGACTCATTTTTACTTTTGTTTCATGTTATTGACAAACCATGCAGGGCTACATCATGTTTGCTATTTTATGTTTAAACATAACATCTAGATACATGAAGAAAAAGTATTTAATGAACAAATGATAATATGCATTATAATAATACACACATTGCATCTGCCAAAGATCAGTTCAAGGTCCTCAGGGGATTTCTAATGAAACCTAAACATCAGCATACCACAGGGGATAGTGTGTTTAATTAGTGTGGACATGGACCACATGTTGAGACTTGGGACAGAGGTGTAAACAGATGGATTTGCAACATTATAGTGTAATAATTACATTTTTGTACCAGTTCTAAAAAGCTCCAATATGTAAGCGAGGATATTAACACTGCGCCATGATTTATTTGCTACTATTAATGGGTTATGTGTTAGAAAGTGGTCTGTGGCTGCCAGAACAATATCTGACCTCTGAGAGGGCATTAAATCAAGGCATTAGGGAATGCAGTAATAAAGAGGCCAGGCGAGGCACTGAACCAACTCTCAAACAAACCACAACACTTGCTTAGAGGAAACTGAAATTACACCCAGAGCCTGATCCCATACAAAATAAGCCAACATGGAAACAGACATTCAGCTGCTGTCTGTTCACCTTCAAATGTTGAAAGGCAAGGCATCAGAGATTAAAAAAAAAAAAAAAAAAAAAAAATTCTGTCTTCAGTTGCTGGTTGAATTAGATTTGAACTGGCTCAACACCAAACCACGATGTCCTTGTTTCTCTACTGTAGCAGGTGAATTTAGCTTTGTTCTATTTTCAGCATATTTATTTGCCTTCCTGACGACAATGTTGCTATTCGGATGGTTTGTCATTTGTGGCTGAACGGAAGATTTACGTTGCCTTCCCATTTGCCGATTTAGCCTTTTGTGCATCATGGTGATGACTTCTCATGGGTGAGTCAAAAAGTGTAAATGTGTAAAACGAGTGGAAAGTTATAATGTCTCTTCTCATGAAGATAAAAAGCAGCACTCAGTAATAAAGTAAAAAGCAACTTTGACCTGATGGAATGTAATTGAAGGCAAGCAATGATTCATATGCAACCTGAATTCAAGAAAAATTGGGACGTTCTTTAAATCTGAACAAAATTAAAACCAAAAACCTTCAAATCACCTGAGCCACTATTTGATTCACAACAGAATGACACAACATAACAAATGTCTAAACTTAGAAATTTGACAAATTTTTGCAGAAAATGAGCTCATGTCTAATGTTACCATGGTTACAATGCTGTAGCATCTCCTCTTCATTTCTGACAGTTTGAAGACATCTGGGCATCAAGGTTATGAGTTCCCAGAGTTTTGGTGTTGGAATTCAGTCCCATTCTTGCCTGATATAGGTTTCCAAGTAATGAAAAGTTTGATGTTGTCTTTTGACATATTTTTCATTTGATGATGCGTCAATCGTTGTCTATAGGTGAAAGATCTGGACTGCAGGCAGGCCAGTTCAGCAGCCGGACTCTTCTCCTGTGAAGCCATGCTGTTGTAATAGGTGCTGTTTGTCCTGCTGTTGCTCTTGCATATGTTGTTCCCAAATTTTTCAAAGTATTCAAAGTTCCCTTAAAAGCATACAAGCTGTCCATACCGTATGCACTTATGCACCCCCATACCATCAGAGATACTGGCTGTTGAACTGAATGCTGATAACACGTTGAAAGGCCTCCCTCCTCTTTGCAGCATCTGTGATTACCAACAAGAATGTCAAATTTGGACTTGTCTGACCATAGAACGCTCCCATTTTAAATCAGTCCATTTCAAATGAGTCTTGGCCCACAGTACACGACAGTGCTTCTGGACCGTGTTCAAATATGGCTTCCATTCTTCATGATAGAGCTTTAGTTGGCTGCAGATGGCACGGAGGATTGTGTTAACAGACAGTGGTTTCTGGAAGTATTCCTGGGCCCATTTAGTAATGTCAGTGACACAATTGTGTCGATGAGTGATGCAGTGTCGTCTGAGGGCCCGAAGACCACGGGCATCCAATAAAGGTCTTCGGCCTTGTCCCTTACGCACAGACATCTCCAATTTCTCTGAATCTTTCGATGATGTTATCCACTGTAGATGATGAGTGTTGCAAAGCCTTTGCAATTTGACGTTGAGGAACATCGATTTTGAAGTAATCCACAATCTTTTTTTATCTTTTTTTTATTGGAGAGCCTCTGCCCATCTTTAGTTCTGAGAAGCTTTTCCTCTCTAGGACATCTCTTTTATAGCTCATCATGCTACAGACCTGATATCAATTAACTTCATTACTTGCTGGATGTTCTGCCAGCTGAATCTTCTTTTTAACTTTCTTGCTTTTTCAGCTATATGTTGCCCCTGGGCCAACTATTTTGAGACCTGTAGCAAGAACCACATTTGACATGAGCTCATTTTGTGCAGAAGATTGTAAAAAGGAATCTGAGGGAGACATTGGCTTTCATATAATAATGATCCTGAACACATTCTGGACACACTCAGGAGGTGCAACCTGAGGGTTTTACCGTGGATCTTGCAGTCTCCTCAGATGAACGTCGTAAAAATTTGTACGGTTGTCAAAAGAACAGAACATGCAAAATACTAGGACGAGGAGCATTTTGCACAAAGAATGATTTTTGAGTGTTTTTGACCACTTAGGCTGACCAGACCTTTGCACACTTCTTTTATTATTTTGAAACTGTGCACAACTTCTATGTAGCCTAATACATTTAGTCATCACTGATCAGTTGAATTCAAACACGTCAACGCAGCAGATTTGAGAGAACAAATGTTTGAGCTTGCTGTGATAGTAAAATAATAGTCCTGAATATCTCCGCTCACTTCCTGAACCCGACATTTTTCCTTCTTTCGTAATTGTAGCAAAACAACAGGAGGTTTGATGATTTTGTTCATTTTCACTGCACGATCTTTCAGACGACATTTAAAAACTTTGACAGAACATGTGGTGGACATTGTTGTGCTCTTTGGATTTTGAGCTTTCAGAAGCCAAAGGGAAAAAAAGAGGGGGGGGATGAAACAAAAGGCAATGGATTCATGGGGTAAAGAGCCATATCTGGCTCTGTGGGTTAGCACTTATAAAGAGCAGGAGGCACAGCCTTTCTCATGTCAAAGTGTCTTTGCAACACACTATCTCATTATACATCAGAATAATTTGCCACTACACCTCTACAGACATCCCTCTGTGAGGTAAAAAGAAAAAAAAAACTGACATTGGACAAGCTTTTCATACAGAAATGTTAGACTAAATTATGTTTTTTGAAAGAAAATGTTAGTGAAAGCAGACGAGGGAGTTGACACCTGAGATGGATGTGGGGGAAATTACCGGCAATCATCAAGCTGGGAGGTGAAGGAAGAAGTCTTTTGTCATCACAGACTGCTTTTAATGTTGACCAAGTCATAGTTTTCTGTAAACTTAGTGGTGCATTGACTATTCCGAAATAAACTAACTCCTGTAATTATGCTTTACTAAAACACACAAATTTTACATCGGCTCTTTTGGGGGAAAATGTGTGTAAGTCAAGGATTTTATGCATTAAGTAATATGTGAATTAATTTGCTTCTGGTTACAGATATTCCAAATATAAAGATTTTTTTTTAATTACTCTTCATCATTTATATTTATTAATTTAAATTCCCACACAAAGACAATTTCAAATGAATAGCTGCATTTACACCAGTTTGTACAGAACATGGAAGCCATAAAATAATGTGAAGAAACATATGCACATTACAACCAAGGACAATCACACCATTTATTATTAAACTCAAGGTGTGAAATATACTTCCCCTGGCATTACTCCATTGCTTAACTAATTATCATGGTGCATTAAATTTCAAAACCCTTAAGCCTTTGTTGAGTTTACCCAAAGTGCAGAACCTGTATGTTTATTTCTGTAAAAAAGAAAAAGGGGGAAAAAAAAGAGAGAGGCATACTACAAAACAAGTATGAAAAGAGCTTTTGGCTTTGAGCTGAGGCAACACAGAAGTGGTCAGACTTCTTCATTTGTATTCTATGGATTATATCAGAAATTTGTGAAATGTAAATTGGAGACAATGTGTTAAGGGGAAGATGTGGACTGATATGTAGCCAATGCAATAGTATTAAAGATTAAATAATTATTCTAATATGCTAAGGGCAAAAAAAGGAGTGTCATACTTAACCCATATATAATAGGTAGTAAAGATTGCAATGAATGCTAAACATTTGCTTGGAAAAAATATGCTACAGTGCTTTTCAGCTGACATTCTAAAATCAAAAGACACTGCCTCCCAGCTTCCAACAGTGGACATGTTGACAAAGCCCTCATTTATTACAGATTTCCAGCCCCGTGAGCATAGCAACAGCGTGACGCTGATTAGAAGGCTTGTATAAAATAAGCTTGGAAGCCCAATTTCACCACAAACCTATATTCATTTAGTTCTGCAGATTTATACATCCAGCTATCTAGGCACGAAAATTCACCATGACATGAGAGCACACTCTGCCCTTTTGAAAAGGAGGTTAATCTCTCTTTCTTTTATGAAACCTCAATCTTACAGTGACCAGTATGTCTCATATGATGCAGCAGCCGAGCCAATAAATTGAATTAAATAAACCCATTAGTTACAGCAGCTACCTACTCACCTCGGCCAAGATACACTTTCATGGTAAGTTGGTCCTTTATAAAGACCAAAGGACACTGCTTAAGTCTGTGATGACAAAATGACCTTGAGTCAGAAGACAGAAAGCTTGTTCATTACTCAAATCAATTAAGACAGCATGTTTGCTGCACAGCACAACCTCAGAGTGTTCTGCAGGTGTTTAAAAGTAAATGTATGCTCATTCAAAAATCAATCCATAGTTAGGATTCTGCCTCCTCCTGTCTTGTAGACATGAAACAAACTAGAGGTCGATTAGACTAGAAAGCGACTATTGGGAGATTCACCCCCGGCATACTTGAGCTGCATGGAATGAATACCCAAGTGCAGTTCACATACTATCTGAAAAAAGACCCCAAAAGTAGTCAAGGATTCCAATGCAAATGATCTTAATAGGAGCCTTGAAGCAGACAGAAATCTTTTGCTGTACACATAGATTTCTGGCCAACAGATTCATAACTTTACAATAAGCTTCTTTTTCTTTCTTTTTTTTTTGGTTGAAGGAGTTTTAACAGCAGATGATCTTGTATAAAACACCCAAAGGGGGTTGTTTCTGCATCAGAGCTCCGTGCAATGAAGGTTTTAGTGACATTTTGTAATTTTGATGAAGTTATTTGGTCTTTTTTATGATTGTCATTACTGTGGATATTGCCCTTTTTTGCAGCATGCACAACTTCCAGATGACCACAAACCCTTGTGTGGCTTATCACAAAAATGTTTCTGCTTGGGTGAGTTTCCGGGAAGGTGAAGCGACAGGACTTGACTGACACAGTTGTAACAAAAACACATGATGGTGTGTGGGGCTCATTTTAGGCAAGAGGATTATATAGCAAGAGATTAGATGGAGTACTGAGATGTAGAAGCCAGAACTGTGTGGGATTGATAGCTGATAGTAGTTCACTCCGGGAAGCCACTTCTATGTTTACATTGGCAGCAGTCTTCTTGGACACCTGTGTAAGAGAGTTACGGCGACAGAATGCTAAGAGATCCAGCTCTACAGATATGGGAACTATGCAATGTAAGTCAGCTTTAACATGTAGGGTTGGTTACAAAATAATCCTTCATGCCATTTATCATTAGCTATTGTTGCTAACTCACCAACACACCCATGTTGTACATCCGAAAATCTTTTTGTGTTTTTTTTTCTCTGTTTGATTATATTTATCCCAATCATTGTTCTTCCCTGCCTCTTTGTGCTACAAGTTTGCTAACATGCAAGCTGCTCTTTAATGCCTCGTCCTTCTATAGAAAGCCAGACATTTTAGGAATGAGCTAGTTGTTACTTTGCCTAAGCATTCTATAAGATATAACAAATATGACTTTGGCAAAGTGTTAAAAGTTAAAAGTCTAACATTGGACAGTACTAGAAGGCTAATGTGTTTTGCTTTTTTTTGTTTTTTTTTCTTTTTCTTGCTGCACAGGATGTTGTTTGTTTTTAGTTTGGAAGTTCTGGATCACATGGCATGGAAGTAGGCTATTCTGTAAAGCGTGGTGCTTGCTGTATTTTACAACACAGACTTTGCAGAAATACATGCTGACATTCTGACACCCAAATAGCTCAAAAGAAGTTTCTGCAGCAGCTGGGAGAGGAACTTGGAGCAGAGTTTATGGAGGAGAAACGGACAGCAAGGCAGGTGGAAGAAGGTGGACCACAGCAGGTGGAAGAAGGTGGACCACAGCAGGTGGAGCATAATTCAAAGTTGCAGCAGACTCCAAAAAAGGAGGTAGTGCCAGGTACTGAGAAGCTGCAATACAAATAAAACCTCTGACACAGGCAGCATATGCAGATTACACCAGGAGCAGAGACATGATCCGTGCTGGCTGGGAGTTGTGAATGGTTGCATGAGCATCATTGTAAATAAGTACACAATACCTCATGGTACAAAGTGTAAATAGTTGTGGTGACATAAATATTTTTGCCTCTTTATGTAGATCTTTTTTAACACCAGTCTTTTTTGGAGTTATTTGTTTTTCTAAAATAATATTTAGCTCTCTCTCTTCAGCCAGCTTTACCAGAAGAATGTGGGACAGTTTCTGATGCATCACAGTAAGCTTGACACTCGACAAGCTTCGACACAGGACAAAAAGAAAGCACTACTGACAAGAATTTTTGCCTGAGAAATTTATGAAATGTCTAAGTAAATCATACTTTGATGGTGACATATACTTTTAATACCTATTTAGTTATTCAACTATTACAAGTGGTAAGAGGTGACAATACAATCGCCTCGATTTCTCTAAATTTAAGTGATTGCAGCCTCTGTTTTTCAGTGCCCTTGTAGTTGAAATGCTGCTTGACAAACCTTAAAGATATTCCCCAAATGAAGTGCTGTTTGTGTTGCACTGTGGATAGTAGAGACACCAGGTGACCCATTTATAAGGCTGTATATAGAATTCATGCAAACAAATGTACATATGAACAAGAGATACAATCTAAAGTCTCCCATGTTTAATGTCTATCACAAGAAAAAAGTTAAAAGAACCAAAAAGGTTTAAGAAATGCACAGCAAAATCAATGCAGTGCTCTAATAAACCACACAGTAGCTTTTAAAGAGCAAAAAATGCTTTTTATATTACAAAAAGCTCATCTTTCTGGTTAAACTATGTTTGTCACCTAGAATTTCACTGAGTCGTATACAACTAAATGACTTTCCCAGGTACACTGTGTTGGCATTACAGTTACCATATGGATTATGTTCACAAGCTATGATTTGTTTTGCATGAATTAAATGGTACATTCTGGCATGTGTGTAATTGTAAGATGTGGTTTAGGTAGATAACAGGCATAAAAAAGCTGCCATAGCATAAACCTGGGACACAGTCAAACCTCTGCATGTTGTTAGTTTTATGGAACAATGAATCTATAGCAACTGGCATTTTTTTAGTGTCTATTGTTCCTGTAATTAACATTTACAGCTAGAAGATAAACATTGACAAATAGTCTGAATTTGAATATAATGTAGTTTCTAAACAGATTTCTAAACAGTCTTAAATTGATAATTTGAATAAAGTTCGTTTAGCTGAAAGTAAAACACTGCTGTGTCTGTTATTACTCATTAGATTCAGGATTTTGGTTTCTGAAAACGGAATTTTCTGGGTGCAAAGGTTAAAGAAGGCCCATATTATCTCACACAGAGCTCTTATTTTCATATACAAACAACTATAAATGCAATATCAGGATTCTAAATTTGTGAATTTATTATTTAAGACTTTCTGTGGTAAACATAGATGAGTGACTATACAGCAGCAGGATGGCAAGAAGCAATGAAAGTCAAAATGATTTCTTCAAAGTAACCCTTGGGCATCACTAATGCTGTTGGATGAGCACAGCTTTAGCTTCTAATCTCATCTACGATTCACGACCGATCTTATTGTGTATGATTTTGATGTTAACTATACATAGCACACAGACAATATATCACACAGATCGAATGCCCCACAAAGAAAAGCACCGGCTTCTTGGTTGAGAGCAGGTAACAACCCTATTAGAGAGGCAGAACACATCAACTTTCTTCTAAATCACTAATGCCAATAATCCAAATTACTCAAGAAAAACAATCACCTTCTGATACAGCAATTAGCAATTAGCATAATCCCTAAAAGAACCCTTTTGCATTTCATTGGCTTAATCCAAGTCTCAGGGGAGTTTGGAAAATGCCACAGCTTGTGTTAATGACTTCCAACTTACCAGTCGCACTGAGAGTGTTGGTGGCAGAGACGTCAGCAATGTTGCACTGCAGGATTGTGAAATCAGAAATGTATTCAGAAGATTTCCTTTTCAAAACCAACGCAGAGCTTCTGCATCTCCATTGTATGTAATACGTGTGTTGAGAGCATTTTACACATCTAATACTCACCTCTTACAAGGTTTCACACTGTGCTAAAATTATGCAGAACACCCCATGGTGATTTAGGAAAAAGAGCATGAGTGAGTAAACAACATAAAGAGATGAAAAACTTCAAAGACGGAGGGACAATCCAGGCACCCGAGATCCTGGAAGCCAAATAATGTGTTTGCCTTTGTTTGTGACAGTGACTCACGGTTGTAAACAGAGGAATTAACTCACACTACCGGAGTCTCAACACACTGCACATCCATAATTGAATTAGGTTTGTCAGATTTTTGCTGAACTATAGATGTTATGAGGAAAATTAGACACATTCAGGTCCAAAGACCACCTCTATTAATGTTCCTGACTTTTCATTTTCATCAAAATTATCGACAAAAGAATGACTGCTGAAAAATTAGAGGCCTGAAAAATGTCAGAAATGGACACAATGTTTAGGAGCCCAGGATGGAAATTCAATCAAACAAAATGGCTAAGCCTTTTTCTTGATAAGGGAAAAAAGCTCTATGCAGCATATTGTTGCATACATCTACTGCATAATGATCATACTCAGATGATAATGCTTCCCGCACCACAGGGAGACACCAACATTTTCATTCCCCCCATCCTTCAGCATAACATTCTACAGAAGCACCTATCGAGTCTAGGAAACACATTTGAAACATACTCCCAGAGGTCCCTGCGTCTTGGCTCTGTGACCATTCCTGTCAGGGTTTTCCCTTTGACTGAACAAATGCATCAGCTTGTGTCATGAGACCACATCCCTCCCAGCCAATAAGGAGCACAAGCAGCACTAGTGCTGCAGGAGATGTGGAAGGGAAATTGGAATCCTGACAAGTATGATTGACATGCGTATTTGTCCCAAGGTAGTCTTATTTGCAGAGATTTAAAGACGTCTGTAAACCATCCTTCTGCTGAACCGAGTCATTGTTCCTCCAGACTAGAAGCACATCACTCCAATTCTGTTGCATACAAGTAATCTTTTGGGAGGAATGAATCCCAGTGAGCATAAAATGACTTCAGCTTATTCTTTATTTTGGGTCCAAAATAAATAATTTAACAGATGAAGCTATGTCTTTCATTTTCAGACAATCTGTCCATGTTGTGGAACAAAAACAGAAGCCTGAGTCCTTCCTGCTATCCCAGCAGCAGCAGCAGAGGAGGAGGCTGCTCTGAATCCTATCTACCTCTTTTGATGGACACAAAAAAAAAGTGGATATGAGACTTGATGTTGAACCATAACCCATGGCTACTTCATTGCAATAGAAGAGAAGGCTTGGGGGGATGGTGAATTAAATTCCAACCATAAGTAAAATAGTTCTCCACTTGAAAGCTTTGGACTGTTCCAGCGGGGTAAAAGAAAAAGGACAAACGTGTGTGAGAGAGGGGGAGGAGAACGTACATGGAATCCAAAGGCAGGGTGAAATTGGCTATACCCATTAACTGCTCAGGAGGATTTTTTTTTTCCTCATGCAAAAACGAGGGAGCATTATTACTTCTTCCAAAGATCGCTGGAATAAGATCTAACCTATCTGTAATCCTGGAATGAAAGGAGCCTCTATTCAGCCAAAACAAGTCAGTAGTGAAAGGGAAACCCTCCTGAAAGGAGGTTCAGCGCTGTATTCAGCAGTCTGAGTCGATCCACCATTCTGGGATATTCCCTGCAGAAAGCAGTTTAGTTTGAATAGTTGTTCTAATTAGCAAAACTGAAATAGTTGCAGCTTTGTTGCTGTACTTGTTGAAATTTAGAGGTTTCACCTGAGGTTTAAAGAATGCAGAATGTGATGTTTGTACATGCTGCATAAATTAGCAACTTACTTAACAGCAAATGTTTAACAGGAGTGAGTTTGCCACCTAAATAATGTATTTTGCTTT
Source organism: Atherinosoma microstoma (assembly GCA_037177055.1). NCBI lineage: Eukaryota > Metazoa > Chordata > Actinopteri > Atheriniformes > Atherinidae > Atherinosoma > Atherinosoma microstoma. The sequence continues at coordinate 16,969,394 of JBBBVU010000022.1, read as the reverse complement.
ATAATGAGGTGATGTTATGAATATATGAATGAGGGGGGAGATGATCATACAAATACAACATCTCCTTTTAATATATTTTATACTATGATACAGACATCACATTTTGTAATTTAAGTCTTAGTTGCGCTGGCCTTGTAGAAATACATGAAATGAGTAAAACCTGTAGACACTGCGTAGTTACAATGATGTGTCTGTACAAAAGAAAGAGACAATTATCCCCTTTAACAGTGTTATGAAGTCTTTGTCATTTCATATGACAGTCAGATGTCCCTGCTTAGTAACACATAGGTGATAGACAATGAGCGTTTGAATCTTTATACCTCTTCTACCGCAACTGTAAGTATGCCTGTGTAAAAAAATAGGTGATGGCTTGCCCACTTTCAGCATGATAGTAGTTTGTTTTTTTGTTTTTTCCAGTTGACTTATTATGTTACAGACCAAACTTGTTTTATTCTCAAGTAATTTAGCTAACACCAAATTAGCACCATGTCAAGTGATGAATTGTACTGTGTTATAATTCTTAACTGTATGCAACCTGTACAGTTTATTTTTGTATTTTCTTTACAAACAAGATGACTGGAAAATGGAAAATGTCAATTTCCAAACATCATTTAGGTCTATTAGTTTAACTTAAAATATATCAATATATTAACTTGGAAATATTAGGTCTTGTGCTATTAGTGCCAGTGTTCACATGTGTTTTAGATGTCTGTTCTTCATCAGACTAATGTGGTTGGTGCATTTTTATAAAGTCAAATAAATTAACTTAATGAGTCAAACATTGCAGGGACATTTGTGTGTACTACATTTCCAGAATATGTGCATGTCCATCATGACAAAGTTACTATCTGCCTTTTCATTGTATTCATGGTGCCAACACAAACATTTCAACTTATCACACACCATCACAATATAATATGATGTTAAAAAAGCTTTTCTTCCTCTGAGATCTGGCTGTTTAAGTTGACTTTGCTATTTGAAAATTTAACAAATATCACAGTCTTATCATGGTGTTAAAAAAAATGCTGTGGATGTGTAAACATGAATACACAAACCCCAGTAATGACAAAGCAGGACTATTATAAACACATTTATATTCAAACTCAAAAATATTTTAATGATCTTTTTCATTTTAAGATTGCATGAATACCGAGTGGGATCTTATCATTACACTTGGCAATCACCTGCATCTCTGATCATTTATTACTCAACATGAGCTCATGATAATGATAACCAAACACAAATAGCATTAGGGACTACTGTGGCAAACCTACAGTTCAATCTATTAGTATATACTATTGCGTATGTCCTAGAGCACAGAAACAAGCCACCCTGTCCACAGTATAGAACATAAGGTGTTTGAGTGCTATGCTAAATTTGAGGAGATTCTCGAGCAAGAAATAGGCACGATTGCTTCTGTGGTGACTGAAATCTCTCTGCTCTGTGATGTTTGGTAGGTAAATCAAGTGGAAAGCGGGTAAGCAATGAGAAAGACCTGAGTGATGTGGTCCATTCTCCTGACAACACAGAGCTTTGCTGCTAATTAAAAAGTTTAATTCCACAACTGCAGTACTGGCATCAGAGTACTCAGAGGTGCGTCCTTGTGAGTCTTGGCGCCGTCTTATCAGGCCTAGGCAGATTCTGCCATGTTGGGAAGATGCAGGACAGGGAGGTGCTGCAGCAGCACATTGGCCCAGCTGGAAGGGATGGCATCCTTCCTGCTCAGGGAACTGGCCCACCTTGCTCTTTCGCATCTCCCCACTAAGTGGAGTCGTGGGCTTCCAGTCAGTTACGGGAGTCAGCGGCTAAGCTGCCCCCATGGAGCGGCTGAGAGAAGGAAAGACGGGCTAAACAAGGGATAAACACTGGATTTAGTTTTTTTGCTGCTGTGCTTGACCATGGATCCACATCTCTATTTAACACCTCCTGTCACCAAGTCCTGTCTTATGACCAAAGGTCCCAGGTACGTTCAACCCTGTGCTGAATCACACACTCCTCTTACAAAGTCCCACATTGGCTAAATTAGTCACGATACACTGACATCACCTCCATGAACACACTTTAATATTTCAAAAAGAGAAATGATTTTTTTCTTTCACACCGAAGCACAAAGAAAGGATGTGTTTCTTTGATAAGGTAAGGCAAAGAATGAATGCCCCGTGTTCTATAACCTTGGTGGAGTTAGAAGTTTGTACCGGTGAAAGATCTATTGATTAGAGAACATTACAACTCACACAAAGCTAAAAAGTCCTTGGTAATGGAAAGACTCGTTCTTTGACTTCCTTGTAGGAAGGCCTTTATTGCTCAGAAAGAAAAAAAATCATTGAAACAATGAGCAAGAAAAAACGACCAAAGTATAGTTGTTTGCTGGAAGAAAAACCAATGTTTGCTGTAACTAATCATCATGAGGATGAGCGCGATTGCAGACAGTGCTGAAAGGGTAAGAGCATCGCTTCCAAAAGATTTATGGGCACATTATCTTGCCTTTTATTGGAAAGGGGTTAAAGTGTCATTTTAATAACACAGAGATATTAAAGCTTAGAAACCTCAGTAAAACGTTGGCACTGCTCAGCAGGTAGACAATTTATCTTACGTTCAAATCTTTTTTACACGGGATTAAACTGAGACACAAAAGCGAGCACATACAGACTTTGTGTTCATTCATCCAAGAATATTCAGATATTATGCCTGATACAAATATTTCTGTGCATCAGTTTTAATAAATCCCAAATTTATAAAAACTGGTAAATTATTTTTTTTTGTGCAACTTTCTATGCTGTCAAATCCTGACCAGAGTGGTGGTTTTATAAGTTATTCTGTAGTTTCATATGCAGGACCTATACTACCATCACATAGTGTTGTATTTCCCTCTGCCTGCCGATGCCTCTGAGTATTGAGGCCTTCATAGTACCAGCTATTTGATGAAGTTCAGTACATAAATCGATTTTTATAACCTGTTAAGTCTTATACTGCAGAACTTTATGAGTGAAGGATAATTTACAGCTTTTGGGCAGTTATTGTGGGAACGGGTGTGAGTGTAGAACTGTGAACTGGATTTTTCATGCACTCAGATTAAAAGGAGGGACTCTAATGAAAAGGTAAAGAAAGCTATATTCGATGCAGTAAATGTGTTTTTGTGTGATTTATATGAAGTTGATTTGAGGAGTTTGTACTTCTCAGAGGCTTCAGTGTATTCACATTACTGATTTAATTATGATTAAGAACAAATCTGAGTCTGGCAAAGTTTCAGTGACCTCTCTACTGTGTCTCCTTCTTGAAAGTAGCTGAAGAGTCCTCTGTACCTTCACATGGTCTTACTGTTAGATGTTTTACAGTCACAACCCACTGACAGGATTTCTGCTCAGTGGCAGTACACCTTCATGAGGAGAGGCAGATTTGACGTGAATTTTCTTCTTCTTTCCAAAAACAAATAATTAAAGAAAATATTTCTAATAAAGTTTTCTTTATTGCAAAGAGTCCAAGTTTGAGAAGGGAAGGTGGCAGACTCAGAGCAAAAGTACAAGGAAATCTTACCCAATAATGTAGCTAGATCCTTGACTAAGACTGAAATTATGACTGATCTCAGCACATAAAAAATACAGATGGTACCATTTTTGGAAATTGAAATATTGGCACATAAATATGTACTTGGATTTGATTGAATTTGCTCACAAACTACACTCAGGCTTCCACATTTATATCATTACTATTAATTACATAGTATATTTTTCAACAGATCGCTTCACAATGTGTTCTCTCAGCGTGCAGAAAGCCATTCATACACCCTTTGAAAAGTTTAATAAAACTGCTCACACTTTGCCGAGTGTCCAGTACAGACATCAATGCAGAGTAGAATTGAGCCTGGAGAAATGAAAAACCTAATGTCTCCTGGTGTATTATTTGATCATGGCTGCATGTGCTTTTCATTTGGAATTAATCTAAAATCTGACATCTCTCCATAGGGTGTTATTTCTAACAATGTGAAAAGCTAATACAGCCACTGACTCAGTCACTTGAAAAAATACATTCACTATTTAAAATGTATATTTTCTTAATAGGAAACTAAACTGAACATTTTCTGTTTTGTTTATTAGTAGATGATTATTTTTCCTGTCAGTAGCTTATAGTTTCCTTCTCCGGCAAGCACTTCCTAAATACACTATTAACATTTATGTAAACACCATTGTTTGACATTTTGCTAAAGCGACAGAAACACCAAACAGCCAACCTCACTAATAAGTCCCCATTTAGCCGGTCTAAGAAGTGCAAATTCCTTCTGAAAATCTTCCCCCACAGCAGGCGCATATCTTCATGTATGACTGATAATCAATGGCATTCTTTAGCACAATTTATGAGGCACATTATCTTTCCACTAAAGTGTAAACAGCATGGAGTTGAGAACTGAAGTTAGCAATTGCATTATTGACTATCATGCATCTAATATTTCCCATATTAAGTCAAACTCGATAGAAAAATTAGTAAAATTCGGCAGTAACGAACCATCCTCTTTATTCAAAAATCACAGCAACTTTAGAAGAGCTGATTGGCTAATGGAAGCTCCCTGTGGGTGGAAGTGACACCACTGCATTCAAAATTATTTGTTTGAGAAAACTTGAAACACATTTAAGAAACTATCCAAGACGGCTAAAAAACAAAACACAACACTAGCCATCAGTCTGGACCATCTGTGGTAGCCAGACATGGGGCCTCAAGTCAGGACTCAGTTGCACTTAAGTTGCAATTCCAGTGAGTTGAGACTCGACTTGGACTTGTGATTTTAGACTCATGTACAATTCTATATATTTAATTTTTTTTTTTTTTTTTTTTTTTTTTTAATGATTTATTCTCTGTCTGATCTCCTGACTGCTGTCTGTGTTATTTGCTGTTACTTCTCCGGCTATAACACTGACCTAACGTAATTAAATTCTTATTTAGGGATGACTAAATAATAGCTAAAGGATATACATACATACATACATGCATACATATTCATATGTACATATTCATACATATTCATACATATAAGATCG
>JBBBVU010000022.1:16953124-16964264 GCA_037177055.1 Atherinosoma microstoma | reverse complement strand
TATATATACGGTATTCAATACAAGAGTAATACAGTATGGCAAGTAGGCAGTGCAAAAGACTGACAAAAGCAAACTCAAAGACATATTATTAGACATATTCTGTTGATAAAAGGGAAATTTAAATATTTAGTTTCATTTTACATATTTATAATAACTGTTTTGGTTCACTGTCATTGTCATGTCACATGTAAGCTATTCAAGTATTGCAATAAATGTTTCAACCAATTACTGTGAAGCTCAATCATGTTCCTTTATCCATCATTTAGACAATAAACCTGCGCTGACAAGTTGCCTCCTGCACTTCTCACTGAAGTACTTCATCCCCTGAAATCGAACAAATGAATACAACCAAATTACAATAACAGTTCTCTAAAACTTCGCTGACCAAGGTTCATTAAGGTGCATGAGCATTCAACCACATGTGCATGACGTCTTTGTGTTGTATTCCCACTTGGTTTTCTAAAATATCTAAGGTGTAGAGCAGATGTTCCTGAGATGGGCCCAAATTTATGAATCATGTTTTATGAGATCACTGGTCTCATTCAAACATCTGTAAGTGATCATAATTTCACTTCCATTAAATGCACATTAGCCAGAGCATTACCAACAGAGGAGAAAAATGTTATGTAATAGATTCTTTAGAAACAAACTTTACCTGAACTAATTTGAGTATTATGGAAAAGTAGTTGGACTGATTTGAGACATTTAATCTCTCGCTTCAACTGGTGTAAAGTGTTGCCCGTCTATTTATTCTCCCTCTGATGAATTCCATTCTGAGGCGAATACACCCAAAGTTACAATGTCAGATGTATAAGGAATTTTCTTTCAGAAAATACTTAGCTCAGGGGCCCTGAAACACACAAGCTCATTTATTATTATTTATGTAAGCATGTCATCTTCTTGTCTAATGAGCCTTTAACCGCAAGCATAATGAAACAGCTTGCATTAGCACAGGCTAAATGAACAGCCGAGAGCTCCCATGTCTATGCAGCAAGATGAAAGCAGATGTTTCACAACCCAAACACCGGCATAACAGACTCAGTTCTAAAAACGAACAGAAGGGACTTTGAGTCAGTGTCATTCTCATCAGCTCATTGACTCCATTAGAAAACCTGGTCAAACATTATTATGTGAGAACAACACCTAACTGAGCCATGACCAACTGACCGTAAATGAGCCCTCAAATTGATTTTTTTTTCCTCCTATAAACACATTAGTAATGAGCAGGTTCTTCTCTGGCTAATAAAGCTGGAGTCAAAGTGAATGTCAACAACCACACACATGAAAGGTGGTTTAATGAATTCACACAGATTTGAGAAGCAGCTACGAAGCAGAGGCAAAACAACATTTAAAGAAATCCAGCACATATGTAACACTTTGGATAATGTATTGCTCAAGTAAAGGGGATGCTTCAGTAAATCACAGGCTGAATGCTCTACAGGAAGGAGAAACTGGTTTTGAAAAACGAAACAAAGTTAGCGCAGACATACTCTGACATTTAGTTTTTTGTTCTGATCTGTATATCAAATTAAGTAATTACAGCACATTACACGTTACATGAATAAGTGCAGGTATAATAAGAAAAGTCTGCCCATCCTTTAGAGTGCAACCATGTCTGTGTATTTGTATGTGTGTATGGCAGTGTGTGAGCACATAGGGAAATTAGAAGTAAGAAATTATAAAGTAAATAATAAGCTAGTTTCTGGTGTCAGTGTCAAAAATTGACAAGCTGAGAATAAATATGAATAAATGTTTCATGATTGTAAAAAACATCTTGTGATCTATTCCCCTAAATATATTTTTTTCTTTTCTATGTGGAAATTGGAACCAGTTTGAAGCAAAGCAAAAAAAGAGAATTAAACTAAAATGTGTTTGAGATAGAAAGGATGAATAACTTGGAAGACTTATGAACCCCTAAACTGTACAGTTGCTACTCCTCTCTGTGTGTTTGTGCATCCACTAGAGGCATTTAACCTGTTTAAAGAACTGTTAAAGCTCTTAGCTGGAGACTTTTCTTTTCTGTCTGAACAGAATTTCTAATTCTTACATGGTAGGATTATAAAAAGAGATGTTTAAAAATGTTATACTATTTCACTGCATAGTAAGACTAAAGACTAAATTACAAAACTGACATCATTCAGTCTTAAGTCAACTTTTTAAAGGACTAAACCAATATTGTTTCATGTTTTTGTGACATAAACAATGCCTGCATTTCTGTTACCCACACTCGTTAAAGTTATCTAGCAGACAGCCTTATGTAGTATCAGGGAATAAGAATTATTATTGTTGTGGACTAAATATTTATTTCTTTTCTTTATTATTTTCGTGTAAGAACTGATAGTGTACAATATTGACGAAAAGTCCATTAAAGATGCACATAACTGCACATAAGCTAGTTTTACTTCTAAATCACAAACGTTACTTTATTCCCTCAAACGCGGTGACTCACGTGCTGAAAATCTGCTTTTTGAACATGCTAAAAACACACAAAGTTTTCTCGTGATCTCTGGCCGCAGCGATTACAACTTCAAAGCGTCTATAAAATAAATGCTTGGACTAAAACTTACTTGTACCAGTCCAGCCCCTTCTCGTAGTTCCTATCAAAGAAATGTGGCTCATTTCCAACGGCTCTGACGTCCGGGTGCACTCTGAGAGCCTCCAGCAGGGCTCGAGTCCCCCCTTTCTTCACCCCTATGATAATGGCTTGCGGAAGTTTCTTCTCTCCATAATCCGAGGTGCAGTTCACTCTGAGTTCGCTGTCCGTGGTGCTGAATTCCTGGTGCTCCCTCTCCAGCGCGGTGGTGTGATACGCTGCCGCCGATTTAGTTGGAGACGCCTGAGTCTTAATCCACTCCAGTGTCCTTTGTTCGGCCTCAGCATGCTCCTTCACGGTGGAAACCGAGGTTGTTCTTTCGGCTTCAGTGAATTCGGTAAAACCCTGGGAAGTGGAATAAAGTTTCTCCCTCAATGTCACAAAAGTTGTCTCCTCTGTCACCAGCCTCCCTTGATACACATAGTTTTCTTGCAGAGGGAACTGCAGTGAGTTGTAGCAGCTCATCAAGCTATAGAACAAGTAGGTGACAGAGAGGGAGAGGGTGAACATGAATAAGATTTTCCGGGGCACTTTAGAGGTGAAGACCGAAGTGCTGGACCAAAATGCCATCTCTGACAGCAGTGATCCTCTCAAAGAAGTGGCCAGACATGTTTCCACCCCGAGTCTTGCATGGACAAAATCAACAGCAATAATCAGTCACTATCAGCGCTGCTCCAGCTAAAAAAGCATCAAGCTGGACCAAACCATCCTAATCCAACCAAATCGCATATAAGGACAGCGGGGAAATAGATCGTTAAAATTCCGGAAGAATATCGCGTCCCTTTTTTTTGGAGTATCGATTTCTTATTCCAAGGCTGACAGACAATGTCACAATTTATTGGACAGAACTTGCAGATTTGAGAGGCTGGAGGACTGGCGTCCTTTCAAATGAGCAGCCCGGCTTGAAGTGGACAGTGTATGATAGACGGAACCCTGGCATTTTATGAAGAGGAGGAAGAAAACAGAAAACGAACGGCAGAGTGTTTAAAGTAGGCTTCTTTTCATCAGTCGCTCAACCCGAAGTCCAGTCCCGTGTGCAATAAAGAGTGGATTTCCATTCCTCCAGTAAACCTACAAATCCATTTAGTCTTTCCAACGTGAGATAAATGGCAAACACAACCCCGTGTGCTTCTCTCTTTTCACTTTGTGTTGCAGAAAGTAGGCAGCCCTTGCACAAAAGCATCCACACTTCCCACTGAATACCAGGCTGCCGCTCGATGTCCTTGCGCCTTCTCACATTGGTAGGATCCCACAATGTGCGCATCGGCTGTGTGAGCTCATCTGAGCTCAAGCACTGTGGAGCCACACACCACAACTAGTGTGTACACCCACATTTCCTCATGTCCATGCACAAATAGGGCTATAAACGTCAGATTTTCTCTTTCTGAAATAGTTGTGCAGAGAGAAGCTTCTCCTCCTTTCCCGCAGACTGCTCGCGGAGATGCGATCGATTCAGGCTGCTCGGATGTGTGAGAGCTTATTACAGTTTGAAATAATTCGTGCTGTGTTAAGTTCACTATTAAAGTCAGTCTCAGAAAGATTATTTTGATACAGACTGTCTTTAGAGAAAGCTCATGTCTGCACCCTGCTGGTTTTTTGTGGAGAAATGCACTGGTTAACTTAAGATTTGGAGAAAAAAAAAAGAATAAAAAAAACAGGAAAGTGTTTTGTTTTTATTTAGTTTTTGCTGCTTTTCTTTGAATGAGTGAAAAGGGATAATGATGGATCTGTGGTAGGTTTCAATGAGTGATGTTGCAGTAATGCTGTCAGTTCTCTACTCATTTCTAAATGGAAGGAAGGAGATGAAGAATAAATCCTGCTTTCTGCACGATGTTGCTGCCAAGTCATTACACTCTCTATATAAATATGGCTGCAGACTCTAATTAATGATGAGAATATTTAGTGGCCCTTAACTTGCACACTTTGTTGCCACAATACCAGGAACTAAGATCGCATGCCACTATCATGTTTCATATTTATTACAGAAGCACATACATCACACACCTCCAACACACTAAGAGCCATCGTCACTATAAGTAGTGGGTCACAAATAATTGGCAGTGTCGAGCTCTCAGAGCAGAGAGCCACTGCTATTTTTAAAGCACTATGTGTTCGACTAGGCAAAATATTTCTATGAATATGTTACTTGGCCAAATTTGTCATTTCTAAGTGCCTGTAGGTGGCCGGGCATGCAAACCAGGGGGAATATCAAGTCATTTTATTATAGAGTGTTGGTAAAGGACAGCAGTATACCAAAGTAGCTCTTTAGCATTCAGCAAGTGCGCTCCCATGCGAATCAGAAAATCTGTCATTGTGCAAGCTTCAGGTATACAGAGAAAATAGGCTACATCACAAATGCTGAGTTTCCTATTTACATGCAAGGCTTTTTCATATTTAATTTGATAAAGTTCCTTTTTTAACTTAATATATAAAGCTATTTGAGGGATCTGAAAACTAGAGTTGTTTTAATTTCATTTCATTTAATGTGACATTAACAATAAATAGATACAAAAAAAGTTCCTAGTAATGGTCCACCTAGAATCGCCTTACAAATCCACAGTTTTCTGATGAGTTTATGTGTTTGAGCTCTAAAAACCCACCTGCCCAGTTTGGAAATACAGGCAGATTTAGGTACTAATTAATAACGTCACATTTTTTATTTTCTCAGGAGCTTGTTGGGGATTCAAAATTGGATGAAAATATGTGAATAATCAACTTACATCAAGCCGGAGGATGATTATGATTCCATATCTTAAAATAATCACATTGCCTATAAGTTCCATATATATTAATAAGCAGCTGTTTGCACATAAATTCACCCAAGCTACATTTTCCTAAAACATACATTTTTGCAGCCAAAGCATACCATTTTATAAATGACCTCCAAATACTTAATAAAGTATAATAAATAGATTCCATATAGCCATATAGCCTACAACATACATTTTTGGTATGAATGTGACCCAAAGCCTTCTGCAAGACTGCATTTTCTAACAAAAAAGATGTCAGTTCTGATCTTTGTTTCAACTTCATATCACAGTCAATTGTAAATACACCAGAGCTATATGTAATGATGCAGGTGATTGGGCGAGTGGGAGGAGAGCACAGGAAAGTGTGCGGGGCACAATAGTTACTGAGTGTTTGGCAGTCAAGAGAGCGTAGGAGAGCTCAATGGGTTTGTTGAAATTGTTGTATTCGTAAATTGCCACTCAGGGAAGCAGAGAGCTCTCTAGCACCAACTGCCCCGTTTGTAAAGTTCCACCGCTATCAGACTACCTGTCTAAGAGTGAGAGATTTCCGAGCATGCTCAGACGCCCTGCCCCTGAAACTGTTAAAGCACAATGTCTCAGTGTTAACATTGTAAGTGAAGTGGTATTAAGACGTCTGCTTCTGCTCAGCGCTGATGATAAATTACGATCCGAGCACAAGAGACAATATATTGAATCATTTTATCTTTCCTTTGTTGTGTCTGTTATCTCAACCATTCATAAATCATTCAGTCATTGTCTGTCTCTGTGGATGCTCAGTGCTGGTATTGTGTCTATTTGCATTGACAAATAAGAAGTCGGTCAGGAAAAACAACATGTTTATTGAAGTTAAGTATGAAGGCCTGACAACTGTCATGTTGTAAAGAGATTCTTTTACTTGTGTTAAAATATCATTACTAAACTCCTTACCTTTGGGTATGAGGTCCTTACAGAAATATAAGATAAAAAAAAAAAGCTTTTAAAGAACACTATTTGACTCAAACACACATGCCATGTGAGCTTAACACATAAATGTTCATTACTGGTAAAAAGTTTCAACACAACTACTCATTCAACATGAATTATGTGTCAATACAATTTCTCTGATGGTATTATAACAAGATGTGCAATATTAAGTAGCACAAATATTTCTTTTTTTTTTGTAAATATAATCATAAAACAGAATTTAGAGCAGTCTTGAATTTTTCACACTTAAACCACTAAACATTTTATTTTAGGGTTGGAAATAAACGGTTGAAGTGAGATGCATTTTTACTCAGATGAGGGTCAAATGACTTAAGTTGTTTCAGATGTACTCTAATTTTTATGTGCATGAATTAGATTAATTTCAAACCTGTGCATGTAATCCGTCTTTGATAAAACCATTTAGTTGGGATTTACAATGTTAATATGACACAAGTTAAAGAAGCACGACTGAGCTTTGGTAGATTTTCTCAGTGAGGCTCCCCCTATCGATGACTAATTTGTCATATATCCTGTCAAACACGGCAGGTCGACCACGTCCACGTGAACATCAGCTGATAATTACGTCTCTATCCATCCAGTGACACCTCTGATGGAGAGAGAAGGGTTACTGTTGAAACATGTCAGGTATGTGTGACAGATTACGTGTCTAAGAAACTGGTAGCTATCTCAGAACTTGAAACCATGAACATATTTGGTTAGTCATCAAAACAATTCAGAAATGCATATTTTCAAGGTCAGAAAGTTACATAGTGCTACTTTAACTTCTCACACAATGAATCAGGGGGATCAGGCCGATAAGCCCCATGAATAATACAAATAATCAATGATACGTTTAAAAAAAATTTGGAATTAAACATGTGTCTCAGCGCCCCAATGTATCTGTGGATCAGTCAGTAGTGTCAATAGAGGCAGAATGTGAGCAGCTGCGCAATACATGACACACCTGGGTCAACATATCCCAATAAAAGCTTTGTTGACCAGCCAACATATAAACAGTTTTTCAGATATTCCTCACTTACTGAAATAATCTTGCTGTGGGGATGAAAACTGGTTAGCCTAGCTTCTTAGATATTACTGTCTCCTTTGGTATGTTGATGACAAATGTATGTGGCTGTGCATAGTCCCTTCAGCATGTGACTGAACATCAAGATGTGCAATAGCGATTATTACATACATTCTATTCCTGTTTAAATTTGTGGTGTTCTTGTGTAAGTCAGTATAAAACACATAAGGCCTATGGCACTTCCTCAATATAGTTACAGCTCAGGAGCAGCTGCACCACCTTTGAGATTTGGGCTTTCTAATATAAAATGACCTGATTCTGAACTCTTTCTTAGTCTGAGCTTTTGTGGAGGAGTTGGCACAAACAGGTACTGTAGGGAGGTTTTGGCAAGTACAGACATACAGATTGTTACCTTGCACAGTATCATTTTAGTCCAAACTAGAGTTGTCATTCCAGAGAACCAGTTACAGGGGCTACCGATTGAAAAAAAAAAAAAAGCGGGGGGTGGTTTATCAGATTGCAAATGGAAAGGAAATACCAGAGACCATCTCTGCATGAGTCAAAATGAATAGTTAATGGACTCTGTACAATGGCAAAGTGAATGTAGAAAATACCATTAGAGGAACAAACTTCTTTTAGCTGCAAAACACAATCATCTAAACACTCATGGATAGTGGATCAATATGACCTTGTTATTTATTTTATTTATTTCTCTCTTTTTCTTGCAATGTCTGAATTTCTTGTAGACCAAAAAAAAAAGGTGACTGCATTATAGAGAACATTATAAAGTAAGAAAGAAAACCTCATTTGGATACATGGGAACAGTCTAAACTTTATAGGGCTGTTTGGGGTTTGGCAGAGCCTATTCTCTTGTTGTCTGCATTTAATGACGAAAACAAAATTCATGAGGAAAATGCCTCTGAGTAATACTTGAAGGCATTTTCTCATGAATTTCTTTGTAGAATCTCTCTGCAGGAAGATTGGAAAACTAAAGTTTTCTTATACTAGCCCTGAGGAGAAAGAAATTAAACAAAATGTTTAATGATGTTTTTTAAAAATGTTAATGAAGAACAACACTGTGGATCAAAGACTGTCAAACTACTGAGAAAAGTAGAGATTTCTATTGAAACACCAAACACGGATTTATAAAAAAAAAACAAATTACCTTTACATTCTGCCATATACGTTGTATATTTGGCAAACACATAAGTAAAATCCCTGTGGAAAACATGAAGTTTTCATAAATAAACCAAACAATCAGAAAACTGGTTAATGGTTATGTAAATGCAAGCTAAGCAAAAATGTCTAAAGAAATGGGCCAAGCAGAGACATGAATTCCATCCATCCAGAGACCTGCAGCCTGGGGGCTTCAACATAAACATAGCCTGGGATGCATAAACAGAAACCCATTGTGCAAATATGTGTCTCAATCTGCAGCTGGACACTGTATACTGTACATTGTGATGGGAATTTTAATGTGCGGGTCAGCACCTCCCGGAACAAATTGTGACCTAATCTCAGTGTCTGAGTTGTAAAAGAAACGTCCTCTTTTATTCCAGCATATCCACTATAACGCTACAGAATTTCTAAGGATTTTAGAAGTTGCAGGTGCAAAAAATAAAACAATGAATTCATGTTTTAATTCACAGTTGTATTTAAAAGAAGAAACCTGGCTGTTAAGATATACTCCATTATTTTGCGTTAAAGAACTCTTAAATCTAAAAGCAAAGTTCTCTAAAACTTCCACTCATACTTTACCACACAAACAAGGATTTATTAAAACATGCTTCATGACTTTTCTGCCTTTGCTCTACAACAACACACAATCACATAGTAAATTGAATAGTTTCAGTCGCTTTATTCATTGCAATACTGAAGAGATTTTTCATAGGTTTTGGTTATAAACTGTAAATGAAACCCCCAAAACTTGCCATTTTTTGAGACGATAATCCAATTCCTCTGTGATCTCTACCATCATCCATTAAATTTGGACATGGTATTTATCTGGAAATACACACAGGACAGATATTCAGTACACTGATTTTTTTTTAAAAAGTATTTCTTAAAAGTATTTTAAAATTAATTTCCATATAGTATAGTGGAAGTGCTTATCACTATTGTAGTTGAGTCCACAGAACAAGATGTCTATTACAGTTTTTCTCCTTAGGTTTGGCTCATTTCTTGAAACAGAAATTACATTCTCATAACTACATGGACAAACCTCCAAACTATTTGGCAGTTGTTCACAACACAACTGTATTTCTCATTCATTTCATAAAATTGCAAATTTCTTCCTACATGTCTCAATTTCTCTGTACAACTTTGCAAATGTTTAAGTACAGTTAGCCTACATTTAGCACAATTCCCAAGTGGAAAGATCTTATTGATTTTAACTAATTGTTGATTCTCAGTCTAATGGTTGTTTGCTCCAAAACATGTCAGCAGCATTTCATTCTACTGGTCATCACATGCACAACAGTCTGTTCAACTGTCAAAGAACATAATAAATGCAAACTGTCAAGAACATAATACCATAAATACCATATTCGAATCACTCAGAACTTTTAAGAAAAGTAATAACAGTAATTGACAGTTAAGTAAAACTACAACTTGACTGACCGAGAAGGAGTTTCACACATCTCAGATGACCAAACAACAGTATGTTCAGTTGCCCGACAGGTGATGTCCATGATTGTGAATGCTGCTAAACATCCAAACACACACACATACACACAAACACTATCTGTATATATGTCCAATCTTTGAGGCTCCTCTTACGGTAAAATCCTGTTTTCTACAGTTTTACAAACAATTGTATTTTGTTCACTAGACAAAAAAAAGAGTACAGTAACTATTGTCAATGAAGGAATGGGGTAAGATTGTGAGGTGGGCGTGAGGGATATTTCAATGGTCCTCTGCCATTGTGACAAAACATCTAAACATTTTGACTTGCAGTGCTTTCACAATGCCAAAGGGGCAATGAATTTTGGGGGCTTTGACTATTTGTATCAGAAATAAATTTCATTTTGACACATGAATGAACAGTTTTGGGAGAGAGATGAGCTCTTACAAGTGAACCATGGTGTTGTGCTGAACCATCCAGGTTATTTTGGTTAAAGTGCCAAGAGGGTTGAGAACGTCCGGTCTGTTTCAAGAAATGAAACAAAGTAACTGAGAAGGATTTTTTCATTTTGGTGGCACTGACGGTTTACATGGGAAGGGAACTTCGTTCTGAAGCATGAGTGAACAATTTTTGGGAGAGAAATTAGATTTTGCAAGTGAGTCATGATGTTGTGCTGACCCGTAAGACTGTTTTGCCAAATGATCTTAGAGTTTTGAGAATGTAATTTCTGTTTCAAGAAATGAGCCAAACCAATGGAGAAAAACTGTCAGTTCAACAAGATGTGTATTGTATCCATGATTCACATCTCTCGTTGCTACAGTGACATTGTCTTCCTTGTTTTCAAGTGGCTGGAGGGTCAATGCTGAGGTGAAATGATAGATACTCTCCTTTACTTGATCAATAATTCTGCCTCCTTCCAGTGTTGACCAGGCTGTCACACTGTAGACTAATTAGATGATAAAAAGTGATGGATGCGTCTTAAATTCAGCTGGCCCTTAAGAGAACTCCTGTGGGCTTTGTACCATTTCCACTTGACCTTTTGGATCCCAGCTTTATTGTACATGGACGTACTTACATCAGTGTGATGTGCTTTTGTGTTGCAGCAAATTAGCCAGCATAGATAGATAGATAGATAGATAGATAGATAGATAGATAGATAGATAGATAGATAGATAGATAGATAGATA
>JBBBVU010000022.1:16942876-16953024 GCA_037177055.1 Atherinosoma microstoma | reverse complement strand
TAGATAGATAGATAGATAGATAGATAGATAGATAGATAGATAGATAGATAGATAGATAGATAGATAGATAGATATTAAAAAAGACTAAATTATACCTACAAAAATGTGTTGTCAGATAATCCCATAACTTTTGTGTTAAGCATCTCATAGGATGCTTAATGGTATCCTATGAGAACATGGGGACTGGTTTCTTTTTACTTCAGGGAAAATGAAAAAGCAATACATCATATGGACTGGTATTTCCAACAGTATTAATAATAGATAACCAGAAACTGCTCTTAAATGGTTGAGTGTTTAACCCTTTTTTTCACCGTCAAAGTAATTTGAAAAATCCAAGCAATGTTCAGTGTAAGGATGGTAAAATATTTTTTTTCCATCTTACCAAGAGAAAAGCGACATTTCCTTTCCCCCACAAGATAAAATGACTAATCTGCTGTTCTGGAGCATAAATTAATTTTAAACTCTTCCAGTCTCCATGTGTCATCTGTTCCCTACACACAGGGTCAGCCACTTTACAACATAAATAATTAAAAACAAAAAAGGCTAAACCAAAAACATTGCTTTTATTTTAGATAATGATTAAAGCACGGTTGCTCTTTCACTGCTTTTTCCACTTATAAAGACACAAACTATCTTAATATTCCCTCAATGATTCATAATTTTGCAGAAGGGAAGTTTAGAAGACGGCATCTTGTGTTTTTCTTTGTAATGTATAATCAAACAGTTTTTAGAGGATTTAGTGTTTTCCCCTTTTTCCCTCAAATTGTTTACTCACGCTTTTTGATTGCACTCTCTTTTACTCATCCTCCCATTGTGCCAGTGTGATATCTTCAGGATGTTGATGTTACACTGATGCAACACTCGGCCTGCTGTGCTCTTTTTCTTTAAACATGTCAGAGCACAGCCAGTAGGAAGCATCATCACAGATAAAGACTTTCTTTTGGATCTAACATAAATGTCATTTTTCTCCAATGATATCAGTGGATTGTCTTAAACTAATGATGTCCACTTGCACTTTCCACAACTTGTATCAGTCCTAGCAATAATGTCCTCAGTGGACTTGCTGGAAAGGCTCTCTATTCCCGAAGGCAACACAGTGAAGCCTGGGCTGGATCTGCATGGAACGAGCTGCCTGTGGACCGCAGACTTTCTCCCAAGTCATTGTTCCTGAGTTAGCAAAGTCCCCCGGTGCCTCCCAGGTGTGGCTCCCTCAGCATAATTAAGGTGGGATCTGCCAGGGCTTCTGGGCCAGGGTCATTCATCAACTGGATCACCCGTAAGATTAATGTGCACTTGCTGCAGCGCTCCAATGGATTGCTGCCACTTGCTGAGATCATTAGCGTTGGCCTCCGTATGACTGCAAAGGGCTCCGCTCAGTGGATGTGGAGATTTGCAGCTTTGCATACTAAATGAACAGTCCATCATTGCCTAATTAAGGGATTATTGGAGACACTTGTGTCCAGTCCCCTGGACAGTAAACCATAACTGAAGGGCAAACTAAATAGATTAGCTCCACCTGCTTAGTAGCAAAGTGCAAAGTAATGAAACTGCTGACAAAAGTAAGCTCAAAGGAGGGAGTGCGTCATTACACAGCATATGAATCCCGAGGGAACTCTGTTTAATAACTCAGTTTTTACTGCATACAGAGTCAAGATTGCAACATTTAATCATCTATCATTGATCTTGCTGATAATCATGTGACACTATTACCCCTTCCTACATACACAGTATAAAATGAGTGTTACCTTTCATCATTGAGTTGCAGTGTTTAAAAGGAATTGTCCTACACTTATCTAATTATTACTTCCAGCCAAATAACTAAAGACAAACACATTATTATTCTGATACACTGAATGACAAAGTTTGAAAAGGAGTCTTTGTGAACTTGGGTCAACATTTTTATGTTACCAGGGCCATGTGCAACTATGTACAAGTAAACAATATTATAGTCTCGTTTGTCAAAAAATAAGATAAAATAAAATGTATTTTTGCATTTAAGTCCTGGTGCATAACAAATTTCTACAAATTTCTAATTCGAAACTGACCTTGTTCTAAATTAGAATCTAGAATAACTTTTTAAGTTGTGAAATGTGTCTGTCTTCCTATTGGTGCCGAGTACACGGAGTATCTTAGGTGTATAGAACTTTTTTTTTTAAAATTGCAAGTCATACAAAAAACTAAAGCACTGAAAATCACTGTGAGCCTGGCAAATAATTACAGAAATAAAACAGAAATATTTCTTGTATGTTGTTTTAGATTGTCTATCCACATGAGCAGGTCACTCCATTAAGGCCCTGATGTGCAGCATTTAACAAAGGAACTTCAGTATTTCTCCACTGAATAAACTATATTTTTGGAAAATGGATAAATAAATCAAAAAGCACCCGCCACAAAGAGAGAGATAAATCCTGAGTCCACACAGATTGACAGAAATAGGACAGGAAATAATTAAAAACAGTCTCTGCAGCTTAAATACACTGCTCAAAAAATAAAAGGGAACACTTAAATAACACGTCTTAGATCTTGATGGATGAATCATTCCAGTTGAAAATCTTTATTTATTACATAGTGGAATGTGTTTAGAACAAAATAACATGAGAATGATCAATGGAAATCAAAATCATTAACCCGTGGAGGTTTGGATTCAGAATCATACTCAAAATAAAAGTGGAAAGATCAGATCACAGGCTGATCCATCTTCTGTGGAAATTCCTCAAGACAATTCAAAATTAGCTTCAGTATGTGTGTGGCCTCTGCGTGACTGTATGCACTCCCTACAACGTCTGGGCATGCTCTTGATGAGATGACGGATGTTCTCCCGAAAGATCTCCTCCCAGACCTGGATCAGGGTATCAGTCAATCCCTGGACAGTCTGTGGTGCGACCTGGCGGCAGAGGATGGAACGAGACATGATGTCCCAGAGGTGCTTTATTGGATTCAGGTCTGGTGAACGGGCAGACCGGTCCATAGGATCAATGCTCTTCATGCAGGAACTGCTGACACACTCCAGCCACATGAGGTATTGTCATGCATCAGAAGGAACTCCACTGCAGCAGCATATGGTCTGACAAAGGGTCTGAGGATCTCATCCCGGTACCTTATGGCAGTCAGGGTACCTCTGGCTAGCCCATGAAGGTCTGTGTGGCCCTCCAAGGATAAGCCTCCCCAGACCATCACTGACCCACTGCCAAACCAGTCATGCTGGAGGATGTTGCAGGCAGCAGAATGTTCTCCACAGCGTCTCCAGATGCTCTCACGTCTGTCACATGTTCACAATGTGGACCTGCTCTCATCCATTAAGAGCACAGGGCGCCAATGACTAATTCGCCACTCCTGGTATTTTCTGGCAAATGGGATGGTGTCGGGCTGTGAGCACAGATCCCGCTTGTGGACGTCGGTCCCTCATACCACCCTCACAGTCTGTTTACTGACAATTTGAAACACACTCCTTAATGGCCTACTGGGGGTTATTTTGTAGGGCTCTGGCAGTGCTCCTCCTGTTCCTTATTGCCTTCTTCACTTCTCCTGGTATACTGGCCTGTCTACTGGTATCTCCTCCAGGAGATACCACTGCGCTGGGAGACACAGCAAACTTTCTTGCCACAGCACCCATTGATGTGCCATCCTGGATGAGCTGCACTACCTGAGCAACTTTTATGGGTTGCAGACACTGTCTCATACTACCTCTAGTGGTAAGGCCACTGGCAAAATGCAAACATAACCAAAAATCATCCGTTATAGATGAAGACAAGGAAATGATCTGCAGCCACTACCTGCAGGACCATTCCTTTATAAGGGTGGTCTTGCCTCTCGTTTCCACCTGTTGTCTGTTCGTTTCTACAACAGCAGGTGAAACTGATTCACAATTAGTGTTACTTCCTACATGAAATGATCCCAGAAGTGTGACTGACTTTGAGTTACACGGTGATGATTCCATGTTCCATTTATTTATATATTTTTGAGCAGTGTGGATCATTTATGTGCAGGTGGTACTTCACTGTAAAACTGCGTATGTAAAGTTTTCCTGTGATAGTCAGCTCAAGGTTAAGTCTTACTTTCAGTTGTAGAAATCTTTGTTCAGTTATCACTATAACCAGTAACTTTTTTAAGCTGGTAAATTCTCTACTTTTAAGCGTCCTCATGTTTTAATTGTAAGAAATGTTAAGAATGTGAAAGAAATGTATGTCATGTCATAATATCTAAAGCAGCATCATACCATCTTTTCAGTATTGGCTTATTTCCAGAAACAGATAAACACTGATAAACCATTGTTTTAGTGAAAGCACATTCCAGGACAAAGGTCAGAACACGTATCTAATTGGAACAGATTGGTGACAGCTTGAAAAACCAACCTTGCTGTTTATGTGCAGCTAGGGAACCCAAAACAATTTCCAGCAGGAAATTGTAGTGTTCATCTTCTGGTTCATTGACCCAACATCTCTACAAGCAATGATGACATGTGATATGAATAGCAGAATATGGAATTCCTGCAGTCAGAAACCTGAATACAACATTCAATGCAAATCTGAATGTGCTAAAATTGTCTAAAATAACAGGAGAATCCTCTTTTTTTGTAAACCAATACACAGCATCACGTTGAGATACGAGGGGAGGGCTGAGTGCGCCTTCTCTGGCTGTAAGCCTCCCAGTATATGAGGCTTGTTTTTCATTGACTGTGTCAGGAATCAAGAGGGCTAATCCCTCAGAGACTTCAGATGAAAGTTTCAAAAGAAATAATGAAAGGCATACTGCCTGAGGGTGCATATCGGGGTGAACGTACAGCAAGCTGGAAAGAACAGCAGTGGCGCACGACAAGCAGCAAAGGAAGAACATAACAGCTTCCCTTGCTGCCACCCCCACCAGTCTAACTATAAATCACATATTCTGTCTCCAAGACATAAACAAATACACAGCAGAGCACATCAAAAACTTGGCACAGCATGAATACTTGCAAAACGTGGCATTTTGCAGCTTGTACTTCTAAAATATCTGAATGATCCATAAAAATGACTCGAGACTTTATGAAAAGCAACAAGAGACCACAGTTTTATGCAGTTGGCTTTGTGTCAAAATTGCCTCCTCCAGTATTCAGAACTCTTCCAATATGAAACATTTGAAGAGTTTGTGAGGGAAATATATGTAATCACAAACATGTGCACTATGTGACACAAAGCCCTTGAATCAGAGTTGGCAGCGATGTTAAGAGAAGGTTGACTTTGTGTGTTTGTATGTGGGTTTGTTGTGTGTTTGCATTTATTTTTTGGGTACATGTGTGGGTGCATGGGCGAGTGCAATGCGCATTGTTAGGTAGGCAGACATAAAAGATTCTTAGGCCTGTAAGCTGAGTAAATCAAAACTATGTACACATGTATAACCAGGTTAAATTAGCCATTAAAACTAAGCATATTTCTGCTAAATTACTGAAAACCACTAACTTAAAAAAGCTATGCAAATCAGTGGATTAGGTGGAAAATCTTTCCATCTACCACTCAGACCTGTTCCACTGATACACCTGTTCGTGGAATCTTTATTGAGGCGTGCCATCTGTAAACTGCGACCACTGACTCATCTAGGCTGCAGAGTAACAGCATGTGAATCCTCACCAAACTAACCCCAATTTAAAATCTTGGAGGACAATGGGGAATAGAAGCATATGTTTATGTCATTCTTTAGAGTTGAGGGATAAAATGAGCCACTGAAACATAAGTCAGTTGATTTTATGATGGATTTCAAAAAACAAATTATTCTCATGGCCTTGACTCCTGCAGCAGAATAGACATGTAGACTCTGGCTCCAGGGCTTGAGAGTGCAAAGAGTGTGCAGCATACCTCTGAAATGAAAAAAATTAGAATGCCATACTGTTCACACACCATGTGCAGTGAATGGAGAACACCCTTAATAGTACTGGCAGAGAAATACATCTGCATTCTGCTGGTCATGCATATGTAAATCTACTCCCCCCTTCCACATAGTAATGACTTTTAGGTAGGACCAGACATCTTGGTCAATAACCCTTGCAATTATTAGATGTGCAAATAAGATTTTTTGAAAGATGCCATTGTGTTGTTTACTTTCTATACAGTAAAGGACATTTAAATGGCATAGCCAGACAAAGACAGTACTGGAAACATGACAGTATTTACTAAGAAGGGTAAAAAAAAAAAAAGAAGAAAGCTCCAATAAAACCAAAGAAGTGCCAACCTATTCTGTAATCTGTTCACCAAATGAAAATGTGTTAACACAGATGGAGCAAGTTTTAATAACAATCCATGTAATCTCAGCCTGATATTTGTTAGATAAATGCACAAATAAAAACTAAGTTCTCTCTAATACCGTCATGTGTGTCGCTGTGTGTTTTTTTCATTGCTCATTGGCTCTGAATACCCATACAGACAAAGCACAGGTCACAGGAAGGTACTGGGTTGGGACGGGCATCCCAAGGTTTTTCCTCTTAACCATTGAGACCATACGTGAGTGGACTGCACAGATGCAATCTTATGAACCGATGTTGTGTTGAGATCCGTAGCTCCACCGGAACTCCACTATGTCCAAAAGTACTACACTCATTTCATGGAATTTCTATGGATAATGTAAAGTCTAAAATCCTTCTTTTATAATGTTTAATTTCATTTTAAGGTTTAAAACTTTCAAAAGTTGTTAAAAAATTGTCTTTCTTTATGTTCCCAACAGACTTCTTTCTTTAAAAGTAACAAATACAATGTACGCAGAACTTTTTTACAATAGTTTAAAAGTTTTCATTTTGAATGGAAAAATTAGGTGGATGTTGCTTGTAATCCTCAACTCTATCACCTTGGCTCTGCATGAAATGAATCCACTGAGCATCCAATAACCAAAGTTGATCCTAAAACATTATCCGTGTAGATGTGCAGATTTTTATGAACTGCTGGTTTTGCCGGTTTGTTACCAGACGTAAAGTTTGTAATATTTCAGCTTTATTTTCTCTAAATTAATCTACTCGTTTTTGATCTCATGATTCCTTTGCAATTGAAGTTCTGCAAATTCTGATAAAGAGACCTTTTGCTAGTTCAAGGATAAGGCCATATTCAATTCCACTGCATCTTGGAAATGTGATTTCATACTTGTGCATAAATTCCGTAACATAAAATCTATGATAAACTGTTGAACAGTCCCAACTCCACATCTGATTAAACACAGACTTTGACCTTTTAACAAGTTTTTAAGCAGCCATTGTATTAAAATCTCAAAATTTGCTCCACCCAGACTTTAAGCTTCGATAAACACCTTGGTTATGCATTGAAATACACAATACAATACACTGTATTTGTGGAAAGCTTCACTGACATTTTCCATGTTACCATGGTGATATGTCCTTACAGTTCGTCCATATCTGATGCTTCAAGGATACTCTGTGCATGTATTATGAATCTTTGAATTCTGACTTGTTCTGTGATCTTTGATAGTAAACATGGTCAGCACTGTTAGCTTGTTAGCTCCTGTCATACCATAGACATTCATTTACTCAGATAAGGTATTAGAAACTTCTTAAGCTAATAAGCATTCCGTTAATAAATGCTGATGGAGCTTAATGTTTATTCTTTACAACTCAGTGGAAAAATCAGGATGCAACTCAAACAGAAAACATATGTGATCTGTTAAAAATGAGGATGACAGGGATTTCCTCGAAGACAGAGTCTCAGATCAGCTGTGAAGAGTGATGCACATTTCCATACACAGGGAGAATTGCAGAGGCAGCTGTCTCTGATTCTCCACCTGATTTACCAATAACTGACACGCAGAGCAGGTTTTCACAATTGCTCTGCTCCGCTGACCTGGGATTTAGTTTCACACACTGCATCAGATGTCAGAAAAACTCCAGGGTTTGTGTTTATTGCAGGCTATAAAAAAAATAAAAAACTGTTCAATTCAGGTTTCATTCTAGGTGGCTTCCAAAATATAAATGCTGTCTTCCTCAGCACTCCCTCTTCATCATCCTCCGTTTTTCCAGCCGTTCTTCCATGTAATCCAGTGTTCTGTATATATGTCTGGAACTTCAAATTAATCTGTAATTAAGGCTGAATAATCTAACTCCTGGGCTCTGTTTTCTTTTAACAAAGAGTTAAAGACTGATGAGTGACGAACCTTCAAGTGTGGCAGACTGTTTAATTGAAGCTGTCCCTGAAAAGAATCAGATAAGGCAATGGTTAAACTGCCTACTCTTACTCATTTGTTCACAGTGTAATACACAAAACTTTAATTTATTGCTTTTTTTTCCTCCTATGTACCTTTTTTTAAGCTTCTACACACACAATTTGGAACTAATGTCTTAATTGCTCTGTTGGCATTTGAAATTATTTGTCTGTTCTTCAGTATGGTGATTTTAAAGCAGGCATTTTTTGGAAATGAATGCCTCATTAGAAGATCTTCATTATTCTGTTTTGATGACTGTGCTGTAAAAATATCTGGTGAATGTGTCTTGCATTCTGAGAGGCTCTTCGGAGGTATGTTTGCACTACAGTTCATTACACCTAAATTATTTTCCTGTACTCCATGCTGGAAGAAGCAGGGGAAATAATGCTATGTTTCTTCCTTGGAGCATGCATGGAGTAATTTAAAGGATTTATCATAGGCAAGACATTCTGAGTGTAAGGGAACATTTGTCCAGACAGCTGATTCAAGGTACACGGTAACTTTCCATTCAGGGAAGACCAGAGGGTGAATGTTCACATGGACAAGAATTATTGTCCAGTTCACTGGTGTTTGATAACACCCAGGCAGAGGTTATGTTTATCCACTATGTCAAGAGATAAAGATTCTGGTTTGGTTTTTCCATTTCTTCTAGGATGTATTGAGTCCTTATCACTAAAGTGTGCTACAGTGGAAGAACAGAAGCTAAACTTGTTGGAACAGTTTGGTAAGTGCAACACAGTAGTGATCATATATGAGTTATGACAAGGCTAAGGTTATGCTGGGCTCTGAAGGGTGATTATATCTTATTCTTTTTACAATAATATTGTCATGTTTACTTTTAAACCATGAAAATAAAAATGGTTCATTTATTTTTATTATTATAGTTTTTCAAGACTTGCTATTTTACTGTATTGGATACATGTAGGCTATATGACTTTATTATTATCATTGTTTTAATTACTTCTTTGCTGCCCTATATATCAATAACTTTAATTTCCAAAAATAAAATAAAAATAAAAAATTGCTCTATTTAAAGCAATTGGATAAACATTTATTTATTTCAGTTAATTTATTTTAGATGTTTTTTTGTTTGTTTTTTTTTCTTAAAATTTACAGTATCTATAATTGATTAATTTATATAATGGATATACCTTGGTGTATACATTTAAAGACAGGATCCTGAAATGAGTAGCACATTTTATTATAACACACTGGAAGGAATGAATGGCTTGGTGGGTATTTTGTCTGTCCATGAATGGAAATCTCAGGATTAATAAGAAATAAAGTGAATGCAATTACAGATAAAATTAGAGGTCAGCATTAAGAAGCAAAAATTAAATGAATACAGGTGACAACCTACATCATCAATGCATCCACTGTCCTAGCTTTAACGATGTGTTCAGAGGAAAAGCATTCAACAATGTCCAAACATTTCTTTCATCACCATGAAATAGTCAAAGGAGAAAGGAAATTAAGATTTAAGTGCTTATTTCTCCACTTACAGAGGTTTCCTTGTCCTTTTTTGGAGTGATAAGGGCTGTATAGTTGCTTAACTTCCTGGATGTGTCTACGAGGTGACCAATAAAGTGATGCAAAAGTAGGTAGGGCAATTCCAGGTGTGGCAGGACAAAGGAGGGCCCGGGCAGGGTTTGAACCCCAGCCTCCTGGGTGAGAGTGATGCGTGCTGACCAGTCAACCAAAGGGATATCCCTGTAGCCGAGTAGCCAGAGTGCATGATCAATCAGAGGCATAGTGACAGGACCTCAACTGTCACAGTTTAGATAATTAAAGGAATATTGCAATTTTATAACAATAAGCAAAACATTTTCTTCAAGCAACTTTTCCTCTGCAGGTTTATTATTTAGAGATTCCCAGTATGATGGCAGCACCCATAGTGGCACTTCCAGTGTTTTCCTCATGGGGATCCTCCACGTCGGGAGCTGTGCCTGGTCGGTCTACGGGGTCGTCGCTGTGGGGGT
>JBBBVU010000022.1:16932563-16942776 GCA_037177055.1 Atherinosoma microstoma | reverse complement strand
TGATGAATGTGTGAAAAGTGAAAAAGAGTATGATCAGGTGTGTGCTATGATTTTGATGTTTTATACTTATTATTTTTATTTATTTATTTTTTTTTAATTGTTGTTTTTATGTTGTGAAGCACTTTGTGATGTGCAATGTATGAAAGGTGCTTTACAAATAAAGTTTGATTTGATTTGATTCAAAAACATTGCATTTTTGTGAACAAACAACCCCAAAAAATGAAAACATATATAGGTAAATGAATACCTCACCATTCAAATAGCTGACCAGTTTCAACTGGTGGACTATTTCACTACATGATAGGTTCACCAAATAGAGCTGAAACAAAGTAAAGACTTGCAGCCCAATTCACCCTCAAATCTAGGTAAAGACTCACCTATATGTACATAGATCATATCCCTGTCCTCTTTGGAGTCTGTTGTAAAGAACAAGGTGCAAAAAAAGGGCAACATTCAGTCTTTCTGCATGACAGACCAGAAAATTAAGAGCTTGAAATAAGAAACAGGTAGGGCGAGAGAGAGAGACAGAGATTGTTGGGAACCCTGACATAAACAACAATAAGATGTTATTACATAGAAAGTTGTTATTTGCAACTATTTTGAAGTTCAATATATCATATCGTGGAACATTGAAATAAAAAAAAACTAAACTAAAAACAACTATGTGTAAAGTCTCTACTTACAGTACACATGAACCACTTATTGATTTCAACTTGTCAAATAATTTATTCAGGCATCAACACGATAATGCTTAAAAAGCTTAATGTTTTCACCCTCTGCTTGTGAAGAAACTGTAATGGTCAATTTGTGAATCTTTCATAAGTTTAAAACTAGCTACAAGAAGTAAAATGAAAATACTCTTCTGAAGCTTAATGAAGGTCACACGCAATGGAAAAGTTGCAGAGGGACTATAAATTCATGCCACATTTTAAATAAAAACCCAACTAAAGTCACACAATTCACAAGACTCAATTGTCCAATTAGTCTTATCTGTGTTTTGAAAGAACAAAAGTGTGTCATTTAATAGAAAAATGTGATAAAAACTATGTGACTGTAACTGTCCAAAGACTCAAAAACTGAATATATCACCTTTTTAATAACTAATTAAATAAAGATTCCTAAGCTCTCCTAGTGTCACTGCCTATTTTATGGTCTGCCTTGAATGATTGTAGTCCAAAATGACAACGAGATTTCAATTAAAGATGCCTTTCAAGGATGAAAATTATGCTAGTCTGTCTTATTGACACGGCGCTACACAGCCAGTGGGTGTGTTATTTAATACTTAGTGGTGCATCAAACTGCAGGAGAAAGCATGAATCAACCTCTTAATGGGCAGAAAACTGATGGAAAAGGCATGATTTTCCTACTGTGAATAATCTTCATTTTGGTTGATTTAGGTTTAAATGTAATTTCCCGAATTAAATCAAATTAAAACTGCAAGCAATGATGAAGGCTCTCTTCACTTTCGGCCTATGCAGCGACCTTATCCCCTGGCCACCTCCCTCCCATAGCACTGTTGCTCTCGCCTGCAGCTGTGCGCTAACTTGTCCAGGGGTATTCCACATTAGGTGGTCATTGTTTCTGCCACGGGTACATTGGTACCTAAGTATGTCCAGTGTTAACATCTGATGCAATAATGACCTTGTTTTTTGACACGTCACGTTAAATCCATACAAATGGAAGAATGCTTTTCACATCAGGGTGATTTCATGTGGCCACTAGATGGCGTCCTGACTTTGGTTGGGTAGTCGTCGTGTGCAAACATGTTCAGAATAAGACTCTTATGAAACAGAAAAGTATCACCCACTTAAGTCAACACAGAGTTACAGCAACTTCCTGTTTCATGGTGAAGGACTAAAATGTCACAGTAAGCCATTTTAATCTTGATGCTGCTAGTTATATTTTTAATCATGTCTTCAGCAAGGATGAAACTGATGTGTTTGATTAGGTTGTAAAGGTATATAAGGGTGAAAAATATAGGACTTCCAGTTTCCAGTGGGTGGGGCTATGGCGAAGAAAGCATACTGACATGCAGATGTAATCAGGGGGTCACTGTTATCACACATATTAGGTTTGATGGACACTGGATGGTGTTTGGGACAGATAGAAAGACCTCATGTTAAAGAATGAAACATCAACATTGAGCAGACACCACAGCCACACCTATTGGATTATTATAAAGTTTTCAAATTTTTTTTTTTACAAGGGTCATATGATTATCTTGAATAAGTTTCAGCCTGATGAAAGGAAAGAAGATTTTCAGATGTAAGAGGCAAAAAAGGGCCAAAATTAGAGCAAAAAATCATGCTCCAATTCAAGATGGCTGACTTCCAGTTTGATTTAACTTATAGGTCCAAGAGGCTTTTCTGTAGGTCTTGACATGTTGCACATGTGTACCAAATTTGGTTTTGGACCAATATTCACCATGGTTATATTTGGTGGAAAAACTTGAGATTTGTACTGTGGTATCATTAAAGGGATTGGCATGTTGTGAAGCACTTTAAAGTGTATGGGCTTAATAACTGGGAAGCAGAATGGCCCCCCAGTGTGAACAAAAGAACTTCCTGTCGTAAGTGGGTGGGGCTAAGCCACTGACAGGAAATGGGGATATTGATTTGTTTAGGGTCAAAGCCTGATTATGCACTGTTTGATAGAGATTGGTTGAAATTTGAGTGATTTATATTGATTTTATTGATGGGCGAGGATAAGCAGCCATCTGCCAACCAGAAAGTTGGTGGTTCGATTCCTGGCTTGCCCTGACTACATGTCGAAGTGTCATTGGGCAAGACACTGTATTTCATGTTGCCTCTTGATGTGCCTATCGGGGTGTGGATGAGTATAGAAGCACTGAGTATGATCCAATATAAGTGCTGTATGTGTGTGTGTGTGAATGTGACATGTAGTGTCAAAGTGCTTTTAGTGGTCAACATGACTAGAAAAGAAAATTGCGTAAAGTAGATATTGACATGTAGATATGTTCAGGATGGGACTGGCATCACACATGTGCGATTTGGTGCCGATAGCTTATTTAATGTGGGAGTTCTATCAATTCCATGCGACATGGCCAAACATCCAAATTTGAGGGGCCACCAGTGCAACACCTATTGAAGACAGCACTAACTTTCAATAACTTTTATTCAGACATGCCTTGAACATGCTGACTGATATTGAGGGAAATATCATCAAATTTGTAGGAGTTTGTTAAAATATGACATCTGCAAATCACCAAAATGGTGATGATTAAAAAAAATTATAAAGTAAAGAAATAAAGAAAAATAAATACTGCCAAAATGGCATTTTTGACCCAAAATGGCTGACTTTCTGGTGGGTTTAGGCCTGTGCTCCAACACAATTTTTCATCTTTTTCTTTTCTTTAAGGGAAGGTCTTGTTAATTCCAATAAGACTTACAATCCCTCTTTCTGCATATGTTACCAGCTCTAACTGGTACCATCCCATTCTCTCTCGAATACACACTGGTACACAGCAGATGGTGCAAGTCCATGTGCTGGTTGATGTTAATCGTCTGCATTTCCAAGCAGAGAAGCATACAGAGCCAGTCTGAGGAAAACAATTTTAGTGTAGATAGAGAGAGGACAATTGTATAAATAGAATTGTAGAATTAGAATTACGGATGTCACAGTTGTTGTTGGGGCATCCTGCAACTGGTAATGGGAGTCTGGTCAGTTCCAGACGAGTGGTTAATAGATATTTTTTTGTTTGTCAGCTGGTGTATTGGCCATTAGCAGGAAGAGTGAGTGCAGGTATCAACATCCCCAGAACTGCACATTACTATCTGCTGGCCAATAAACATTTATTACATAAT
The DNA here is from genome assembly GCA_037177055.1 of Atherinosoma microstoma. Lineage (NCBI taxonomy): Eukaryota > Metazoa > Chordata > Actinopteri > Atheriniformes > Atherinidae > Atherinosoma > Atherinosoma microstoma. The sequence continues at coordinate 16,938,952 of JBBBVU010000022.1, read as the reverse complement.
GAAACAAAAATGGAATCAAAGGAGATGCTGAATCAGTCTGTGTCAAACAAAAGTGGGAAAATATTTCACTTTCAAATCCAAAAGAATTGTTTTTTTCAAGCTCTATATGCATAAAAAGTGTAGTTAAGAAAAGTAGTGTTACAGCACGATGGTAATAGTCACCTTTACCAGCTTCTATGGAGATGTTTGCTGCTATCAAATTAAAAAAAGGGAATATATTCATCAAAATTACAAAAAAGAAATCTCTGTTTAAACATTTCACACCTTTTTTTTTCTTATTGCTGCATGACATGATACTTCTACCACAAACTATTAAAAATATATAACCTCATATCTACCAGTTTTGGCACTTCAACTGCAAAATAAAGTAACTAGATATGGGTGAAATAAAAAGACTGTGACTGTAACTGAGAAAGCAGTTTTATCATATAGCCTATATCACATGTCCCACATTTTGTACTGGCACCATTAAGGACACCACTCTCTTGAAACAATACTATGCTCGTCTGCAGGCGAGTTGTTACTACTCTGCAGGTGGCTGTTGTGATTGGAAGTGTATAAATCATAGAACAGGAAAGCTGTCAGCCATGATGACACTCCTCATAAACACTGCTGACCGCTGGCCATGGCACTGCATTTCTTCATCAGCTCTCCCCATCACAGACAAGTGCTGAGGGCACATCCTCACTAGAAGGCAGCATCAAACTATCTGGGTGTTTGAAAACAGCTATATACTCTGGAGTGGAAAGCTTTGAATTGCAGTAATGATTCCTTGACAAAATTAAGGTACAAGTGCCAACAGCACTGAGGTAGAAAAACAAAGATTTGATTGCAGCAAGTTTACATCACACTGTAATGTAGCACAGGCTTTTATCAACAGAAGCAAGCCAGGCCACTATGATTGGATGTTTGCTTCACATTAATATTTCCTCCATGGCTGTTATATTAATGAATATGGAGGCGAAACGTAGACTATATGTAGTTGTACGCACATAATGTGGTGTGATGAGAATTCAGAAAGACAGCAGCTATTTGATTTAATGGTTTTCAGAGACGTACTGAAGCACTTCTTGCTGCAGTGAAGGTTTACACACATGCTTTGGGTTATTTCTTTAACTGTCAAGAATATGTTTGTGTCTAGATAAAGTACAACTGGAACAACAACAGGGAAAATACTGAAAACAGCATGAGGCATTGAGAAGGATTTCCTGAGTGGCTGTACCATCAGAATGCTGTTTTTTGGTGGAAGACTATGAGACTATCTGATGGTCAATGGATTGGAAAATAATTCTCAAGTTTCATTTCATTTGCTCATTCTGTCCACCACTGGCCTCTACAGAGACGTTCACGCTCCTCAGAAAAAATGCTGTTGACATTGTTGATTCTCTGCACTTTCGTGATTACCTGTGCTTTTTCTTTGAAGTGAAAATATCAACAAAAACAAATTGTATAGTGTCACCCTATTCTTTTTCTTTATTATTAGTTACTAACCAGTGTTGCTGAATATTCTATGTTGTACAGGGTCAACAATGTACTGATGCATTTAGCATAAGCGGTGTGCAATTCGAAGACTATATTAGACATTTGCAGATTATGTTGGTAGAATCATTTCCAGCCAGCACTATTCTCCCAAAATGTGTTTCCTTTGGGAAGTAGTGAAAGAATATAAAAGATGCCATCTGTCGTTATAGCAAGAAATCAGAGTTTTACAGTCACTCCACAAAGTATCTTAATTGGCACAAGCTTTGGTAAAGATATTAATGACTTCTCATGATTTGATCTTCTGACTTATCCAGTAACACTTCCCAACTCATTCCTCATGACACATTCCACAAATAACGTTGGTCAGGAGTCATTTGCATCATTTTTCACCATGCAAGTAAGTTTGATAGATTTCAGGGCCTCATTATCTGAAACTGGTGCCATGAGATGGAGTCAAGTTCTCTCTGCTGATGACATCACTGTTGCAATACATGTCACCAAAAATGGTCATTTTTAACCTAGCGAAGTTTGACAGTGTGTTGTTCAATCAGTCATGCACATTGACATGGTGCTTATCTGCCAAAAGCAGCATTGTCTTACCCAAAGACTCCTCAATATGTCAAGGTTGAGAAATGAAATATCAGCTGTGTGATTACTGCAGTGGACTATCTGCTCTAATGCTTTACTGCTGAATGTTGATTTTATTTATTATTGTTTTACTTTAATTGTTATGCTGTTGTATTTTTATCCAACACCTGAGTCACCTGTTCTTAAAGCTCCTGACTCAAAACTCTGCAACTTAAGGCCGTTACATACTCCGAGAACTTGTTCTTGCAACTTCAAGAACAAAGTTCTCATTAGAGTACATAACAAGCTCTATTCCTCCACTATCCTTCTAATCTGAAAACATGCAGCTTTGCATTTCTTTGGCGCATTAAAAAGTCACCCTGACCAGGCATCAAGATCACATTTATGATGAGATGAGTAAGAATGATTAACTAAAATGAGCAAAGTTAGAATCCATATAAAGCATGTAGGAGAGTTGACAGTTCTTTGGGTGATCTACTAATATTATGCTGATCCATCACTCTTCATTTCTACAACGACCAAAGCAATCAAGACCACCACATCATGAGAATGAATTGATCTACCAACAACACCAGTGTTCATGTTTCATGAACAAAGATTAAGTAGTGATTCTGCCAACACTTGAGAAGGTGTTAATAGAAATATTTAAGCTTTGCTGTTCAGTTCTGTTAAAAAATAAATTAAAAAAAAGCTGATTATCTGATTTACTTGATTCAATAAAAACTACTTAAATGGTGTTGTAAGACTTCAATAGTCAGCTTTAATAACATTTATATTTATTAATGAGTTTCATGGCTTATAAACTGGGACTCATTGAACGCTGATTATTAAGTTATCAAAGCATAGTTTATTCAAATTTCAACATGGAAACCCTTTTGAACTTATTTTTTAGCCAGCCATCACCTTAGTCTATACTCCTAAAAGTGGTCAAAAGAATTCCAGCTATACATGTAACAGTAAAATGATAAGACAAATCAATCAATAAATAAACATAGATATGTGTCGCAAGAGATTTTGATCCAGCCATTAATAAGGCTAGAATACCAACCATATGATGGTCAGTATAGTACATATAATGGCTTACAGTATGGTAAATAGTTAAACATTACACCATCTTACCATCATCTCATCAATATTGTCATTTAAAACTTGTTAGCTGAAAACTCTGTTGTGACTGTCAACTCTGATGGATGGCATCCATGATGGAAGACGAACCATTCAATTTTTTTTAGCTTTTTCATGTAGATTTGAGTATGAAGGTTGTTTTTGTTTTTTCTTTTTTGTCATTGTGTCTTCTGTTACATTTTAAGAATGAAGCAGAGGTTATTGTACCAACCTTTTCTGTTTTGACATCTACATTAAAAGAAGCAGCTGTAGCCAGTTTATCTGCAAATCTGTGTTTTTCTCATTTCAAGCTGTGTTCTCTGAAACTGTGGCTCTGACATTCTTTTCTTTTTTTCATGTTTTCCTCCGTGCACCACAGTTTGATTTCAAGTATATACTTTAATAACTTTCCATAAAAAACATGATATGTGGATTGTGTTAGAAGTAGCAGATTTTTCCTCAGGGTATCAGGGACAAAATGCTCATGATTAATAATTCATGTAATCTGTTTGATCCTCATCATCATAGAAATAGTTTCCTCCAGCTTAATCCTCATCAGTCCAAAAATTGCTGTCTCTGGAGGACAGTACACCTCACTTCTCCTCTAATGTCTCTGTTTCTCTCAGTACTTTGATATGAGGTGCATCCCTACGACCATGTGTTGTTAGTTGGAGGAGGGCATATCATTTCAGAGCAGACTTCAAGTAGCTGGATTAGATTTCACCAGGCGAAGTTGTTAACAGAAGTACCCTTCTTGTGTTGGAGGCACAGAGGAGAACCGACTGCAAAATGAACCAGGTTTCTGCACAACATTTATTCACTTCAGGGCAACATTTCATCTTGTGTACTTCAAGGACCCCAGACACAGTGGAGAGGTATAAATGAAATGGGCTATAGAATGAAAAGTAAAGTTTCATTATGAGGTGAGCATCATATTGCTGCCCGCCTTTATGTCAGACACTCTTATTCCTTTAAAATGTTAGGTTGTACTTCTACTCCTGCCTCTATACTATGGGGAGACAATCAGTCTTCATCCTCTTAGAAAGATAGCTTCATTATTATATGTAAATGAATCCAGAGCCTTTTATCTATGACCGCCTATGCACTGAAGTTATGGCACACGTCTGCTCTTGTTACTGAAATGCAAAAAGCTTAATGTCTGTTTTTCTCAGGCTTAATGGAAACATAACGCAAAAGCAGCGGTGGAGGATTAAAACAAATAGATGCATTTGTACCACAGCCCAAATGCGGTCTGCAGCATATTGGTCATCTGGCAATAATTTCAAGCCCAGGTCTATAAACAACAGAGGAAATTATGTGTCAGATTGGGTGATCTCAATTTTTAAACAGCAAAGCGTGACACTATCGATTGCTGTTGCATGCACTTAATCAAAGTACTGAGGAATTTAAATTGTCTGGCACTGTGTGTAACGGTGGCCCAGTGTGTGAGTGTTTAAGAAGAACCAGCAACTGTAAGTGCTAATCAATGGCTGTTAATATTCTTCTGAGGGTATAACTTCCAGTTTTATGTTCCAATATATCTTTACTTTTATGGATTTAGGGCAGTTTTAAAATTTGGTCAGATTGTTTATTATAATCCACACGTGCCCCACTGACTTCTACAAATCCCATATAATTGCTGCAAAACAGAGAGGGAAAAACTGATAGAAATGCACCATTCAAACATCTGATGTGCTGTCAAAATGTCTGACATCGAATGCTTTAGGTTGCACCTTTGCACATTAATATCAGAACTGAATTGTATTTTAATGTATACAATCCAAATGAGTTTTGGAAAAGATGGTCAGAGGAACTGTATAAGGGAACAGATAATGAACAATGTTTCTATGATGTTACTAAACACAGTCTGATGGAAGTTCCTAAACTGTTGCAAAATATAATCAGTCGATACATATCACCATTTCTAATTTCTTTCTTCTTTTCCCTGCCTATATGCTATTTAAATAACCACACATAAAACACAATTTCAAGGCTTTTCTTAAATCTTTCAGTTTTAGAAGGTGATAAGTAGAAATACTGCAGAGTTTTAATGGCATTACACCAATGTCAACCAGGCTTAACTTGAGCCAGACCAGCTTGTTTGAACCAGAAAAATTGATTAGTTTAATATTTTATTTTCCCTTCCCCCCTTGTATGGTTAGGTTAAAATTTGAAGACCACTTGGTTATTAGTGGCAAGTTGGTTATGGTTAAAAAAAGCATTATAAACTAGAAAACGAAATTACCAGTTGGGTAAACAAATACCTGGTTAGGGTAAAAACAAATACACAGTTTGGCATTAAACTTTGTGTGATTTTCATATTTGTGTTATTTAGCCAATCATTTTTGTTTAATGTGTATTTAGGGTTGTGTGATCACTCAGTGTTGTGTCAGAAACTCTCTAAACTCATTTATTCCAGTCACAATCTTAACAAATAGGAAGGTGATGAAATGGAACAATGGCTCTAGACATGTGTCTCAGTGAATATCCTGAACTCTCAACAAGTTTTCCAACTGAATCAGTTAAATCTGTCATTTGTACTCATGAATAAAACTCCAGATTCTGCTCTGTATAGTACCACCCCTACTAGTGGTATAGTGGAATTACACCTCAAATAAGAGTTTCCACATCAAAGCAGATGGTTTTGTCACAAAATCCTAACTAAAGAAGGAGGGATGATTGATGGAACCACTTGTACACTTTCAACTAGAAACTGTTGTGAGACATGAGACCAACATAATGTTCCATCAGTAACATGACAACACATTTTAAAACACTTTTCTTACTTCCTCGGTGGGTATAGACAAAAAAAGACTCGGGTAGATTAAAAAACAAAACAAAAGGAAAGGAAAAAGCAATTCAATTCAATTCAATTCAATTCAATTCAATTCAGCTTTATTTGTATAACGCCAATTCAGGACAATGTCATCTCAGGACACTTCACAGACAATCAGTTTGAGCCAATCTGATTGTCGTACATTGATTCATACAAGCCAATTCATAACAAATAGCCTAGCTAAGGAAACCACCAGACTGCATCGAATCTTGTCTTCGATCCAGTCCCCATCCTGAGCATGCTAGAGAAGGAAAGGAAAACTCCCTTTTAACAGGAAGGAAAAACCTACAGCAGAACTCAGTTCAGGGAGGGCGGCCATCTGCCTCGACCGGTTGGGTTGGAGAGGACAGAAAGAGAGACAACAGACATCATATTTGAT
>JBBBVU010000022.1:16883609-16896927 GCA_037177055.1 Atherinosoma microstoma | reverse complement strand
TGGATCATTTTGACCCACCTCAGGAACAGATGGGGGGTGGATCAAAATGATCCCACTGCAGGGATGCAAGTGTTAAAAGGCTAAAAAAAATTACCAACAGCATAACTAAAGTCGACAGGACATTAGCTGGATTTTCTAAAACAACTTTGTGAAAAACTACAAAACATGAATATGAGTCAGAAATTATTTGATTGACTGATTTGAAGCAAATAAATTAGACTTAGTGCCACCAGAGGGTGATGGTATAGATAATGTTGCTAGTAGCCATGATTCAACAAAATAAGTAGATGACCTAACAAACCTTGAAGAGTAAAACAATAACTGCTATGGACATCCAAAAAAATATGTAAAGACTTCTTCAGAAATAGCTTATCTTTGGAAATATTTACTTGATCTTATCATGTTGGATTAAGGGCAGTTTGAAGTGATTTACAAATTAGTTTTGAACAGTCCCGTTTTGCCTCAAGTCGTCTTCAAAACATACGAAAACCTGCCCCTGCTATATAAACTTTTATTTTTACAATTTAATGAAAGTTTGATCATAATTTAGTTTATTTTTTCTTTTTCTCTTTTTTTTTTTTTTTTGTTCCAATTCACCTTTTCTTACTCTTGTAAATAAGTCTGAATAAGCAATGGATACACATAGATAAAGAACAACAACAGTATACGGGTTTGTTTGTTTTGTTTTGTTTTTTCAGCTTCATCAACTTGTAGTTTAAAAGTTGAATCAGAGATTTTCCTGCATGTTTAATAAAAGTACAGAAAATCTTTTTTCTATGAAGTAGCTACACATTATGCAAAGACATAAAATTGAATCAAGCAAAGTTCAGCGTGTATATCCACAATGCTCTACAACATATGTATTGCACAAGCCTCAGACTTCTAGAAACATAAACTGACAATGTTTGTTTTTCTTTTGTTGTTTTTTTATTTGGCAGGTAAGATGAATATGTTTGCTGATTTTGAAGTGGGTCCAATTGTAGATTTAACAACGCTGAGGCAAATGAGAATAGGAAACGCCAGCATTAACAGACTGGATTGGTTGTGATCTAATATTCCTTTTATTGTGTTTATTTATTTAAACTTAAAGCAGAAAGACAATACTTCTTCTTGCTGTGCACTCCTGCAAGCTGTAGGAGTGCACAAGAATGTTTAATTTCTAAACACCACCACAGGGTTTTGACAGATGATCTGAATAGAAATGAATAACTTTTGATTTAAAAAGAAAAAAACAACTTTATTTTCAGGAAGTGCATCATCTTCCCCGAGGAGCTGACTCTCCTCTGTCTAAGCGGTTCTAAATCTCTGCCATTGCATGAGTAAAACTTGCATATTTCCTTTCAATAATTGCATGACTGAAAGCAGTCAGTCATTTAAACACAAACACCGGATGTTCTTCTTAATATTTAGCATACACAGAACCTAAGGATGCCTCAATCATTCAATCAGTTTAATGCATTTCAGTATTGATATGAAGATACTGCCTGTGTTTTAAGGCCACAAGGGTTTTAATAAAAGTAATTACATCTGAACTTCAACCTCATCTCTAAACCTGTATAGATACCTCTATCAATATAATCCCTTAGAAAAGAAAATATTTTTTTTCTCTTTTCTTTTTTGTACAAACTCTTTGCATCAAGGCAAAGAGAGTTTATTGTCACAGAAATCTGCTCTGAATTCCTCACTTTTTTTTGCTTCACTTCATTGTTGTTTCCTATACACATCATACCTTTAGATCAAATTCATACAAAACACAACTACTTCAAAAGGATGCTAAATTAGATTTCAAAGAAAAGAATTTGAGACAGAGAAGAAGTCTAAATCATGCAGGGCTGGAACAGCACAAAATAATATTACTTTGATATTTTTTGCATTCAAAGTGCAGACATGTAAATGATGGCAGCTACAGTTTAAATTAAAATGTGATCAGTCCATCCTCAGTTAAAATATTAACCATGACTATGAGCTTTGTATTCCAATCTGCAGCCATACTTGCATAGCAACACAGGATCACGTTAACTTCTGAGACTGCTAATGCCCATGTGTGTAAAGAAAATACTCAGCATGTAGAGAATACCACCGAGCCTTGATGAATCATTCTGTTTCAAGTGGAAGGCAAACACGTAACGAGCTACATAGCTGAAAATTGATGACAAAACTGTTCAAAGATGCTCTTAGAAATGAAGTGTTTTGGTTTCTTCTTAGCTATCTGAACTAATTATAGGAATCTTGGGTGCTTGACATATTCAATGTAAGAAAACAGATGAAAATAGACTGATTTAGCAGCAGGAAATTCAACCTACAGTAAAAATAATGGCGGGGGGGGGGGGCAATGAACATCTGATTGGCACTATCAAATTGATCAGAATAATAAATAGTTAAATTGAGCATATTTTGTATCTTCCTTGTTGAATGGGATTTCAGTAACTTTCTGAGTGACCATGACGACAACAAGTGTTTCAGCCAGCCTAACCACACAATCTGTTTTTTTTTGTTTGTTTGTTTTTTCTCTCATTTTTATCGTCAGAATTGAGCTCTTCTTAAAAATGTTGCGTTTAAGTTAATGAGCTCGCAGGGTCACTTTGGTAATTATGAAACATGGTTCAACAGGGTTTGCCAAAGTTACCAAGGTATTCACAGATTAATTTCATTAAAAGCTGAAATGATCACACACTACAGGGGAGGCAAGCGACTGTGTTTTAAAATCACCAAATGAAATAGTCGAGATGTCCCTTTAAAAGATAATCCACATAGAATTATGATCACGTCCCTGACGTCAGACGAGTGATTAAATATTTATACCTGTTCGTCTAAGTGCACATATCTTTATAACTTGATTATGAGAGGAAGAGGTGGGCTGGGCACTGAAATCCCACCCTGGGGAATGCAGAATGATCTGGTGAGAGTTGGAGGGACACTGTGGACGCGTTAGATTTTTCTCTTTTTTTCCTGCAATCCCAACTGAACAAAGCAGAGGAAGATAAGGATGAGCGTAAAATTCCTCTTGTATGCGTCTCAGGACAGAATCAGATATGAAGCCAAATGAGTTACCTCAAACTATTTAGAAATGGCTCATATTCAAAGGGCGACTGTTGCAAATTTCTCCGCTGTAATCGTTTCCACCTCTAAGTTTTCTCGCAGTTCAGCAGCTGACCTGCCTCACTTTGGAATCTGTATAATTTCTTACCAGGCACCGAGCGCAGACCAACAGGGGAGGAAGACTCCGATGGAAAATCATGCAGCACTTTGAACCCATGGAGACATGGCACATAGGCTCCTCTCCTCTGCGAACAGAGTCAGCGCCAGATTCGCCTTCATATTCACCTTGTCATTGTCTTGCATGTACTTATGTTATAATATCATTTTCTATCGCGGCACAATCATGACAAACCAGGGTTACGAGGGGAAACGATGTCCGCCGAGCAAGAACGCAGGAGGGAAGAAACTTCTTGGGAAATTGGACCATTGCGCTTCGCTGGAAGTCAAGTCCGCTGTGGATGCGTCTGCTGCCCTGCGAGGTCCGAGTGATTTCCGAGACCAAAGTAAATCTCCCTCCTCGTCTGGTGGCCACTTGTCTGATATGAATATGAGAAACATGAGCGTGGCCCAAAAATATGGGAACAAGAAGCTCCCCAATGCGTTAATAGTCGGTGTAAAGAAAGGGGGAACCAGGGCGGTGCTGGAGTTCATCCGGATACATCCAGATGTGCGCGCACTCGGGACAGAGCCACACTTTTTCGACAGAAACTATGACAGAGGGCTGGACTGGTACAGGTGAGGATAATGAGAAACAAACACTGACATATTCATTTGTACTGTGAATATATCCGAATGATTTGATCTGCCTGCTCAGTTTGTATCTGGCAGGTATTTAAAAGTCCAAATTCTGATTGAAGGTGACCTCTAAGCAACTAAAATTCAAGGTTTAAGGCACTTCTAAGACAAATAAATAGTTTTCCATTTCCTAAAACTCTTTTAGAGCACATGTAAGCACATTGCTTACCTGGTACAAACACACACGTAGCCTTCCTGTTGTTAAATTCCAACTCAAACTGCATGCCTAATATTATAATGTCACTAGTGAATTCACAGTTTTGATCTAGTTTTCACAATGTTTTCTCTCAGAGCTTCACATACCAGCTCCATGGTGCTGAGAAGACAGCGCCATGAGGGTGATGCAGGCTGCTGCAGTTCACACAAAAAAATCACAGCCAGCACAGATGACACAGGAAGCACCCAGCTGCCTAAAAACATGCTACACACAGGGACAAATGTTACTGCACTAGTTTGTGCGGGAAATAGAACCTCACAAGATACAACCAGTTCATGGTCTCAGCTGCATGCATGCCATTGCTTGCTTTCTGCGTAGATGGCTCCTGCTGAAAGGTGTCAAATGCTTTCTGTTTGCTTCTAAAACTTATTCACTGTTCAGATAACCATGTAATCTTGAAGTAAAAGGTTCCTCTTTGCAAAAAGGAAAACAATTAATGATAAACTGAGTGTACAGCCACTAACCAGCCACTAACGCATTCACTGAAATCTGCTAATATTCTCCTAACAGCCTTAATGTTGGAGCCTTCCACTCAAATACCCATTATGGGGGGCCATAATGTATGATATGTGGCACTGCCTAATAATAGAATAAGTAAGGAAGTCTGTTCTGTCTGCTTTGTGGGAATAAACAATAGAGGCTGTAGCAAATTGATATGTATATGAGTAACTGCCCATCATGGCTCAGGTGATGGTTTGCTCACATCTCATCAGACAGAAAAGGTTTTATTTACCTTGGAATAAACATGCTAAATTTGTGCACTTCACATAAGACTTTTGAAAATATTTTTCATGATATTTAAGCTCTTTTTCTGAAAGCATCTTTGAATTACACTGACTTATAAGCTCACACTTACATTGTTTTTGTTTTGAGCCATTTGTTTGAGGTCATATTTGGTAACTAATTCTTAAGGTGAAAGCTTTACACTGAACTAATAAGAATATACAGTCCAAAAAGCAGTGTGAGTTTCTTCTTTTTCATTTTAATTCGACATAGAAATGCAAATAAATAGGGTCAAAATAAATGTTGAAATTCAAATAAATACAGATTGGAACTGTAGCCATATAAATGCATTAAAAAATGATCACATATACTGGTTACATGAAGAGTTTTCAGAAAACCAGCTCTGATGTGAGAAGAATTTCTCCTTTTCATTCTAAAACTAATAAACCACAGTTGATAAACCATGAATGATAAAATGCATTCACTTGCTTGGTGATGTTTTGTTTAGGTGTTTTTCATGCACTTTGTCATTGCATTCATTTTTCAGTCATTATGGTTGGTTATTAAACATACACCGAGTTCTTTTTGTTTGTTTGTTCATGCAAAAACATTTTGCTTTTCATATAGTAAATTCCCAATGAATCCTCTTTTTGGGTCTTTATTTTTGTTTAATTGCAATATTTAATTCTTTTTCTCAAATCCCTTTGTGCACTTTTTGATATGGGATGAAAGGTTTGGTGTAAACACGTGGACACGAGGGATGATTGTAGACACTGTAACTGGGTCAGTTATACACAGTGTTCTTTCAGGCCTTTCTTTATAAAACGCTGTCAATACAATAGCATTGAAAAGATCTGTCAAATGTTTTTTTTATTTTATTTTTTTTTTTTTTTTACAAATGGGAGATTTAAATAATTACCAGCCACAACAGACTTGGCCTACATCAGCATTGATATTCAAATCAAAACCGATGTCCGTCTTGACTGGTGTTTCAACACAGATATGTGAATAATTTATGTTTATCGTAACAAGCCTGAATCCATTTGACATGGTCCTTTATGTACACTGACCAGTAGATTGTCATATAAACACTGAGCCAAGGGTTAGTTGATCAGTTGTAGGGGGAAAAGAAAAATGTAAAAAGAATAACAATTGAGAAATCTTAGATATTTCTTTCCCATTTTTTTAGACTGATGGTGGGATGAAACTGTGCAGAGAATATTTTGTAGGTTAGGAATCACTGCAAAGCAGCATTTTTCAGCAGTAAAGAAAACATTCTCCAACAAACTGCAAACGGAATTACATTATAAAAGGCATATATCCGCTGGGCATAATATTTGTGTTCCATCCTAAAGCCTACTAAAAAAGTCATAGGTTTGTCTCACATTGCTTACCCAAATCAACACATTTTCTCCTTTTTAACTGAAACTTGGTGAGCAACTTCTCCATATAGGTCCCATGTGCTTTGGGCACTAACCAATATAGAGAAGGTTTAAGCATTTTCATTTCAAAGTCAAAGTCAAAGTCAGCTTTATTGTCAATTACTTTACATGTTCAGGACATACAAAGGACTCAACATTTCATTTCCCACTGTTCCACAGTGCAGACAAAAGCAACAGACAAGACATCCTGTTACAATAACTATAATCTAACACTGAGGTAATGTAACAATAAATAAAGTAATAAAGTAAATAATAAAGTGCAAGGATTTCTGGTATGTTCTGGTCCAAAATATATAAATATAATATTACAATGAATAGTAGTGTGATAGCAGCAGACATATGCAAAGTGGCAAAAGTGCAAAGACAGCCATTATGTGGGTTAGAGGGATCTGAGTTCCTTTTAGCTTTCTGTCAGTCTGGTGGATAAAGCTGTTTCTGAGTCTGGTGGTACGGGAACGGAGGCTCTTATACCTCCTTCCAGAGGGCAGGAGGCTGCACAGATTGTGTGCAGGATGGCTTGCATCGCCCACAATCGTGGTCGCTTTCCGGGTGAGATGGGTGGTGTATATGTCTTTCGAGGAGGGGAGTGGTGCACCAATGATCCTTCCAGCTGTGTTCACTATGCGTTGCAGGGCTCTCCTCTAGTAGTCAGTGCAGCTCCTGCCCCACACAGTGATGCAGCTGGAGAGGATGCTCTCAAAGGTTCTTTGGTAGAATGTGGTCAAGATGGGATGGATTTAAATTCAAATTGTCTTTATTTGTCGCATACACATCATGCAGGAGTGAAATGCTTTGTGCATTTGCTCTAGATGCATACACACTACGGAACAAGCAAACAAAAAACAAACAAAAACTAGACCAGATGTGCAAATGAAATACAAATATGAATATAAATCTAAATATCTATATGTAAAGTTGTCACTGTCCGTTGTGGATGCGGATGGACTGAGGAAAGAAGTTTTTTATCATCCTCTCTGTATGAGCCGTCAGACAGCGGTAATGTCTCCCTGAAGGCAGAAGGGTGAACAGTCTATGGCAGGGGTGAGTGGGTTCTTTGAGGATTCTGGTGACCCTAGTTCTGCAAATGTCCTGTATAGGTGAGGTAGGGTGGTTCTGATGATTCACTCAGCTGAGCGGCCCACCCTCCTGACGGCCAGAATGTCTTGTTTAGAGCTACTCCCCATCCACGTGATGATGTATGATGATGTAAATCATAGTAGAATGGATGTGCCCAAAGTATGCCGGAAGAAACATTTCTATTGCATTGTTCTGCCTCTGTACCAGACCAGATCAGACTAGAACGCGTCTGCTTTTCCTGATAAATAGCCATCCTATGCTTCAGAAGATTTCCAAAACATTAATTTACTGCTTTAATACAGATTAGTGACAAAACAACGAACATGTCATCAGTGAGCAAGTTGTTGTTTTGATTTAGCCATTTTCCCGTCACTCACTGACGCCCCACGTTGGTAAGATATAACATGGTCAAAATGATAAAGCCGGAAATGTGTGTCCTTATAATAAGTTAACTGTTAATATTTTCAAAGCATGCATAATCAATATTGTGCTAAAAAACATTGAATAAAGAATGGTTGTTAAGGACATAACACATTTGGGTATTTTACATTTAACTGGCCGGGTGCACAGTGTATTAGTGCAACAAAGTAGAAACGCACACAAGGAGAGTATCAATTTACCATGAGCTGGTTTCAGTAACCAGGTCATTATTTGGCATATTTCTCTGTCTTTCAGAGTTTTTCAGTTACCAACTGTTTCTGCCATCATAGTCCAACATTTATCTATCCTGTTTTTAAACATATCATGTGAGAGATATTGGAAAAACTCCTGACCTAGAAAGCATTGCCAAGTTAGAAGTGACCTTTGATTTTAAAGCAATAAAAAAAAAAAAAAAAATTTTTTTTGTTTTTTTTTGTAGAAAAGCTGCAGCAACAGCAGCTTTTTTACAACCCCTGGAAAAAAAGAAAAACAACCAACCTCAGAGCCAATAAAAACATATCCACCGACTACAACACAACCATAATTAAGGTAGTATATTTACAATAAACCTCAACTCAGGAGAGACAGCAACCTTTCAAAGTTCCATATTAAAAACAGACACAAAGTCAAAGTGTTAAATATATAATATTTAACACTTTGTAGTTTAAATATTAAATAGTGTATATGTAGTTTGGATGGTTAAAACTTGAATTATGTAACCACTGCAGCTGAGCTCAGTGTAGTTAGTTCATGCCACAGTTTGCTCTTCTCCCAGATTATACCATAGCTCTATTGTAAAAACTGTCTGTCCTCATTTATTCCTTAAAATATTTTTATAGACAGAACTCGGTCTTAGAGCTCTACTTCTACTGAGCGATAATATATAAAAATACTATAGACATAGGTGTGTGTCTACAACCCTCCTGCTCATCTGGGCATGCTCAGTGCTGCCTGTAGCATTAATCAAGCTTATTACACTGCTCCATAGAGTATATAGGTTGAAATATGCTACAGAGTTTTTATAGTATATACTATATTCAAGACAAAACTTAAAGAAATAGTGCGACTGCAAGAAAAGCTATTTGTTCTCCCTCTTCAGCACCACGGACAGTGCCATTAATTTATCAGTATACGGCACAGTCAGGCTACTAATATTTCACAGCCACGGTCACAGCCTTAGACTGTTCACAAATCTCAGTCAGATGAAAGAACATTGAGGCAGGCACAGTAAAACATATTCAACAAAACAAACCCCTTGGCCCTTGTGATTTGCTAAGAGATGGACAGAGGAGACGGTAGATAAAGAAATGCAGGACAGTTTCTTGTCATGACAGCATGTTAGCTTAAATCAACTATTATCATGTGAAAATGACATAATACTGATTGTTCTTTTTAAATATGATGATGATTATTTGTTCTGATATTCCATTAATTAGATTCCATAAAATCTTGAATAGATATTCATGTTGGCAAGACTTTTTACTAGGCACCACTAAGATCATGGAAAACATTTGATTTTATGACAATATCAGTAAAAGTATGAACTTTAAACAATCTTCCTGATGGTATACTTTGAGATCAAAAAAAGTGAAATGGGCATTGATTGTGTTAGTTTACTGATATACATGAACGGATAAAGTGATTGTCGACAAGCTGAAAATTCAAATTCATTTTTTTTATAGCTAATGTTTTCTTTTAGTTTTCAGCCACATCTCAGCCTCACACAACAACAAAGTATTCTCTGCTATCACAACATTACAGATGTAAACATACAACATAATAAATGAACATAACTATTTATAGCATTGTTAGCATACATAGCAATCATTAACCCATTTTTTTAGCATATTTTGCTGCTGAACTCAACAGTTTCTCTTCCAAAGAGAATAAAAAAGATTACTTGGAGATACATTAAAAAAAAACTTAAAGTATTTCTTATAAGCGATTCTAAGTAGTTTCTATCTGTTGAACATTTAGATACATACAATATGTGACAACAAATTAACTCAAGTTTCAGTGAGCTGGCCAGTTGTTCCGCAGTCTGTCTTGTTAGATTAAGCGTGTGACAGACCATTTAGGCTCAGAAGAAAAATGGTGCAGTGTTCATTACTGTGCCTCCTGAAGAGAACACACGCATGGCCTCATTTATTTTGTATGCGGGTATTCACATAACCATGCAGGACCTGATGAAACAGACGTTCTTCTGCCACCAATTTCCTTACTCCTTTCTTTCCACTTTTTCCCATTCTCTGGAAAATAATAAAGATCAAACAAAAACACATTGCTATACACCATCAAGACTTAAAAGGGCATTTCGGTTCTATTGATTGCACAGGAATCAAAAGCACTTGCACTTGCTTCTCTGAAAAGTATTGAAATTGTAAGGAGGCTGCAGCTACAAATATTCTCCAAGTCCACATTAATTGGCTGGTGAGGCCAGGGAGCTCTGCAACTGTAGCATGGGAAAGGGGGATGAGGACTGAAAGTCATTCAACACAGAAAAGTTCACATTACAGAATGAGGGATGGTGAGTCACAACTTTGCATTATTAATGAGCTGTCTTCATTCCAGTGCAGCTCTGAGACATGTAGTGGTTAACATTAATTACAAAACAACTTTTTTTTTAGACATTTCCCAAATGATACCAGTCTGAAATGGAGAGATTGTGCTGTGATAGAATAGTTCAGGAAATGCTTGTACTGTATAGGCAATTAAACAGTCTGCACTGCCAATTCAATCTTGTAACTTGGAGGGTAATTCGATATGTGACTTAATGAGCATTCAGATTTTGAACCCATTGCCTGTATGCCAGTCAGTCAGGTAGTCAATTAGCCACTTTTGTTCTGCAATTCAGCCTTGTTTCGATAGAGAATGCTATCTAAATGATATATCATATTATTCCGATCCTTTAATTTATCCTGTTATAAAAATCAAAAGCTTTAAAAAAAAGTTTCAAATAATACCTCAGTCCCAAATATATTAATGGAAAATGTCATTTAGCCTCAACGAAAGCTAACGTGAAATATATCTTTGTGGACATGATGAAAAGTACATCTTTACAGCATGCTGTGATTACCATTTTCTATGTGTGCATTGTGCATGCACACATTATGGGATACAAATGAGTATATTTTAAATCAACCTGAGGACCTAACCTTCACACTATAGATTTTTTTTTCCAAATGCTTTTAAAATCATAGTAACTGCCTTTTAACTGTCTCCAAAAATGAGTAATTATCTACAGTGTATATTTTGCAACATAGAAATGTGTTTGCGATGATTGCAATATAGGGTCAAAAAAAAGTGTTGAGCTTGAAAAATGGCATTAGCATTAACTCAAGGCAAGAAAGGCTTATTTGACTTTTTCACTATTCAAAACAACCTTTCACAATGTATCTGAACAACACACGGGACTCATGAGGTGAAGGCTTGTCTGAAATGTCAGTGAAAATGATGTTGGCATATTCTATTTTATGTGTGTCCACTTAAAATGATACACATTCAAGGAAATAACCTGGTTTCTCTTTGCTCACAAGTTGTTCTATAGGATAGTTAGCATATAACTTCCATTTATGTAAATGATCACTGTCACTGTAGGCATTGTTATTGTGTCAGTGTGCAGTGGATAGCTGTCCTCAGCTCACTCTAGGTATCACCAGCTTATTAACTTTCTCCTGTTGGTGAAGCCAGTGTGTCTGTACTGACCAGGGATCAAATCCTATCTCAGCTGTCTCTCCTTTTTGTCTGCTTTTGTGCTTCCCTGCCATCAAAAAGTAGAAACTTCTAAAGTGGTGCCCTTCATCTTCTCTTCATTTATAAATATCCTTGACTGTCACATTGCCGCAGGCTATACCTTAAACATAGAAAGAACTGCAAAGGACTCCAGTAGTGATGGAGATCTCAACATTCATGTCAGTCAAGATTTTCCTTTTACGCTGAAAAAGCAAAATTGGAAAATGAGGACAAATATTCCCTCCATCATTATTGTTGAGTAAAATAGTATCACATTGACATGCATATAATATGAATCAATGATTTTGTTTTTGTTGTTGCCAGATACGTAATGTTTAGGCTTAAAAGCCTTTTAAGCTTCATTTTATTTTTCTATCAATTGTAATTTCAATTGCTAACTCATTGAGCGTAAATTGATTTAATTTGTCTTTAATGACAAAACATGCAAAAAATGAGCTCTTATTCATTTTTTGGTAATGTTCAGTTTAGCATTTTAGCAGCTTTCCTGTCTGTCCTAGTGTCTTTATTTCAGCATTTGTGGGTCCTTTGCCTCGTCACATGTTAATGTGACAGCTCGGAGCTCGGTTCAATTGAACATGTTATTGCTCAAGGAGAGCAAGTGTCAGTCATTTCCCTCTGCAGGCCAAAGCATGAATAATTGTTATTTCAAGGAAAACAAGAGCCTCAAGATGAAATGACAGTTAAATAGGATTTTGCTTAAAGTTGAATATTTAATGCAACTTTTTGTCATAGTGCAGGACTGCATTGTCTGCCTGTATAAATGTTTCAATTCCTCTGGCTATGGAGATGCCTGAAGTCAAAATCCCTCCTCTCGCAACATGCCGGGATGCCCGAGTCGTCTATTTTCAGCCAATTTGTCTCCAATTAAATTAGAGAAATAGATGCTTGACTCTCAGGGTGCTGAATTGTTATTCACCTCTGTTCCACATTGAGCTGAAATGGCCACAGGATTGCTGTAATCACCTGGACTACTGGACTGTTAACTCTTAATAGACTTTGGAGGTGGCAGGCTTCTGTTGCTGGTGATTAATGATCGGATGTCATCACAGCTGTAATCTAAGTGAGTGATAGTTTAATAATGGAGCAGTCTTACCAGTGGAGATCTATGCTGTCATATTAGGAAAGAGGAAGATGCCATTTTTAGGAAGTGCAGTGGCACAGACATTATGAGAAGCAGGCAGATGATTTTCTCTGCTCAGTCTGCTGGTGTAATACAAACTGTTAATGGGTTTGGTAGCAGGTCTGTGCGAGATGTTGGCTTTTCAGGACATTTCAAGACAGTTTGTAGAATTTTCTCAAGGAAAGCTAAGAATGAGAGTAATAATAATAATAACAATACATTTTATTTGTGGGTGCCTTTCTTGACACTCAAGGTCACCTCACAAGATAAAACACAACAACAACAACAACAACAAATCACTCATAGATAAAACGATGCATAAAACAATGATTAGAAGCAGTGTGAAATATTATAGTAAGGAGGCCAGCTTGAATAGATGTGTTTTGAGTTTAAATTTGAATTGAGTTGCGGAGGTCAGGGGGGGAGTGAGTTCCAGAGATGAGGAGCAGAGCAGCTGAATGCTCTGCTCCCCATGGTAACAAGGCGGGCGGTGAGGACGGTGAGGTGGATGGAGGAGGAGGATCTGAGGGGAACGGACTGGTATGGAGGAGGTCAGAAAGGTAGGGAGGAGCGAGGTTATGGATGGTGTTACGGCCATGGGTTTGTGGTATCAAATTGACTGTGTGATTCCCACCACAGAAGATTGGACAGCTGGCTGGATCCTCACCTGTGCCTGGCTGTGCTGTCGCGTCCCCCTGATTGGCCTGCTTTGCATCCCCGGCCCAGGATTGG
>JBBBVU010000022.1:16865914-16883509 GCA_037177055.1 Atherinosoma microstoma | reverse complement strand
AAGTGACATAACTGTGGATACGTATGGCAGCAGTGTGAGGGGTGAGGGAGGGGCGGAGGCGGTTGATGCTGCAGAGGGGAAAATTTGCTGACCGAGTTATGTTGTTGATATGTAATGTAAAAGACAGAGTGTTGTCAAGGATGAGCAAGTCGTCAGCATTTGATGACAAAAATATGCTAAACTGTAAAACACCAAATTAGAAAAGGTTTGTGTGGTTACACTTACTGTCACTTTCATTTTATTACAGAAAGATATTTCATGTTTTGTTTCATCAACTTCATTTAATTTCATGCAGTACATCATTTTTGTCATTTTTTGCATTTTAGGGCTGAAACACATTACAAAAAAGTTGTGATAGTGAAGCCTTGAACAATGTGATTTTGCTTATTTTTCTTTCACAACATTTTAAGTCTGTCGTGTCATTGAAAATACCTGCAATGAAGCATTTTAGTTTTGGGACAAACCGTCCTTTGTTTTAGTTTGTCATTGTTTCGGTTGTTGCTTCAAAATTCCACATACTTTCTCTAGTTAGACTGGTCGTTCTTTTTTTTTGGTTAAATTTCTATGTTCATACACATGCATACACCACATAGGTGGAATCAGTAAGCTTTTTGATAAGAGCATTGATAAAACCCCATCACAAAATGTAGCTTTTAGACTTGTCCTGATAACAGTCTGGTTGATCCTTTTCATCTTTGAGATAAATCACAAGGCGTTCATTTCTCCTGATAGGTCCAATCCATGTCCCCACTGTGTGATGTCCATCCCATATGCCTCCAAGCCCAGAGAAGTCAGTCACTTCTGGATTAAAGTTAACATAAGGTTTCACTTTTGAACAGTAAAGCTTTAGATAGAATTTCTGAATGTGACTCAGATTATAGTGCTTGACAAGGGACTTTCCCTATATGATCGAGTCAGCTTTGATGATTCTTAAAAAAGATGTCAACAGGGAGAATGTGTCCAGCTCAGGCTTGTGCCCTTGTCCTTTATGTACTGAAAATCCTCCAGATTCTTTGAATCATATAATGTTATCATGCACTATCGAAGGATAAAATGTAGACATTCATTAAGGAAAATGTTCTTCAACATCTTAACCCTTTAACACTTCAAGAAATAATTACAGAATATATAGTGGGATATGTTAGCATTATTGTAGAGCAAAAGGTGTCCCCCAGGAGGCAGTTGACAAATAAGTGATCTTTGATTGTCAAAAACGCAAGTTGCTGGCCTGGGTCCTAATCCAGACCAACCTGTGACCTGTAGACCAAAACTGGATTTATAAATGTGAATATAATAATTACAACACTTTTTCATTTTTAAAATATTCTTTCATTCATCATGTCGTAACTTTTTGGTTATACTAGTTGCAAACTGCGTTCCTCATGAGAAGTTTTTTTTTACAGCCGAGCTTTTTGTGTGGTGCCAAGGATTGTGGCCATCATTACTCTGCATGCTGCAAACGCATTAGCAATGAGAGCTCATGAGACTTTTTCTTAGAATTATTTGTGCAGCTGTTTTGGTGCTAAATTACTTCAGAGACCAGACAAACAGAAAATTGAATGGATACTTCGATTTGGGCCTCTCTGTGTTTGGCCTGTGAGAGTGCATATTGTTTCATGGCCGAGGTTCATTATCAGTCCTTTTAATGACAAACATTTGTTGTCCAGTGGGAGGTTTAGGCCATTCACTAAATCTCTCTGCCCTGCCCATGCAGAAACTGTTCAGGTGGTGATTAATGCTCTCTATGTTAAACCCCAAACAGATCAGTGTTTGCCTGAAATTCTCCTCATTAGAAAGGTTTATTAGTGTGTTGCCACAATACTCAATACAATTGATTGGTTAAAAGTTCAGGTGGAATGGCATGCATAAAACAGTGGTAAGTTTGCAGCCAAAATCACACGGTCAAATATGTTTGATTGCATATGAAGAATTAGATGCAAAGACTCATTATCAAGTTCACTCTTTGACTTGAAAAAATAAATAAATGTAAATGTAGAAGTTTTAAATTGTTCTATCTGAATTAGAGATAGCATTAAAACTCCAGTATGATGCAAAAAGCATTCCAGTTCATCAAAAGGAACAAAACTACATGTCACAATAATGCTGCAATGAAGCAAACACACATTCTACTCACTCCTCATTAGTTTTTTTAATTTTTTTATAGGAAAACAAAACATACATTCAGACTTCAGTCTATAAATCCTGGTAGCTATTTGAAAAATTAGATAAATGAATGAATAAAAATATACAACTCCAGGGTGGACTTGCAATAAAATGCAACAAAGCCAAATCAGCACAAAAGGAAGTGGTTGTCCGTGCACTCCCCGAAATAGAATTAAGAATCAGAATAAAAGATGTTGTTTATTTTTGTGAGTACATTGTGGCTGTGATTGAAGCGCAA
Organism: Atherinosoma microstoma; assembly: GCA_037177055.1. Taxonomy (NCBI): domain Eukaryota; kingdom Metazoa; phylum Chordata; class Actinopteri; order Atheriniformes; family Atherinidae; genus Atherinosoma; species Atherinosoma microstoma. Next base: position 16,881,108 of record JBBBVU010000022.1, on the reverse strand, counting down.
AAGCGATGCCTTGGAGCTGCTGAATTTCTGATTAGACAAATAAAGAAATCAGACCTGAGGTCCTGTGATCTTTGAGTTGTGTCAGCACTTTGAAAGGGTTTATTTCCATTATAAATTCAGACTTGGATTATGATATTATTGTTCAGAATAAACTTTTTTTTTCATTGCTAAAATGTACTTCTCAGGTCTTTCTTTATTATGTCTTTTTACAAGCAACAAGTTAACATATCCATTGATATCCATTTATCTGGGAAGCAACAGATTTCTCCAGCTATGGTTTGTGCTTTCTAAGTGCAGCATGAAGATCTTGCAATTTGTGCTGAAAAATGTAAAGCGAACTTGTCTTGAACTGACAACATCCACCAGTCTTAAGTTCAAGCCAAAGTGTCAAGACAGTAATAAATTCTGAGTTCATTGATTGTGTGCAAGGAGATGATTCAAAGCTGACCTTTACTTGATCTGATGGTATGAATTCCTGATGAACCTACGTACGCTGCTCTTTAGAAGTAGTTGAAGTCCAACAAGCCAAACCTGTCTGGAGCAGACTAAGCAGCCTAATTTCTCAGTTTCTACAAAAAGAAAAATGCAGCACTTTGTATGTTCACAACCCTCACATAACATTAATATTGCATTGCCCTTCATTTACCCAGATGTTAATTAACAGAGGCTGTTCTGCAAGAAAGTCTTTACTCATTCTGAAAAGAAAGAATATAAGGCCTAAAGATGTTTGTTTTGTTCTGGTTTTAATGTTTTTTCTCTGTAGATCTCTTCTAGATATGTGTGCAGTTGCACTAAGTCCCACAGGTTTAAAACTGCTGGAAATTTGTTCAGATTTTAGCTTTTTTGCAAAGGTCAAAGAAAGGCAACATGGATTCTAGGATAAATGAATTTGTTTTAGCTCTACAGGCACTTAGTGTTACATTAGTTTTACATTTCCAGTGTTAATTATCAGGTAAATATCTGTTCTGAGGTTATATGATTAACATTCTTATTCATTCTGTAATGACATAGCAGCATCCGGATGGACCTAAGAGCTCCCAGACCTCCTGATGCTAGTGCCAACAGATGGTAATTATTCAGAGACACTCAGCAGGTTTTTACAATTTACAAGCAAAATTACTAGAAACTATGGAAAAGAGTTGCAAAAAGGTGTTTGTTTTTGTGTTTTTGATTGTTCTGGTATGATATTTGCATGAAGTCAGAGTAAAATATTTCATTGTAGGAATAGAAGATTTACCTTAAAAGCCCAAAAACTTCACGTCAAATTTAGCAACAGATTTCTACCTTGATGATCACAGAGTAAATTTCACTTTATTTCAGTTTTTCATCTGAGGATTACTTTAAAGTCCAACATACACAGCAGTTTCAGGTCTTCCTGTCTTGATAGATCAAAAAACAAACAAAAAAAAAAGGCCGAAAGACTTCAAAACAACCTATGTTTATCCAATAATAGCCATAGACCCATTTACAGTGACTGGTTGGGATGTCCCTTGAGGTAAAACTGACTGAAACTTTCTATTAGGTGTTTTGGGTTCACACCCAAAATAAATAGATAAATGAGCTATTACAGCATCAAATGCAATGCAGAAGCATTCTGAACAAATTAGCTTTCAATCAGGTTCTCCACGAGAAGGTTTCATTTACAGTATAAGGCAGCTCTTCCACACCTGAGTTGATTTTCCCAGAGTGATTAAAATGTCACAGCTCAGCATCTAATGTATTCTGACTTAAAGTTTGACCAAGAATTGTCGAGGAGATTGTAAATTACCTCAAAGAATTTGCTGTTGAATCTGAGTGAAAATGGGGTAATCAATCATGGCACCTTCACTCAAATGTCAGTTAAGCGAGGTTCGTCTCTGGAACCGTGTGTGGGTGTGGGGGGTGTGGGGGGGGGAGGTGTTTGTGCATTTGTAAGTGAACAACATGAGATGTCCACATTAAAATTAATTTTGAAGTTTGCTTCCAAGTTTAAAAAGACAGTGATAACCCTCAGAGCAGTGCCACTGGAATTACTAACATGTTCATTTTTTAATTGCAAATAATCATTATCTATTAAAAGATTAACAACTTTTGGTGAAAACACACCAGAACTCAGAGCTTCAGTTTTATCTTTTCATTTCAGATGATGTGTGCAGTGCTGATAGTTTCTCAGGGGCATAGTGAGAAAAAAAAAACACATTTCTAATGGTTGGTTCAGACACCTCAGGTATCACATGGTCTCCCACTTGCTTGACTCTGACTATCTCAATAATGAACAGGCACATAAACGAGGTTGCTGCTTCTGCCTTGTGTTAGTGAGATTTATTAAAATAATATTCTTATTCTGTTTTTTTTTTTTTCACATCATTTTGAAGAGGGCATATCAGTGGTTCAGAGCATACCAAAGCCATCTCACATGTGAATACTTATTCTGTGATAACTAGACTAATTAAGCTAAATATGGGCCCAAACTACAAAATGCTAGATAAAAAAAAAGAATTTTTTATAAATATTACGGGCACCTCTAAGTGTTCCTCATTATCATTACTCCAAGACAGGCAACATGGAGCTTATTGGTCCACACTGCTTCCACTGACATGAAAGCGTCTCAGCCCTTTTTTCAATAAAAAAAAGTAATAAAGGTTGATGTTCTTTGATGATTGGATTGCACCTTATTTTCCTCGGCTGCAGATGCAGCTCAACAGTCTTTTTCTGACAAATGAGGTGAAATATTAGAGCCTAAAGATGTCACTATGCCTTAGCTATTGGTTTAAAAAGCCAGCAGTGGCGTCACACAACAGGCTGTTGTTAAGGCTTCAATTGAATCCTTTATAAACAGACACCGAAGAAATCATTTATTTAAATTTGTACGTGGTAACAACTTGCTACAGGCTAAGTTCTTTCATTGAGATTTTTCCACTTATAAAAAGCTTGAAAAAGGTAAATAAAAAAACATAAGTGATTTATCAATCAGTGAATGAACATTCTCCTTATTCCAGCTCTGTTACGTTGTAACGAGTGGCTTGTTCCACTAAGAAACGCCTGATTATGTTTATAAAACTCAGAATTAGAATCGGAATTAAATTTTTTTATTGTAGTGTAAATACAACAAAATTAAAAGTCAACCTCAAAGTGCACCATAAAATAAATAAAGCTCACTCATGCATGTGCAAGTCATTAACACACAGCTACACACAATATGCACAAAATACTTTAAAATACTAAAATGATTAAAACAATTAACTAAAATGCATAATAAAAATGAATTATAAATAATAAGTGCTGGTTAGAGTTCAGTAATGTAATAATGCTAAGATATAAAAAACTGTTCTGAGGCCTGTTCATTCTAGACTTGATGTGTGTATAACACATCCCAGAGGGAATCAGGACAAACAGAAGGTGGCAAAAGGTGAAAACAGTTCTTAACAATATTCCTAGCTCTGGAAAGACAGCAGGGCGTTCATCCAAGGTGGGGAAAGGATGGACCACGATTTTCTGTGCTGTTTTTTAATCATGCTCTCTACTTTAATCTGCTTTAATCAGCTTCAGTGCAGCTGGTGTAGCATATCAACAGGCTCTAAATGCAGCTTCTGTAGATGGCTTCCAACAGCTTCCAGTCCAGGTTGTTCTCCCTGAGAACTCTCAGGGAGTGCACTCTCTGCTGGGCCTTCTTGATAATTGCCGAGGTCACTGCAGTCCAGGAGTTGTCTGCAGGGATGATGGCCAGGGTACTTGATGTCCCGGACCCTTACAGTTGGCATTGTTGTAGATGAGGGTGTGGTCAGTCCTGTTGTTCCTGAAATCCATGATTTCTTTGGTTTTTTAAATGTTTAGTAACAGATTGTTCATCGCACACCAATCTGCCACCTGAGATCAGCCCCACTGTAGCAGTGTCGTCTGCACATTTAATGATATTAAAACAACATGATCCAAGCTGCTGTTTGTTGAACAGAATTAGTTTATTAAAGCCATGACTGGATTTATACACTGAATTTAACCAAGGCCTTAGCTTAAGCAAAAAAAATTTTTTAGGTCTTTTGTTGCTTTGTTTTTTCTCTTAACCTCATCAAACTTGAAGTGTTCTCACACTATAAAGCAGATTTATTCTGTATTTCCTGAGTTATAGACTTATATTTACAGGACTTGTTGGACAAAGGCTTTGCAATGGACTGGCAACCAGTCCAGGGTGTACCCTCTCTCTCGCATGATAGCAACTGGGATATTCTCCAGCCCCCCTGCAACCCTGCATTAGAATATGTGGGTATAAAGATAGATGAATGTTGGGTAAATACAAAGGTTACTTATCCTGTAAGGATGCAAACAAACAGTACCAGTGTGAAAGCTCTGTCTCCTCTGTAAGTCACTTGATGCTCAAGAGTCGTTGAAATTATTTTGGACAAAAGATTTAACTCCATTCGTTGCTGTTCTAGTTGTTAAAAAGCTGCTTGCTGACTGAGGTCATGTCATCTCCCTGCACACATGAATGGGATAAAACCACTAAATCATTCAGCAACTTGTACGAGTTGTTAGATGTAATGAAAATCACTCCAGTCAAGTGCTTTCTTTCTGGTGATAAGGATGCTACCTATGTTTAAAAAGCTGCTGAGTGGATTATCTGTTGTTTCTCTGAAAATTTTGGTAAAATAAAATGTTCTTCCTCTAAAGAACTTGCAGCAACTGAGTTTCACACCTTCCTGTAACATTGAGTCAGAACACCTTCAGATAAATTCCAAATGCATTTTAAATCCAAATGTGTTTTGCATATATTAACACTTTTCAAAAATGTGTTTTACCAGATCACATTTCCAACAAAGTGGGATTTTATGTGGGACTAGCTGTGGCAACTAATGTGTTTTCTAGAAGTTTCTCAGTCTTAAATCTAATTTAAACAATTAGGTTTTGGCAAATGTAAACTCAAAGGCAGCGTGTTTGTTTACAGGAAGACATCTCAAAATGTTTCATGATTACTTTAACACACTCCTGGCTTTTCAACTTTAGGTGTATTATTCTTTTCTTTTATACATTTTTACACATACCAAGACTCCCTGGAAGTTAACATAATGCTGTACAAATCGATACCTCAAGACAATTGAACAGATGCTGTAACTTTATCTAATGGAAAGACTTGATTTGATAGTCTGTGTGTAAACACAAAGCTCCAACCTGAATGAAGAATTCCAGCGTAAATTATCTTCTTAATTCAACATTTTCTTCCCAAATATCCCAGCATCCTCCTGCTGTGCTGCATGTGTGTTAACACATCTACAAACAAGTGCTGTAAACAGTTTTGCAGTCGACACCAGGTGGCTATACTATTTTGAGCAGTACCATCTGTGACCTTTCACTGGAAGTGTTAGTGTTGTCACTTCAGTTTTGTAATTTGACAAGTTGCAGTTTTGAAACAGCACATGCGGGACCTTCATCTCTAAGGATAGTAGAAATGTATGGAACTGACATGTCAGGTATCAAAGTCACTTCCTACAGCAGAAACAAGATCTCTTTTAGATTCTGCTGGCTGCAAGTTGTTTGTTTTTTCCTTTTTTGTGTGTGTGAGTGTCTGTGTGTGTCTGTAGCAAAGCTGTTTGGTTGAAAAGGTGCCGTTCTCATAAAAGATTAATGGTCTCCTGGTGGCCCTGAGGCACCCAAGCCAACAACTCAGGAATCATAAATAAGACTAAATGGATCAATATTTCCAAGACTTTAGCAGTAACCTATGGCTACCCCTACCTTGAGAAAGAAAGCTTTGAGAAAGGTTAGGTTTTAATCGAAGACTTCCTCCTGTAATAATATAGAAAGTGCGCAATTTATCAACAAAACAGTGTGGTAACGTAGCTGTAATCCAGAAACTGCTTTACATGCTGTGATCAAATCATTTGACACTGCATCTTCCATAATCGTACACGTAAAAGAAAAAAATTTGAAAAACTTAGAAGAACTGCAAAGAAATTTCTCCTCCAAAACTGCTGAGTTACAGAGTTGACGCCACAGCTGAGTAACTTTTCTATCTAAAGGAAACAGAGAGCTGTGGATGTATGGCTGATATCGGAATTGTAAATTAGGCATTTATTCTCTAAACTGCCATCCTCGCATGGTTGTTAATCAGCTTTTATTGAACCAAAGTGCCAAAGCAGAATGACATATTACACTTGGATGGAAACCTCACATGACAAACATGACAAATACTGTAATTTGCCTGTAGTTTGCAAGCCCATTATCTTGGCAGCATGATGATGATAATTATGATATACTGTATATTTTGGTGGTACAACCTGTTCTGTCACCAACGATTATCTATCAAAATATACTGACATTGTGTATGTTTGGGTGTTTGTCTCAATGCATTGATGCATTACAAATAAAATGATATGACACACTTGTTATGCCAATGCTAAGACCCATGATACGGACTTCTAGATCAACTTTTAATGACTCCTCTCCCTTGTTTTACTCTGATGTTGGTTTTTGCATAATGAGTACTTTAAATATATTTGAAGTACCAAATTTAATAGTACTCAGTCACAAAATAAAAATGTTATTAAAATATTACCATGTAAATATATCTGAAGTACCAAATTTAAGATGGTAATATTTTAATTACATCTTTTATTTTACTTGTAGTTTCAACACCATATTGTTTCCCTTACAGCTAAATATATATCTTCAGCTGCTGTTTCTTTCTTCTTGTTTGTTTGTTGTTGTTGTTTTTTTTTGTTTTTTTTTAAGTCTTTGTAATACAAGTGATAAGTAGTGATGTTCACATTTCTCTTGAAACTTTCCTCTGAGATAGATGTTCAGAAAAAGATGTGAAAATGTTCCTGGACAGGAAAATAACAGTTCTGGCTGATTCATTGATGTGTGTTTTCCTCTTTTCTTTTTTTCACAAGGGGATTAATGCCACGAACACTAGACAGCCAGATCACATTAGAGAAGACGCCCAGCTACTTTGTCACCAGAGAGGCACCGCGGCGCATCTCCAGCATGTCCCATGAGACCAAGCTGATTGTTGTGGTGAGAAACCCTGTCACAAGAGCCATCTCCGACTACACGCAGACTCTTTCCAAAAAGCCTGACATCCCGACGTTTGAAGAACTAGCCTTTAAGAATAGAAGCTTAGGCCTTGTTGACACATCCTGGAACGCCATTCGGATTGGGATGTATATTCTGCACCTGGAGAACTGGCTGCAGTACTTTCGCCTCTCGCAGATGCACTTTGTGAGCGGTGAGCGGTTGATAACAGATCCAGCAGGCGAAATGGGCCGCGTTCAAGATTTTTTAGGGCTCAAACGAATAATCACTGACAAACACTTCTACTTCAATCGAACCAAAGGATTCCCCTGTCTGAAGAAACCAGAAAGCAGCAGCCAGCCACGATGCCTTGGCAAATCTAAGGGCAGGACTCATGTACAGATTGACCAGGAGGTCATAGAGCAGCTGCAGGAGTTTTATAGGCCGTTCAACATCAAATTCTATGAAACTGTGGGACATGACTTTAAGTGGGATTGAATGTACCATAAAAAGAGAGTGGTGTTTTTAAAATGGCTACCTCTGGAAATATATATAGTTATAAGGGTGTATGGGTTTAATTAAGCTATGTAAAGATTTAGGATTGATGCAAGAGAATATACAATTCATTCAAAATTCTATAAATATTTTCACATCATGGGGTCATTCTGATAAGAAATATAATTCATTTAATAGTACAAAACATACAAATCCAATATCCTTGCCATTGACACGTCATATGAATTCATCATCAGGCGACCAATTTTAATCCATCAACAAATTCATTAAGCAGTCGCAAAGCCTTCCTGTCATTTTGTCACAGCAGACGTTCAATGATGACATTGCTTGAATATTCATTATCTAGATTGTTTATTTACTCACTAGTCTCCTCTGAAAATTAACTGTAATCTTTACTATTAAAGTGAGCGCTCATCGTGAAGTCGCCTTAAAATGAATGATAGAATCAGCATGTTGGTTATTCTGCATTCGAATTTACCCCATCATTGCTGAGAAACACAATAGGCAACAGTGTCAAATTTATTAAAGAAATGTACTGTAATTGAGAATAAGAAAATATTTACTTTATTAGGAAAGATGCTATAACACTGATACAGATTTGACGTTTTATTGAACTTCAGCTTCAGCTCTGTGTTGGTATTTTTGTTGTGATCATCAGAATAAAAACAAAAGTTTTAAATGCAAGTATTTATTGGAAATACTTTCTTTCTTTCTTTCTTTCTTTCTTTCTTTACTTACTTACTACTGAAATGACTATTATTGTGTTCATTAATATGCAAGTAATGCACAATCTTGTTTAAGATGCAGCACACACTCACTCTGCACTGTGCTGGATTTTCTTTAGGACCCTGTGGGTATTAAATCAACACAAAGAAAACCCTTTAACATGAGTTCAACATGGTGGGTAACGATAGTGGAAAAAAAGTTTTCCCTTTAAATCTCAACACAATCTTTTTATCAAGTTGTTTAAATACACAAACCTAATATAGAGTTTTGTTACCTGAACCTAACCAAAGATTGGGACATCTAAACCCAGTGAAAGAGTGAGTAAAACAAAAGATGAACAAGTGAAAGTAAAAAAGAAAGTGAAACAAATAGCTATGCCAAGTTGGTCTTGAAGTATTATGACTATCTTTCACGTAGCTGCCTTCTGAGTTCTTTTGTTTGTTTATATGGTACTAATTTAAAACTATGTTTGCTGTCCCATTAGTATGGTTGGTGGATTGAGGCACCAGAACCAAAGGACACCTTGTGTGAACAATTAGAACAAGAAAATGTTTGACATAAAGCAGTGTTTTATACCGTGGAAATGAGCTCAAGCTTGTATATATTGTCTGTAAAATACTGATGTAAAAGGTCGGGATCCTAAAAATACATATTTTTGTGTGCTACTTAGAAATGCATGTATACATCTTTATTTTTAATATTCCACCTGCTGTGAAGCATTAATGAGCACAATAGTTTTGACCTACAATGGGATCTAGTAATTCACCACCAGATGTAGATACAACCAAACTATTCATCTCCATCTACTGATGACATTCTATGAAAAATACAAGATAAGAAAGCTGAACAGTTTGCGCTGTTGTAAGATAAGATGTTCCTTTCCAAAGTCTGGTATGCATGTCACTGATCTCATTAACTTTCACAATCCCTTCTTTGATTGATTTTATGGTGTCTCTGTTCTGAATAGCTCTTCATGCAAAGCAGCTACATTAACCTCCTGAATTCTCACCCCAAAGCCAATCAGAGATGTCATAAATGATTTCCACAGATACCTCCAAAATCTTTGACAGCAAATAGATGAAAAATTTATGAAGACAAAAAAAAAAAAAGTCAGTCTTTGGAAATGGTTATGTTGATACAATAATGATAAAACCCAAACTATATGTATGAACATTTATGCTATGATAAAATGGTTATATGAAGCATTGCAGTGAAATTACAAAATGATACAACAAAAGAGGTGCAGTCTTCTTAGGATTTCAGCATTAAACTTCAAATAACCATGCCCTGGGGGCCACAACCTGATGCTGCTCTGGAAGTTAAATTTGTCTATTATGAGAAGTCTGAATCTGAGCATCTACCAAAATGTCAATATGAGACAAAAACCTATAAAATTACAAAAACTGGAAACCATCCTTTCAGACCAAATCAAATCGAAGGAATGTTTTAGAGTGTTACAGTAAAGCAAAAGTTTCATCCTGAGTACATACCAAAAGAAACTGCTGTTTAAAATATTATAATGTAATTTGAGATGACAAACTACTTTATGCATTCTTGAAGTATGAAAGATTTCTATTTAAAAAAGTAAGTTCATTGTTCGATCCCCTGCTGTTAGACTGTGAATTTACTCGCCTTATCCAGTCACACTTAGACTAATGTGCAAATGTGACAATGTGACTTTCCATATTAAGGAAATTAGAGATTCACTTGCAATGCGATTTTACTCTTTCCAGTATGTCCGTTGGCCAACATTTAAACTGTCATTTGTGATATTCCCTATTAATATTTGATTAACCTGCCAATGCTGTCTGAGGCTATACCTGCTACTTAGTGAGCCATCAGCAGACATGTCAGTTTAATAAAAAGTTCAACTTTATCTTAGGAAAGTTAATTGTAACTTTTCCGCAAGAATATTTAGCTCTTGATGACATTGCATTGAGAAAAATTCCACCACTGCAGCAATATAAAACCTAATGAAATCTTAGATGTGTTATTATATAATTATAGGTTGTTGTTTTGTTTTTTTTTGTTATGTGTGTTGTTACATACTTTTCCTAGCCATTTGATGAAATTCCTTATAAAGAACGACAAATAGGATTTAGGCAAAGTGTGAAATGTGCACATTCAACACGTCTTTAGAAGACCAAAGTTGAGTGACTTTCATCCATGCAGAAATCCCACAACAGGTGAAAAATGTGTTTTGTTTTTACAATATTTTGATGATCCATCCAAAGAATATCATGAAATGAACATGCTGAATTAAGTTAAAGAAGTCATCTTTATGTAATTTTTGATTGCACAATTTTCTTCACTTAATATTTAAATAAGCAAAAAAAAACCACATTGCACACCATTCCTGCTTGTATTGGTTCTATCTGTGTTTGGTTTGATAGCTAACCACCCTACATTAGGGCTCTGGGGTTATTAATACAATGTCTAAAAATACTAATACTGTCTTTGAAAATACGAAATATTCCAACTTGAATAATAGGAGAATCTGAATTGTCATGTTGACTGACTTGTTGCATGGGACAGCTTTCATTTCACACGGCAGTAAGACAACTTGGAAACCTACACCTGCAATGTCCCCATTGCATTTGTCAAAATCAAAACAAATGGTTCATTGATGTGTATATATAGCACTAACTCCTCATTATGAAGAAACAAAGGTTCACTGGCTAACTAATAGCTCTCTGACTGACCGTTCTAACCTTCAAAGTAAATACCAAAGAAGATGTTGAAAATGTCATGAACTTTGAAAGAGTCTGAGGTAAAATAAACCTCTGCCACTCATCAGAAATATCTAAAAGTTCCTACTAAAATCCATTACGTCAGAGTCCATTTATTATCCACATAATCAAATAAAAAGAAATAATGGCTCTAAAGGGCTTTTAAAGTTACTGTGATTAAAAGCGATTGAAGTTCTACTGAAACTAATTGCTGCAGTGTGGAAGAGGATGTCTAAAGATGAATACTGCAAATATTAAGTGTCCTACAATAAATAAAGGCTGCTACAAAACACAATCGCACACAAAGAGGAAAAAATATATAAGAACCTTTGAAGGTTATTTCCTTGCAATGATTGAAAATTTCAGAAGTAACAGATATCGACCTTGTTTCTTGCCAGGACGCACTTTCTTCAATGTGATTTTCTGTGTTTGGGAAACAGATTTGAAGTATTTATATCGAGACATCTCCTTGTCCCTCTTAATGAGCCAAAGCCATGGAAGATAATGAGGATGTTGCCTTTCTCCAACGGACAATGAGAAGAACAGACTTTCAGGTGATTTGAAACTTGGCAGCCAGAAACCTCTCCGGAAGAAATCTCATTAAACACTAAAATGGCATGCAAGCTAACCTCTATCTGCATCAATGCACCTTTTGAATATGTCATTGGTCCCTAGGGTTTTTCCCAGTACTGTCAATGTATCTTCAGGTACTTCAAACTGTCCCTCTAAATTAAAATATGTAAAAATAAATAAATAAAATAAAATAAAATAAAAAAAGAAGAAGAAAAAGAAAAAGGAAATGATTTATTCCCACTGCAGATGCATTTCGATGTGTTTTCTGGACAAAATGTCTCTGCAATTTCCTCTTGCTTGATGTAACACAAATGGCAAGCTCTGTGCCACACTAATGAAAAGTTTCCCATTAAAAAGGCATGCATACTTAGATAAAAACATCCACTATGTATGTAGACACACACACACCACTAACCCATGTAAAAACCTTTCCCCTCACCTCATTTCTTCTGGTCTGTTGAACATGCCTTACCTTCAGAAAGGTCAGATGCAGAAGGGTCTCCAGGCACACAGCCTGCTAATTAAGCAGTTGTGGTGGAAGATGCATACCAGCTCCTGGGATACCGTCAAGGTTGGTTGTTACCCTCTGGGGTAACAAATATATTGTTTCACATGGAAGCAAAGTGGGGGTTAGTATTACAATGTTGTCTCATAAAACAGAAAATAATTATGTATTCTATATTGGGGGGGGGGCAACTTTAGGTAAAAAAAGATTTCACAATCCAATCGAAAGCCATTTGAAACAATTAATTTAAACAAGCATTTTTGTGCCATGTTTGAAAACTGTAACATTTTGAACATGTAGGGATTTACATGACTTCAGGTCGGTTTATGTAAAGTTCAGATTTAGAAAAAAATTTTATCAGCTGTGGTGCCATAATAAGAAAAAATAAATCTTTATTTAACCTTTTACAAATAAGTAAATCTCTATGCAATCTCTATGAAAAATCCAAGCTTAAAAGAACATTAATCTGAGTTGGATTTTAGGATAAGATAATGACAAAACATTACATGAATATGTGCTGAACACATGCTGAATGCAAGTAAATATTTTTTCACAACTTTTTGTTCTTGTTGTCATCTCAGCCTATACATTCAATTTTCATGTTGTGTTGTAAGTGCACTTAAACATAATTGGGGAAAAGAATGTAATTGCAGAGAAAGATAATTTCTTGGAGACGGGGTTACTCCGATGCTCCTCACATGTCTCCGTTAATCTGCAGAACTGCTGTATTTTTTTATCCAGTACCAGTTGCCAAGCAACTACAGGAGACTCCAAGATGTTGTTGGTCCAGATCATGAGACATTTGGGCATTCACCCCGTCTGTAAAATGAGAACTTAGATTTATGTATTTTAGATTTGGATTATTATGATTGAACATATTCATTTCACAAGCTTTAGTGATGCTTGTTTTGGATGAAGTAACATTTGGGTTAACCCTTGTCAGCTGCCTATAACTTTAATCTAAGCAGATATGTAAGAATGCAGTCTATATCTCAGCTAGCTCCTCATCAGATGACAAATAAAGGTGTTTCCCAAAATCTTCAACCAGTCTTTTAAACACAATTGGAGAAAGTTATCTTGGTATTGAATTGTAATTTATGTCAGTAGATGATATTTGTTCAGCCTCCCACTGCTTCATTACTTATTCACATAAATCATATTTTGTTTAGTAAAAAATTCAATTTGGAAGCCACAACATAACACAAACTGTTATGGAGGCTGCTGTTTTGCAAGTCAAATAATTGTTAGGTGTGGGCAGAGAACTGTGCTCTGCCCACTGCCTTCTCTTTAAATGTGAGATCACAGACAAAGTCAACTCACTGTGCAAGACTGCTCCCCAAGGGACCCCCGGAGGAAGAGTAGGGTATGCAATGATAACAGACACGCTTGCCGAGATGCCTGATAAATGCAGCCAGTCTGAGTTTGTAACCCAGATAATTAAGTGCTTACTCGACCGAGGAAATGTGCCTGGCAGCATGTTCAGGAGTGCAGAGCACAATAAGGAGCTTTGCTGAATGACCAACACTCTCCCAAACTTTCACCATTGATGCCTGTCGTTTCTAAATCCCATAAGCCTCTGTTTTAAATAGCTAAAGCTCCCAGACAAGTTAAGTCTCAGCAGGTGTTGAAAAGGAATTGTACTAACCACATTTCCTTCACTCCTAATGGGTGAAATGAAAGAAAAGGCTAAACTAGCAATGTCAATGCTAATATTGTACAAAGTAAGTCAGGAACCCTTTTTCCAAGTTCCTCGTATTTCCTTTTTATTTCATACATTCGAAATAATAAATCAAAAATAAATTGCCTCTAGCTGTCCGGTGTGTATTTGCTGTTTTGTGCCTTAAGATACCTGTTTTTATTCTCAGACTGTAAAATAAAATAAAGAAATAACAGTCCGGTTCTAGTCCCACTGGACATGACATAAAAATGTGAAAATAAGCTTTTGCCTGGTGTGTTGATCAGTTCTGCATATATTTGGGTTCTTGATTAGATGTCATCATTACTCTAAACTTTAGATCTATGGAGGCGCCTCTAATGAAATGGAAGCATAAAGCTATCATGGTTGGCTGCAGACTGTGAGTAAACGCTGTCAGAGCCATACACATCGATGCAGGACATATTCTGTTGATTTATTGCCTCATTGGCCCTTAATGTGTGGAAATGTTTGAGAAAAAAAAAAAGAATATAGTATTCTGTAATCATATAACTAATGACCGTACTCTGAAGTACAGTAGACAATAATCAGCGCGAATGCAAAGCCGCTGAGATTGCTTCTGCTTGCCTGGGAGATATTCTCGGAGGGAAATTATCATAGATTGTGGGCAAAGCTCTTTGTAATTACACTTGCTCAGTTCTAGTGTAATGTGACTTATTAAAGCATTTCCATTGTGTCATTACTTTTAAGCTTTCAGTAAAAATGGACTCATTCAGTCAGTATCATCCCATCTCACTCTCTTATCTTTTACCATCTCCCCTTTCAGCGACCCTCAACCCACGCCCCACATATTAAATATTTTAAGCTATTTGCTGCTCTTCTCCAGCAGCTCTCTGCTCTGATTACTCTTCCTTATGTAGTTTCACAGTCTGAGTCTCCGGCACAGCTCTTTTTTATCTGAAGAGAGGGAATATGCATGCATGTTTCTATTTCCCACTGGATTAAGAATAAAAAGAAAAAGAAAAGTTCCCAACACATATAAATCAGCATCTGTTGCAAATTTTAATCCAGCTCTGCCTCTGTTGTGGCTGTAAATGAACAGTGGACAGTTTGACAGTGGAAATAATTTGAGAAGTTTCTGGGAGAGATTTAGCTGCATGATGCAACATTTTTCTTATGTTAGTATTGAAGTAAATGCTAAATAACTTTACGCACCAAAATAAAGCCCCACAAAACATTTTCCACAATTTGTAGCATGATGAATCAGGTGATGTTTCACTCTCTATTTATCCCACGGGCCCATTGGGACTCATGTAAAGTATATAAGATGAATAAGAAAATTATAAAGCAGCGGTCACCAACTGGCAGGGTTTTTTATTTTTAGATGTTTCCCTGCTGCAGCACAACTGACTCAAATCAATGTGTCACTGACAGTCTGTGTGTGTGTGTGTGTGTGTGTGTGTGTGTGTGTGTGTGTGTGTGTGTGTGTGTGTGTGTGTGTGTGTGT
>JBBBVU010000022.1:16846100-16857663 GCA_037177055.1 Atherinosoma microstoma | reverse complement strand
AGGATCCAGCCAGCTGTCCAATCTTCTGTGGTGGGAATCACACAGTCAATTTAATACCACAACCCATGGCCGTAACAGTGGTTATATCTACTTTTGATTAATGATGACTGTTTATGCAACAGTCTGACTGATTTTGGTGTGAAAGCACCCTTGCCTTCAACCATTGAATTTTGCTTAACTCTTTTAATGATATGCACCACAGAGGGATAAATATGCTAATTTCTTCTAATCTTTCTTTGAGAAAATTCCCTTTCAAACAGTTTGATTTCCCTTACACATTTATTGACAAACAGGAAATCTTTCTCTGCTCCTCAAAGATTCTGCTTTTTGTGGGAACAGCTTCCGTAGGATGTGACAATTACAATTCAAATCACCTGCATACCTGAAAACAGTAATTAACAAAAAGAAATGAAGATGTGAAAACTAAATGTGACATATCTTGAGTTCATACTGTTTTGTTGTTGTTGTCGATAGTTTCTTTGTTTTGATACAATCTCAACTTCCTCTGATTTGCGGATTTAAAATGCACATATGGCCGTAGTGGGACTTTGTTAATGTGCTAAAAATTCCGATGCAACTTTATTTATTGATCAGCACGATCAAGAGAGGGAAAAAAAAACATTCTTCAGGGTAATGCATGTATTTGATCTACCTTGCTCAAAGGATAATGTTAGCTTTCATCAAAAGAAAGCTGGAAAAGAAACCCTTCTTTTAGCAGCTGATTAAATTTGGTTCTGGATGATCCAATCATAATAGGACTGGGCTAAATATAGATGCTAATACACTTATTAAAACCATTTGAGGAGTTATATTTCACCCTCCTGAACACAAGTTCCATTTTACACAGCGTTTCACAGCAATTACATCCTCTGTTAGAAAAGAAGGAAGAGGAGGCTTAGGTGGATCACACCAAATATTGTGACAGTGATCTGATATCAGGCAGGCTAGTAAGTTATTTCTCTATTCTGTCTGTGTTCTATACAGAGACTATTTCACTACTGCATTTTGTCAAATGTAGTTTAAGTTGAATGTTTTATCAGAAATGAGATCAATGAAGTGATTAAACATTCATTTAATCCCAATATAAATGTCAATCACTGACAATATGGCCAAAACAAGATAGGATCCCCGGAGCTGCTAAAGCAAATTGAATGTAATGTAGAGCAGTAATAATAATGTCTGATAATACAGCGTGGGTGCAAGTGGTGTCAAATTTTATGCAAGATCATTTCTACCTTACCTTGTAATACTACCTACGTTTTACTATCCATTAGGCTTCGGTATTTACGAGCAATGTGCAACAATCATGAACGGTGCATTTATGTATGTTTTTGTATGGAAGTGTGAGCGTACGTGGTTATGGTTTTGGAGCGCGTGCAAGGTTTTCCTGAAATTCAAAATAATGACACACTTTGCAAAAATAAGCAAAACACAAAAAAATGAGATAAATGGAACTCCACAACAAACTTTTGTTAGACATTTTAGAAACAAAATATAAGGAAACAATACTATTAACGCAACAAACATAACATTTAAGAAAACATTGTAGAACACACTAGAACATTTCAGTCAACACTTCATTAGTATGTTGAGATTTTTCTTTTCAAAAAAATACATATTTGACGTTTGTATTCTAAATATAGTAAATAAGGAGACTCAAAGAAATGTTTCATTATTGTTTCTCCTGGGGTAATACTATGTAGTAGCTGTTGTAGTGACCTAAACTGGATTGAATGAGTGAATGAGCTGTAACTTCTTCACAGACAGCTCTCTCACTACAGGGATAAACTCTTGCTGCTCAACATTCATTGACATCAACTCCTCATGACATGAACTCCTCACCCCCAACGTGTTTTCGGCTGGGTAGTGAGTTGGATTTCTTCTGCAGGCTCAAAAATCCCGGCTGTCTATGTTTGTGCTTCCTCTTAATTCCAGAAACAAAAAGGCTCTGGCAACCTCTGACAGTTGCATCATCACTACCAAACATGTTGAGAAAGGAGCACAGCCAGGAGTTGTAAATCCACTTCACAGTCTGTCCACCAAATGTCAGTGTGGTTGCTGTGAATGAAAATGCCTCGAAAACAACTGAGTTTAAGTCAAACAATGACAAAAGAAACTTGCTTTACCATTTAAATCAATTTTGATTACAATTTCCAACTGGCCTTGGTTTAATGTGAATATCTGCAAGATGCAAAGACATTGAAATGAACACTGAATATTTATTTGTCACAGCACAAATTGGCTTGGTAAGACAGTCAGAAGCTTCTGCTGTAGGAATCAGATAGCAGCTCTTTGAACACCAGCCACACACAGGCTGCTCATTTGCACTGGCTTCACACTGATTGCACAAGTGGTGTGTCTTACACAATCATTTATTTATGTGTTATTTTATTTTTCTTCTTTAAAGAAAATAAAAAGTGCATCTTCACTTAGCTCGGTGACACCCTTACAGCTGAGCTGCACATGGAGAGGAATTCAGAGGACAAAGTGTGCTGCAGGGGTTTGAATGAAGTGCACGAACCACTTTGTCATGCACCGTGTAGCCCCTCTCGGGTCGGAGAGCATGAAAAGTGGCCTTGATCCTGACTAAAAATTCCTAATACTTAGCCTTCAGTTCCTACATTAATCTCCATACTGGGAATGGTGGGCAGGCATTTTAACAAGCTTGTAAGCTTTTCTGCAACCAGGACAGGATTGTGTTTGTTTGTTTTTTAAGAAGTCCACATCAAACATCTATACAAGTAGACTGTTAGTGTCAGGAACTCAGCAACAAAGGTCAGTGTCAGCGCACAGAAGTTCAGTGTAAGCTTGTTTTTTCCACCCACAGGAAAAAAATATGTTTGTGCAAAAATTAATAATTAATGATGCATCCCTTTAAACAAAATCCATCCTTATTTCAGTTTCTGGAAACAAATGGACGTTATTCAGCTTAATTAACCAGGGAAACAAGCACGTGTGAAGCGCTTCTGTTTTCGTACCGTTGCATGTCATTGAAGTATTATTTTAGATTATACAATTAACCTCCCATTTGTTTAGTGTTTTGCAATTTACTACACCACAAATGAGCTATGACACTCTTTTATGATCATTACTACAAGTAAAATGGATTGAAATGCTATATGTCTAAGCTTGTGAACAGCTACTATAACATAGCTTTATGCAGGATGGAAAATCTGAAATGGATTTATTTCATTTGGAATTGATAAATTGTTGTTGTTCTTTCAACTATATGGATATAGATGTATTATAAACATTTTTTTTTTTACATTTGAGTCACTTAATTGCCTGAACTTCACCACTTTGAAAAGCATTTACAGTCTCGATTTAGTTGAAAACACTATAGTCAACATATCAAATCTTGCAATTATAAGATTTTAATGTTTCTTACAAGCGTGGTGAAATCCTCTCCATTTTATAACTTCTAAATCATCCAGCCTGCAGCACAACATGTTGATGTAATACAATCTAAAATACGCCCATATTCCTTTTTCTCTTTTTTTATTCAATTTCTCAGTTGCAATATTTGATACATGGAATTTTTTCTATACTCAATTTATGAAATGTGTTAATGATTTGTGGTCCATTGCATTATTTACACTTTAGGGAAATGGGTTGTGGTAAAAAACACAACATATACCATTGCTGTCTCCATTACAGATACTAGTAGAGATAAATCTGCATAACTGCAGACAGTACCAACATGTGATTCTACTGTGAATAAAACCTTAGTAATATTATCACATGGTGCAACAGGAACAGGACAAGAGGTGTTTATTCTCTGTTTGCAAATGCTTGACAGGTTAGCCCTCCCTGTTACATCTCTTTTAGGGAACTGGATGATGAGAAAATACTTCTTTCATCTGTGAGATGTCTTCCCCTTATGTTGAAAAAAAAAGAAAGAAAAGAAAACTGTTACAGTCTGGTAAATAATATGTCCAAGTGAGAAGTTTTCTCTGGCAGGATGTGGAGTAAGGGCAGACAGGCAAATGCCCTCAGAAACATTCAAGCATGCCCTTGTCTCAGCTTTGTTAGACTGAAACTGAAAACAAAGAAACTCCAAACTGGGGCAAAGAAGAAGTTTTATATAAAAATGTTCGGTCAATTTTTTTTTGCCTGATCATTGATGTCTCATTCAGAGTGTATCTTTTCACAGAGAAATGACTGCAGGGTATAGTACGGAAAATTCTTTTGGACTGATGAGTCCAAGCAGCATCATGTCATATTTGATTCATTATAAGTACAAAAAGACTTCTTTAATGTTTAGAACAGCCTTCAGAGGGACATCACATGTTCCTATAAAACACTACAGGACTGGTTAATCATTGAGTCATCTTAATTATCATTGATTGTGATCGATGAATCAATGATTATTATCTTTTTTCTTTTTTCTTTTTTTTTACTCGTCTTGTGCAACATCATAGCAAGCAGAATGATGGTCCGGCTGCTGGGTTGTGCCCAGCAAATTTTGTTTTGCCATGAGGAGGTTTACGGGTTTAAAAGCTCCTCTTGAATTCTGAGTTCTGTTTTTATTTATTTGTTTTGAATAATGGTTTATTTACATAATATCGCTGGACCTGACCAGAGGGGACAGAAAGAGAAAAGAAAAGAAAGGAAGAATAGACAGAAAAAAAGGAGACAAAGATACACCAAATAGACAAGAATGCAATCCAACCACAGACCCCAGACAACCTACACCTGTACAAAAACACAACAAAGAACCTCCCACGGCCCCCGCAGTAGGACAAAGCCGACAACCATCAGGAGCATTCTGTGGCCATGGGTGGGCTGATCCCCAAAATATCATTTCCTCACAAGAGCATCAAGCCAGATGTTTATTTCTTTTGATATTTTTACATCTACATTCAGTCAAGACACAGAAACTTGATTGATTCATGTTTGTGTAGGTGAGGAGGGAAGAGAGAGGGGTGGGGTGGCACCATGTTTTTTCTTTTTTTTATATGTGTGCGTGGGTTCATGTGTGATTGTGTGTGAAGGAAATTATTATGTGTGTTTTTAAATTGTTGTTATATACTTTGGTGTGTGAAGGCTTGTTTTATTCTGAAATGCAGAAATAGTTTTTTTTATGTAAAGCACTGTTTCTGGTTGCATAAAAAGCACTTTATAGATAAAGTTAGATTTGATTTGATCAATGAAGTACAAGTGTTTGTGCAGCAGTGAGTAAAAAATAAGTAAAAAATTGCTGATAAAAAATATATATTTATAAATATACTGTAATTGACTGCTTGCTTTTGAATTTGTTTCTTTACTTTTTACATTAGATTGCCACTTTAGTTGTAATAATCAGTTCAATATTTCTTAAAAATCTACGGGGGGGAAGGTGTTATTTATCGTTTTCCCGGTCTGTGCACCTGTCCGGCCCCTCCCACAAAAAATATCTTGACCCACCCCTGCATAAAACCTATGCCACGCATCAGCAGCTAGCTCATGCCCTTACTGGAATGTTGACACAAAGAGATATCGCAAACTTTGAGTTAATTCATCACATGGACTGATTTAAAGCAGCTCTTAAATCATATTTGTCTCATTAAAACTGTCTGCTTGCTCTCCGTATTCATTAAGGACTTTGATGATGTTCCTTCTTTTGATAAACAAGCAGCAATATAAACTGTCATCTATAAAGACGTTAAGATCAGGTGAAACATTTTCAGTCCTAGACCAAAGTTTATGTGCTTCTCCCTTTTAAGCCTAAGGCAGTTTTATCTGATTCTATTATTTTAGAGACACATCATTAGCCTCAAAGCAAAATACATATTTTAAGGTTTTTAGAAATGATGATGGAATGTGAATCAGCAGGGTTAGGAGAGTTGAATTTAGCAGATATCACAAAATGGCCTAAATATGACCTCATGCTACGAGGCTAATGATATGATAAATTATTTTTCTAACAATGATAAACAGCACACAGCCAATAATTTGCAATGAAAGTTGAATTCAAACAAAAGGTTTTTTTTTCTTTTCATGACTCTTTTTGTTTTACAGAGGGAGAAATTAAGATTTCAGAGAACATTAACAATGTTATGTTTTTAGGTAAATCCTCAGATTAAGGAGGTCGTTGTCAAATGCTTAGGATTTAGTATGATTTTTAGGTCTTAGGTTTTTGGGTCTTAAGGGATTAAGCCAATCAGAGAGCAAATTGATTCCACGAACAATAGTCAAAAGCTGAGCCAGAACTTTCAGAGGGCAGAAGATGCTTTTCTTTGAAATAATAAAAATACAGCTAAACCTCTGCTTGCAAAATTGATAGTAAATCAATAACAAATTAAACAAAAGGGTTTATCTTCACTGGATCGCCATACATCAGATCTTTATTGGTATTCAGCTTTGTGTGTTACCAATGTGTGGACAAGATAAGGCACTTTAAATGTAACTTATCTGCAAAGAAAATGACATCTTTCTGCTTTTCTGCCTCACAGAAAAAAGCTCCCTCATCCAAAACTGTACATTCACAAGGGAAATGACTGTTTTCATGTTTCCAGGTACATATGCCTTTTACTCGTTGAAGTGTCCTTCATTGATAGCATGTTGGTAAAACTGAAGGTATGTCACATGCTCAGCTGTCATCTTGCAGCAAAGAGTGAGGATCAGTTCATCCATAGGTGCTGAGTGAGGAATACTCTCAGTGATCCAGAGGGGCTTTAAAGATGGCTGCAGATCATCCGAGAACCACAGATGACAGATAAAAGGAGGGAGAGTTAGTTACGGAGGACCGGAAGGGAGACAGAACGAGATAGACTGAGGTGAGAAGTTAATATCTCCTCTACGATATATCCTGCATATCATTCAAATGAAATAACAGCAAGTCCGTCATTGCAAAGATGTGTGATTACTGCGAATTTTGAGCTACTTGATATTCTAAACACATCACAGGGATTTTCAGCTTGAACCTGAGACTGTGCTGGAAATCCAAGTAAATTCAACTACTGTCTTGTGAGAGGATTAGGCGTGATAATCACTAAAGTATCAGAAACACATTCATGGGTTATCCAAACACCTGATGGTAATCTGATAGCACTTTTTTTTTCTTTACTGGGTTTAAATGAATAAATTACTGTAATTAAACATAAACATGTTAGACTTCCGTCTCAAAACTTAAAGTCATATGTCTTACTACATTCATCTATTCGGCTCCTGTGTGAACAGAAAATAGACAATATATTAACACGTGCAGCCATAAGAGGC
Source organism: Atherinosoma microstoma (assembly GCA_037177055.1). Classification (NCBI taxonomy): domain Eukaryota; kingdom Metazoa; phylum Chordata; class Actinopteri; order Atheriniformes; family Atherinidae; genus Atherinosoma; species Atherinosoma microstoma. The sequence goes on along the minus strand of JBBBVU010000022.1, from coordinate 16,850,463 downwards.
CATTACATATTTGCAGTAAATTACCGATAATAAGAAGACATCTGATTAATTGATGATGGCATAAGCATCTGTTTCACTAATAAAGAAAATTCTAAATATGATTGTAGAAGGAAAGCATCACTGTCACACTCAAGTCATCTCAGGATGGGTTCATAAATGTGTCCTATAATTACATGTCTATTTTTTCCTTTGTTGTTGTGATGATGATAAATACATTTTCTTTCTTTGGAGAAACATTAAAACATGTTGATCTATGAAACGGTAAACTCTACAGAAAAAGATCAAATAGGGCTAATCTATCTTTGTCTGTGGAGTGAGATTACTGGACTCCTGAGCAAGCATGTCTGAAACTAACTTATTGTCACTTCTCCATCCACCCAGATCCAGACAGAGACTGTAAGTCATTCCTTGTCTTCAGTCTTCCTTGTTGGCAATCAGTTGTGTTTCATTCCTCCATTTCTCCTTTATTAAAAGAGCACAGTAATGTCCAACCTGACAGCAGACCAATCTCCAAAGCTGTTATAACACCCTTCCCTGCTGCTTCATGCCCCTAAATTAAGATTAATTACACAAGAGGCCAATATGCTGAAATGGGAAATTATATGCCCCCAGGAACAGGGCTACGTAGATGCTTTGTCTCAGTTAGAGGAACTGCTTTTAGATTGCACTCACATATCCTTATGCTGAGCGCAGCAGGTAGGGGATTGACTGTCTTGCTTTCTGTGGGCTTGATAATACCTGGCATAGGAAGCTCGGGATATAATGACACTGATTAAAGCCACTGTTATCACATGTCGGGGGGGGGGGCGTTTAAGTCCTCTTAGCTTTCAAATGAGATATTATTCACTGTGAGGCAATGCACCACACAACTGTGTGTAATGTGTTTCACATCTGGTGTTCCAGGACTCATCGTGCAATATATAAAGGGGAGATATGACTGATATTGTGGAAGTCTAAGCAGGTTGTTGCATAACATGGATATAGTGTCAGCTCTCATAAACTTAATACGAAACTGCTGCTCACACATTCTGCATTTAAGGGACAACATCATTATTCAAATGTCGGTCCAATCAATAGTAAACTTTGTTTAGCTTTGTCTTGGTCTCTGCCAACTGCTGTAGGAAACATGTCCTTGTTTTGCTGCTGAACATTTCACCTTCTAGATGCTGTCTGTTCAGATTTCGGTGTTCAGTGAGTCTCTTTGGCCAAACAGGTACCTATAATACAAGATATGAGAGTAGTGAGAGTGAAACTACAGAGTGCAGTATTTGATTAAATGTATTTGGTTACCTTAAATTAATTATCTGAAGCAATCAGTTTTTCTGGACTTGTAAAGTAGAAGCATCTCTTTGGCAAAAAATAAATTCTTGGGTAAGCAAAATGTTACTTCATACTTCATTCACAGTCTAATCTAGCATTCTGAAATCTTGCATTAAACAGAATTTGATGCCCTTTTTTAATTTTATTTAAGTTTCCATTTTTTATTGCTTTTAGTTGTTTTCCTCACACTGATAAAAGAGGAGAATGATTTTCTTTCTACAACACTTCCTTTCTTTAACAACCCTGCCCCACTCCTCCAACAGAATTCTAAATTTACATCCCTAAGTAGGAGAAAAATCTAATATCTGTGTTTGGTTTTTTTGTCCAATATGATAGCACACAATGTGTGTGCAACATAAGCAACCATTCCTCGTGGCAGACTTTTCTTTGCAACTTTTCCAGTACTGGCATCAAAGGTTCTAGGTCTATAAGAGAAAGTATTTGAACAACTTGAACCAATCCAGCAAGCAAATTCTCCACAGTGAACACAACCGGAGAAAAAAATCCTACTGAGAGCTGTAGGGGAGCAGCTGGGATGTTATGTAATGCAAGTGCCTCATTGTTCAACGTGCAGCTCTGTGTGTTGTGATTTGCAATCTGTGATACGTTATGTCCTGGACTGTTCGATCCTCTCACCAAGGATGCAAGAAGAGATGGGCAGCTGGTGGCTGCAACATGCTGCTAAGCTATTTCATACACGTCGGAATCACACAAAATTCAAATACATTCAGTTCAAGCGGGCACTGTGCACTTCTAAACAGGGAAAAAGAAGTAAAGGCTCTTTTCATTTTTTTTCAAGGTGAAATGATAAAAATCATAAAAATGGGACCAAAAGTTCCCCTGCACGGCTTTTCTAGTGCAAATTACAACTTTTTTCAAAGAACATTTGTGGTAAGAAGAATTTTCCATGTATACCATAATATAGTAGTATTGAGTTCAATTTAATACTATGAAATATACTAACTGTAATTTTAAACTTAGGAATTTAAGGTTTCCAATTTCAATCAATTTTCTTTTTTTTTCACCCTTTTGCCTCTAGAATAATGCAATCTCGGTTCACTTGATCTATAACTGTGGCTATTTGTAGTTTCTGTGACAGACTGTGCTTGGTATTGATGTTTGTGAGGTGTTCAGTAAACCTTTTATGATGTCTCAAGTAGGCTGAAAGACTTTTCCATTTATTGAACCCATCCTTTTTTAGATGAGTACTCTAGTAGTACACAGGGTTTTTTTTTTCTACAGCAGAAAAGCTTGTCTCTGTTCTTTCTTTTCCCCATTCTTCATTAGCATATATGAGAGTGAGTGCTTGTTAATCTGTGCCCCTCTTGATTTTTATTTTTCCTCTTAAATTTATTGACTTGAACAAGGTCCTCTTTAGAATACTGAGCAGTGCTCTTCGAGTTATCTTTGAGGCTTCATTGTCGTCTTTTATCCATTAATTAAGCATTGTTATGTCGTTTTCATTTAGTTATCTTCAAAAACTTTGGACTGCCTCTATAAGCCTGTACAGCCACTACAACAGAGAGCACTTCAGTCGAACAGTCAAATTTCCCGCAGACTTTCCTGGGGGTGTTGCGTAATTCGCGTTCCCGTAAGTCAGGTAACCTTCTGTTCCTTTCCGACATTTGAGGATGGAGTCTGCAGAGACCAAGAAGAGACCAGCATCGAGCACAGCCCAAACTTTTTCCTTTTTTTGTTGTTTCGGACCAGAAAAGTCCTGCAGATGACGACAGAGCCCCACAATTGGTATTTCAGCCCTGATGTGCTCATGATTTTATAAGATATGTGCGAATATCCACGCTTTATTTTGCGCAATAAGTCATACTTGGTCAAAAACTATGCAACTCCATAGAGCCCCTTTAATGTGAGAAAATGATAGATAGATTTTTGTACAATGTTTCATATCTCAATGGGAAAATCGTACTTCTTATTTGTGTCCTTTTTATTTTTTTCTCCAGTCAGAGGTGTTAGCCCTAAGGCCTTTTACTGATTGCTCTATGCTCTGCCATACAATAAAAATGTGCTTCAAGGATTATTGAGTACTACCAATATTTCTACAAGCGGCAGGACCTGCATCTCAAGCTCGGGTCCTCTATCAGAAGCCTGGGAGCTTGAGGGTCCTGCACACCAATGACCATGGGCACTACTATTGCCTTCAAATCAAAACAAATCAAATAGAATTTTATTTATAAAGTGCTTTTCATGCCACAAAGCAACACAAAGTGCTTTACATCCTAAAAACTATTTATGCATATTAGATAAAACAACCCTTCACACAACAAAGTATATAACAGAACAATTTAAAAATAATCTTGTTTCTCTGTCACACATGCATACACGCACACACACACGCACAGACACAATCACACACACACACACACAAACAAAATGCCCCCCCCGCCCCTTTAATTTCCCCCATTTAATCCTCCCCTCCTATTCTACCCAAACAAGAACTCTGACCCCCTCTCTTTACTGAATAAATACAACTAATAGTAAAACATAATAAAAACCTTCCAGACTTTCTCCGGCTCTTCCTTGAACCCTTTGTATTTCTCCAGTTTCCTGTGTTCCTGTTTCCTGATATTGCCATTGGGATGGCTAAGCCGGTCACAAAGACTTTCCTCTGCTGCTCATCTATAATCACAATGGCCAGTTAGTCTAAATTTGCAGAATTATGGCCTTATGAAAATGGAAAGACCTTCAAAAAACATCTGATGTGGTTGTGGACAGGATGTCACTTAGTATTTTCTAGATGAGAATGAGCTCTTGCCCAAGGATGACCTTGCACAACGTATAAAAATCAGAATTGACTTGTTAGCAGTCAGATCAGCTGTAGGAGAGAACATGAAGGTCATGGTCTTATATGTTTTTTCTACATCCATTTGTCAAGCCTAGGAGTATTTAGAAAGAACAAATTGCTTTAACCCTTGTGTGGTGTTCATTTTTTTGTTACTCAGCCAGTGTTTATGGGTCTGGTGGACCCGTTGCATTTTTGCAATTTTAAAATAATACAATCAAACAATTTATGCAACACTACTCAGTA
>JBBBVU010000022.1:16830768-16846027 GCA_037177055.1 Atherinosoma microstoma | reverse complement strand
TAGTCTCCTCCCAACATTTTGCACGTTCTGGCAGAAACGCCCATATTGCATATTCATCAGTGGCAGACACGCAAAATAGATTGTGTGTACTATTTTGTCAGTATAACAGGCGCAATCCTCATTGCGCCCTCTTAATAAATCAGCTACGGCCAATTTTTGTGTGCGCAATCAAGTTAGCACTTGTTTTAGTACACGCAAACCTTTCGTAAATCAGGGCCAAAGTCCGCAACATTACCGCTTTTCAGAGCAAGTCTGAAAGCGGCTATAGTGGTATAGAAAAAGAATAAATGAATAGTTTGGGTCAATTGAAGACATGAGAATATATTTAAAATAAATGAAATAATCAAATGTGCTAACAAATTAGAACTTGTGTGCTCAGCTTCTTGTACAGCAACACCCAGTTTTACAACTCATAGCAAGCAATCTTTCAGATTAGACTTACAAAATAAAGACTGAAAAGTAGGCATGAATTAGATGCTCCTGACGGTTCCTGGTGGTGTGGAGCTGCAAATTCACATTTTCTGGTTTTCTAAAAGTAAGAAGTCAATATCTTTGTCCTTCAGTGTCAATACCACAGGACCTGATGGGCACTGCCAACATTGCAAGCAATCCCTAATACTGGTGTTGTATCCAAATCAACAAAGCTATTCCATTCTGACTAATTTCTCTGGTAATAATGATAGATGTTCAAAAGAATTCGGAAGAATGGAGTCATGCCAGCACCAGATATGAACATCAACATCTAATAATAAATGATACGCCAGCAGAGAGTAAAAGTGTTCTGGTTCTGCATAAGTCCTGATAACTGCCCAAACACATCTCGTCCTTCACCAGAATGTCAGAGTGAACCTGTTTCAAAAACAAAGGAAGGCAATGATTAAATTCTTCCCTTTAGCCACAGAGAACTTCAACACTCAAGAGGATACCACAAGACAAGGTCAGCGCATTCACATTCCAAAGCATGACTCTTTTTTTTTTCTTTTTTTTCCCCCCCTTTGAGCTCACAGTGAAGAAATATGAAGTGTGAATTGTGGATGGGAGGGAATGCCAGAGTAGAATCGCCCTGAGAACTATCAACATGGTGGACTGTAATCTATTACAATGACGTTCCCAAGGATCAAAAGCAATGAGCTGCTGACTGTTTAATAAACTGCAAGCTTACACTGCAGTATGGTCTTAACTATGATTCATTACTGTCACTGAATCTTCTATGAAAATAAAAGAGGCGCCTGAGGAGGCTGCTGGATTCCAGCCACACTAAATTGCTGTAAATTGCTTCTGCATTACATGCAAAGACTTTTTGTGGAGTTCATTTCGGTCTGTTTTCTTTCCCTCTCCCTTTATTTTACTACCAATTAAAAATGCATGAAAGTGAGAGTTTTAAAATCCTCATGAGTCGCCATGGGGTTTATCAAGTTTACATACTCAAGGCACAGTTTGATATTTTATTCATTAATGGGTTTTCTCACATCATAATTATAGAGGTAGACTTAAGGAGCGTGCCTCAAAGTCAAGGCTGACATTTCTTACTTCATGAGGTGCTGGCTGCAGTGAATGTTCTCCAGCTCTTCAGGGCTTCATCTCATCCCTCACAGCAACAGCTAAATGAACTCTTGAGGACACTTTGGCTCTTTTAAGGTGATAAAAGCTGTCATATTGAGGTCAGGAATAGACAGAATGAGAGAGAGTACATCTTCCATACTCTCAATAAACGGAGATAAATGTCTAGAATGAAATTCTGTTTCATGCCATCCACTGAGAATCTAAAAGAATTTGTTTTTAAGCAGAGCCATGGATTGCTTGATATTGCAATATTCAACTTGGGATGTGAATCTTAAGGTTTTGCAGATATGACAAACGTGTTGTAAGTGTTGTTTATTTGCATTTTAAGTATTAGCATTAACAAATAAAATAAAAAAGTAGGGCTATTATTCACAAAAGGCTGTTTGGACGCTTTTAATGCAGCACATGAAGCAGAGCTCTGTTTTAGGGTGCCGTTATGAGGTTGACTCATTACAGCGCTGGGAATGCACTCATTAGTCAGTTTCTTGGGGCACTCAAAACAGCCCAAAAGTGCCTTAAATGGTCACCAAAAATTTACTGTGTACTGAAGCACTGGGATCATTCTTCAGAGTAGGTCGGTCTATAATTCATTCTGTGAGGTTCATTGTTATTCTCATTGGTGAAAAGGACACTCTGGTGAATGTGATAGGGTCTTTTCTTACAGTTAATTAGGAGAGCAGAGAGGTTGGCTTTTTTTTTTCAACTTGTCATGAATGTGACAATGTGACATAAGACCATTAGGTGACTGAGAAATTCACTCATTGCAATTTTGTAGAAATGCAATCCAGTTCTTGTCTCTTTTTTTAAAAGACGTTTCTCACCAGTAAAATGGTAACTAGGGGGGTGGCAGTAATGCTTCAAAGGTCCCTCTGGATTTGTCCACTTCCTCAGTGTGTGTTCATGATTGTGTTTAATTGTCAGGTTTCAGGGACTCATGGAAACCTAAATATGACTTGAATAAGCACATATCAGTGTGCGACAGGCACTTTGTTTCTATTCTTTGGCATTAAACCAACTAACAGAATTCACCAGAGATTTTTATGTGAAGCCATTATAAATATATCTCTCTGTCAACCACTCCTTTCCGAATGTGCAAAATGGAGCCACAAAAATGCAATGACAAGTCCCTGTCAAACTCTATTTAAGCAGCAATTCACTTATCTTCAGTACACAAGGTTCTGTTTTTGATGTAAATATATGAATTCAGAAAGCACTTTTACACCCAACTCATTAGAGATGCAGAATTTTTTTTCCTGTTTTAGAGCTGCAACGTGAAGAAGCTTTAGTTCTTTACCTGATATACAGACATGTGCAATGATTTGCATTTATGTGTGTCACGTGTATCCTCAAATGTTTATTTCAATTTGTATAATGCAACTCTTTGTGCTCAGCTATCATCCACTGTCAGATTGCACAGATACTCAGTATTGTAGATGGTGAAGAGAAACAGAAATAAAACCACATAACAAATAGCTACTTTTAGAGATTTGACAGGCAATAAAGAATCCTAGACCAAGCTTAACAAATATATTAGACCATTTCCCAAAGCTCAGGGACATATTAGTGCAGTTGGAGAATATTCATTCATAAATAAATAATGGTGAAGCAGCTTATGGGGGAATGTGGCTTTATATTCGTATTAGCTGCCATGCTCAAGAAACCATGTATCATGATAAAGAGGATTCATGAGCGCTGTGCCTTTTGAATGTGCTTCCTTAAAGCCTTTTGTTCCAGTGAAAAAGCATAACATAAGAGTCATGTTACATTTATCTTTCAGATCTAGTAATCTGTACTTTTCAGAGCGAAACAGAGAATACACTTTTACAACGGAAGAATCTTAGATCAGATTAAAAGAAAGAAAAAAAAAGCATGTTTGTGTTTCTGCTTTACCATCTTTTAACCCAACAGGAGAACACATTGACCTTATTGTAGTGACTAGCAACTATTCAGGACAGTATATTAGGTGCAGGATCATGATTCTCACCAGGTTTTTTTCCCCACTGCCCTCTCAATCCTTCTGTGGCACTTGATTACAAATAGCTACTCTGATCTCTATTCAATTTAGTAGAGAACTGATTGTTTCTTTTTTTATTTCATTCAACACTGCTCTAAAAGTCTTCTTTTTCCAACACATGGGAAATTTGCCATCTTCCAAAATGCTGCAAAAATCTACAATGTTGTAAATTATCATGGTATCTCACATGTCACTTTGTCCGAAAGCAATAAACCTGCAATCGCTGCTGTTAAGAAATCAGAATGGCTTTAAGTTCTTTAGGTTATAGTATTGCAGGAATTTATGTGAATGCAGCTATCTACAAATGCAAAAGAGGCACTCGGGTATTAGTTTGCACACTTGTAGGTTCAGCCATGTTTTATCCCACCATGTGGAAAAGAACAAAGAAATTTACCATCGGAGTAATTGTGAACACATTAAAAGTGCTGTCAATGGAGGGATTATTACTCCTGCGTGGGCGTGAAACCATAAAAACAGAAAACTTGGGCATTTTTTTGCAGGTTGTTGCTGTAAACCCCTGGAGTTAATGTCCAAACTGAGATGTGAATAATTAACTTGTATTCTGGTGTATCTTATGTAGCATTAATTATACTGATACGTATTGAAACTGGATCATTAGCCCCTCTATTTTGTTTTTGAATACATAAAAATTAATAAAATAAATATAAAATATCTATTGGACAGGATGCAGGGTTTTCCGTTTGGCCATGAGCATTGAAAGGCTGTAGCAGTATTCATACACTGACCTCCCAACAACCAACATACACACACCCTGAAGTGGAGCTTGATCCTACCTGCACATGTCAACTTTTAAAATCTCTATTGTGATACTGAACAAATCATTTCTTTAACTGCGCTTTTTTCATAAGAGAAGAAAAATAAGCAAGGGCAACGCCACAACATTGTGATTGGACGCTCGGGCGTGCTCACATCTATATTAAAATCAACTCACCGTTTGGGTGGCTCTGATCAGAATCTGGAAGAGTGACAATTTATCTCAGTGCTATCTTAGGGTATTTGCTTTGTCTGGAAATGCTAGATAAGGAAGGAGAGGAAATGACAGCAGGGAATGATAAAAAAAAAAAGAAAAAATTCAATAAAGAAATCAAGGAACAAAAACAGGGGGGAAAAATAGCTTCCCATTTTCGTTGGATTTGACTCATCTTAAACCTGAGATTGGTCCCTAGGTGGTGCTTAGATCTAAGTCTTGAAGTGCTGAGTACCATTCAGCAGGCTTGATGATGGAGGGGAGACATGGCCTTCAGCAAAAAGACCACACACACAAACATACACATCATTGCGGGATATACCACATCTGCAGCTGCCCCACCTCTGCCCCCCTCTGCCGTTGCCTTGGATCACTGGTCATGCCGTGCAACACTGTTCCGCCTGGGAAAGATCTCAACTATCAATCTCCAAACTGTCAGCCATGCTGACCCACCAGACCTCAGACGAATCCTGCAATAGAAATCAAACAACTCTCTCTCTCTGTTCTCAAAAGTCTGTTGCTGTCTTGTTCTGCTTTGAACATTTTCCTGGGGAGGTTGACTGAGTGGTCTTTGAGGAAAAAGGGAATAGCAAACTCACAAAAGGGAAAATAGAGGTAAAAAAAGAAAATAAGTGGCTGTTGTACGGAGAACAGCACATAATAAAGTTCATCATGCGGCAGAAGATTTTATATCAAATTTTATACACTATTTTCCACTGGAAGAGAACATAATAAGCCTTTCTTTTCAATTGTTATATGAAATGACTTTAAATGAATAATATTCTTGATGAGAACTGGAGCCACAGTTCACAGAGACTATTATTCTTCTTTTATGTAAGACCTTAGTAACTGTAAAGCCAGGACAGCTTATAATGTGCTGTTACACAGAGGTTCATGTTGGTGACCTTTATCTCCAGCACATGCGTATTATGCTTGAGGTCTTTCACCCCTTTGCTGGTTCCTCTCTGTCTCTGTCTTCCCCTGGTCCTTCCCATGAATTCTAACCTCCTTTTCCTGCCTTGTAAAATCAATTATTATTGATTTCTTTGCACTCTCTAGGGTGGAGTCAAAAGAGGGGACAAAGAAGATAAAACCACAGGCACTTTGCCAAAGTAAGTTCACTGTACCATGGGGGACTGAGCCGATCATGAGATGGGAAGTCAGGGGCTTGTTTGACTCAACTTAAAAACACTGGAGAACAAGAATAAATGGCATCTGTTGCTTACCAGGAAATGTAAAATGATGCATGAGGTGGATCTCAGCCAAGCTGACTGAGAGTCCTGTTTTATAGTACACACACGCACACACACACACGCACAAAACAAAACAGACTGACAGCTAAATATACACACAGAGAACAGAGGACTGAGATACCAAATGACTGGCAACCATGATGAGCGATTTTTCTCTTTGGCCTTGACGTTTCTCAGGTTATCTGGTTTAACCACCAACAACATCATTAACTTCTGTATCATACCGAACTATTAAAGCTATAGCCGACCACTCCAATTAAAAGATAAGCTGGTCTGAAAGTTAACAGAGAATTCTTTAACATTTCTAAATATTTAAACAAATTGTCCATCATAAGAAAACTATAGATTTTTTCTTGATGTAGCGGGTCGTGTCTGCGGAAGAGGGCAGCTTGTTAAGGTGAATGGAAAGCCTCACCTCGGTGACAGCGAGTGGTTGCAGGTGTTAATAATGGGTGGAATGATCAGAACCGAAGATCTGCTTCTCTTGAGCCAAATGCAAAATGGCAGCGTTTGTGGTGCTGAGGTAGGCTTCTGTTTTTAAAACTCTTAGTAAAGTTTTATTCATGGGGTTGGTAATTGTGATGGTTCCAGCGGAGTGGTGAGTGTGTATTCGTGCACTACTAACGCATTCAGGTGGTCTGCAATAGCTACTTTGCCAGCTTTCTCTCTTTATTTCATAACCGTGGCGGTGTTTCCCTTCTTTTTATTCGGTCTTTGACTTCTTCATCTGCTTCTAGGAAGGACGCTGCTCTCGTTGCCATGGTAGATCAGTGATTGTGTGATTGATCACGAGGGTCCATTTGCGGAAGCCACAAGCGCACAGTCATACAGGATAGGTTTCACCCGGCCTGATGAAGCCTGCAACCGATAAAGCCTGGACACCCTTGTTTTGGACTGGATGAGCCCAGCTTAGTTACTCATCCCAGATGTCTAAATCCTACTTTTGTGCGACAGGCCCCAGACCTCAGGGGCCCCAGGTAGGCTATTGTAGACCACCTGAATGCGTTAGTAGTGCACAAATACAATCCACATAACATCTCCAAAAACTTTGTTGTCCTCTGATTATGAATCTGTTGAATCTGCAGGTAAAACTGATGCAGATGTGAGTGAAATGATGTAGATGTGAGTGCCTGGCTATTAAAGCTCTTTCACGTGTCTTTTTTTTAGGATTTTTATAAGATTTCTGGTCAGAGAAATCAATTACAGGACAAGTGTTAACAGTAGCCTCCTTGCTTCACATTGATGCAATGTCAATGGTGCAGAGGACTGTACCCACATCAAAGTAAAACCTCCCCCAGGTGCCCATCAATAGGAAATGCTTTCACAGCAGCAAAAGGTGAAAATGACTTTTTTTTATATTATCCAATAATGCAATGGTTCTCAAACAGGTTGAGTCACGACCCCCTACTGATCGCGGAATGCCTGACACTGCATGCTGGTGCATATTGGTGGACCCTGCTCAAGCAGTTTTCAGCTCATTATGCATAAAACTGTCTAATCGCTGGGCTGAATTTCTATGTTGTCCAATCCGCATTTGGTTTGAAGTGGGCTTGTCCAATCAAATGGCTGGATTTAAACATGTATAAAATGCTAAATTACTCAAAAAATATTAGAAATGCCACTAGAGTGATTTACATTAAGAAAACCATGAAAGATGGCTAGATATCAGCTCTTACATTAAACTCTTTAGCGCTATATTTATTGTTATCGTTATGTTTGTCCAAACCAAGCAGCAACCCTTGGCTGAGAAATGTGAAGCCTATGCAAAGTATAAAAAATTGAAGTTCACCCTTCATCAGCTAGAGATTGGCTCCAAAAGGGAGTCAATCCCCACAGAATCCCATATTAAAAAGGCCAACTTCACAGCAGAAATAAACATGTTTACGGCCTGGTACAAAAAACCATTTTAGGTTCAATAGGTCAGGTTTACCTTCGTGACAACTGTGGGGGGAGTGAATGTTTTATAACTGATTCATTTAGATGTTATTTAATCTTGAAATTCTTCATAATTATGGGTGTCCTTTCGATTGACAGGTGCCAGATATCCGGCAAAAGGAGGCAGAGGGTAGCACAACCATGGATTTTAGCCAGCTAACAGCCCACCTTAACTTTAGCCTGACTACCTATGTTAGTTCATTAGCTCCCGTTAGCTCTGGGTTAGCTTTATTAGTTCATAGCTACAGGCAGCTCAGAGTTTGATGGGTGTCAATCACTGTCACTCTGTGAAATGGAAAACTCAGTTTCCTTTAATTCTGCGCGAGTTTAGACTAAAACCACTTTCTGAAACAGCTTGTGCCCACCGCCGCCAGTTGCTGTGTCTGGGGAGGTGATCAAGCGGAGGATTTAATGTTTACCTGTTGCAAACTGTAAGTAGCATTCTTTTTTCTTTTTTTTTACTTTTTAATCTATTTTATATGGGCTTAATCTATGTAATATGGGCTTTAATTGGTTTTATAGCAGCTACCATTTTATTCGCTTTACAGGTTTGATATTTTAGGGGTGCCAGGCTTGCACTCCACAGCAGTGGATTTGTCTGTGTTAATGAAAGGGATACCGTGTAACTTTTGACCACTAGGGGCACTAAACTTGTAACTCCCCACAGGTCACATGATCCCATGAGAGACGGATCCACTCCAGCAAAGTTACAATGCCTGGTTTTCTGAAGAGGGCAGCCCCCTCGGAGCGTCGACACTTGTCAAACACTGTATATTGTCCCCATAATTGATGCATTATTACTCACATTAGGCTAATATTTGGGTCAAAAGTTACACGGTATCCCTTTAATTGAACATATTTTTTTCTCTTACAGATTACCCAGAGTCAGTACAATTTGAAACCATTGTATTGACGTTATTAGTTTTTACAATAAATACTCTGCTATTTGAAGGAAACGTCTCAGCTCCTTTTTATCAACCATTATAAGGACCTCTTTTAAAGGCTTGGATACCAGTATGCCACTGGCCACATTTAGAAACTGGGAGACTTGTATATTATCACCCACTGTTGCAAATGAAAAAAGATCAAAATTCCAAACCTACAAACATTTAATCTTGGCCATCTGGCTGAATTAACGCATTGCATAAGACGAGAGACAGCCGACAAAATTGTGGCCTTTTTCTGCTTTATATTTTGGGCTCATTTGCTTCCATGGTGTTTTTTTTTGTTATCTTTAGAGTACAGATTGGAACGACTAATCTCTTAAAATGTGTTTTTAGAAACCACATTTTATTCATATTTTTCAATAAAAACTTGTAGATTTTCCTAAATTAGATGGTTCTACATTCTAAGCTGCTAATTTTCACCTTACATGCAGCAAACCCTTTTGACTGTTTAGATTCTATTAGGTTGCACAGAAGGGTTTGTTCGTTTCTGTCACGATGGGTGATGCCTTATTCACATATTTGAACATTTAAGATTTTAAAAACTAAAGAATAATTGTGTTGATGCAAGGCATTTCTGGGATACTATTCATGGGGTTCTCTTTAAATGTTAAAGCAACACTAGAGACATCTATGAACCTTGAAACTTTTTTCATGCTGACTTTTTTGCGTTGCACTGATCTTTGTGATGCACACTGACTGGCTTGAAACTACTGTGCCTGGAGGCTGAGATGGAATAGCTAACAACTTTGTTGCCCAGCCCAGCCCAGCCCAGCATGACACCATTTTGCTTTGAAGTTCTACATCGCATATCAACAACTAAATAATAATAAAACTTTTCCCATTATAAATGAATAAAATCACCCTTGTAGATAAAGGTTTTAAAAATAAAAATAATGCGGCAAATGAAATTTACCCAAGACAATGGAGGAAAATGAGGAAAAAGAAATAAACTGTGCAAGTAATACACAGGATAAGAGGAAACATAGGTTTGGATTTTACTATTAGAAAGAACTCAGAGAATGACTCAGAATGACTGATGCTCTCTTCTGTTATATTCGCCTTGTTTGGTTGTGTCAGTGATGTTCAGATTCATGGAGCCCATCCAAGCAGCTATGAGAGGCAAGGCACACCCCAGACAGGATGCCAGTCCATCGCAGGACCTTTTTGCCATGCATGACACTAATACAACATGAATACATTGCACATGTAAGGATTTTACGCATTTGCCACAATCAAATGTCTCTAATGTATAAAAAATAAAACTACAAAAAAGCTGTATTTTAGCTCCCGTAGGTCCTATAACATTACCATACCTCATTGTTCCACAGGTGGGTTTTTTTTTTTTTTCATTGTTGTCAGTTCTTTATCAGCCTCTTTACCGTGACGACAAGTTTTGATTTATGACCGACCATGGGCCGACTGATTTCATGACAGTGGTGTCCCATCCCACAACTGTAGGAGGTGCCAAAAAGGAAAAAACAATTAAACTCTGCAGTGGGATGTGAAAACATAGCAAAATTCCACTCAGAAAATGTGTGAAAATATAGTTGTTTTTTTAAAGTCTGTGTGATGTGATACCACATATATGCTTAGACACATGCCTATTTATTTCCCAAATAACACCAACCAGAGTTATTCAGTCAATTGAAGAAACAGTGAATCACAAATGGCTCAAATCTCATGGCTAGAGCCTCCAGTGTTGAGCTTTGTCATGAGGACACGATCCACAATTTATATTCTCAATTAAAACAAAACTAATCTTAACATCACTCTCCAGCTAAGCTTTGATTTTATCTTACGGACAGAAGAGTGAAAGGTGTTATATTAGGATTCTCTTCATGAAGAAAAGCTAAGCTCAAGCATGCTTGCATCTGCACATCCCTGCTCTTGCACCTCTATATCGTGACCAGGAAAAGCCTGAAATAACCCTGCACAGAAATTTAGGGCAACTGGTATATTGCACAGCCTTGAGATCTTAGATAGCACAGAGTCTCTGCAGTAGGACTATATAAGCACTGGATTTGTGCGTTTGTACACTTTGGAGCGATCCCAAACCCAGCTGATCATAAACTGGATGGAATGAAACTCTATTTTAATATTAAAATAAAGCCCTTACAAAATGGGCTTCATGCTGATATAGAACAATTTGTGACAACTGAGATGAAAGAGATGCTTCTGTGGCAACAAAAAATAATGGGGCAATACTGCAAAACTCAAAATGACTCTTTACTTTAATTTCAGTCTGAAGGTGAGACAGCAGGTTTCTGTAGCAATAATTAATCTAAATATGTATACAAAGTATTTTTAATGCTGCATCAGAGATTCTTTTCAAAGTGATGAAATCCAAGATCTGCATGTTGCAAAGCATCAAGCTGCAACCAATTTGTTTGAAGAGGGCTCCCTCTGGTGTAGAAATAAATATGAACACATTACACAAAGAAAGCTTTGCATTGGCAGGATGACCAGTGACCAGTGTAACAGTGTCAATATTTTTAATCAGATTTTTCATTTTGTAGTTGCATGGATAGAACACGGTATATACACATTTTGTTCGTTTGGAGGAAAACAAAAAAGAAAAAGTGCAGATATGACAGTAAAGATAAAAAAATAAATTAACATAGAAATAGTCGTCAGTCTAAAGAACATAAAACTACAGAATGTCAAAACAAATCGATTGAAAACAAACAGCTATTTGCTGAAAGAGAGGTCCTAATGTTAAATAAGAAAATACAAATTTGATAGTTGTGAATAATGACCCTGATAAGACAAAGAATGCATTACAAAAGACTTATAAATGAAAAAAAATCTTAATAAATGCAAAAGATTGAATTATACAAAATTATTTGTGAATATATAAAAAGTCAGAAAAAAACAACAAAAAACAGGGAGGCATGCCGTGCATTTAGTACAATAGTATTCTTTAAAATAGCTTAAAAATAACATTTCACACGAGACATTCATTCATTTCACAGCTCCCTAATTCCTGTATCATCCAATGATACAATCTAAACAGTTAGTTTTGCTTAAGGCTTGTAAAAAGTTTCTATATGTAGTGCTTACATTTGAATGCCCCCAGAAGCTTCCCAAAGCAACTCTTGTCTTAATATCAGAGTCCACATGGGAGTCTATGGGGGTGTATGTCTGTACTGCTACAGAATCTGCTGAACTTCAAGTCTGTAATTCAAATGTAGGATTTTGGAAGTTTAGTTTCAGGGGTTACTGCAACTATAATTTTGCAAAACAGCTGTGACAGAACAATAACTCCACACAGGATTGTCTAGTCTTAATTAGCTTCTGCAATGAAGCCTCTACTTACTTTAACAATGGGATTTCTACCAGCTATCAGAATAAGAAAAAGAGTAGCACAGCTTGAAAAAACATGTTTGATGAACTGCTTATTTAGAATTGAACACATTTTGACTGAAATGACTGATGGGAACACTGGAAACAGCATTAACTGAATATGTTATTTTCCATTACGTACTGTATTATAAAACTATAAATTTACTACTTGTCCTTATTGCATTTAGCTACATATACATAGAGCTTTTATACTAGAGGATGCCTGCATCTTTGATGCAGTCGAGAACATGGCAACAGGGATTCACAAACTGTAATCACTGAAGTAAACGAACAAAAGGCTTTTCACAACACATACATACATTATGAGTCTATTTAGTAACCACATAGAAATTATCGCATCCATAGTGTTGTCTCTGCTGGTGTACAACAGGAAGTATTGAAGAGATGATAACCCACCAATTTGGTAGGAGCACCCATAGAGCACAGATCAGTAGAATAAAAAAAATAATAATAAAAATAAGTGAAAAATAAACAAATGAAATAAGACTTAAAGCAATTATGCCATTAGATAGGTTTTTACAGACAAGATATTACTATTTAACCTTTTTACATAGAGATGAAATATTCTGGGTTTTACAGTTTCTAAATATTGAAATGGTGTGCAAATTAAGCGATGGGATATACGAGCCATGCATTGCTCTCTTTACTTTAAACTGCAGATTCTTGCATAGTTGATAAAATACATGCATTAGCATTTCCATGCAATACTGCATTACCTAATCATTCTCAGTTTTTGTACAATGACAAGTTTACAACATAATAAGAAAAATAAATAGATGCAGACAACTGCTGTGAGGAACGCTAGAAAGGAAAATAATCCATGTAAAAATAGTAATTCAATTTGTTTTGCCCCAAATTAAGCAAGTTGTACTAGTTTTTAAACAAATAAATAAATTCTCCGGATAGATTTTCTTTTCCTATGAATGCAGAACTGCTTGAGTCATCGGTGGCCTTTTACAAAAGTCAACCATGTTACATTTTCTGTGTATCAAATAAGAGTTAACTTATGATTAACTGTATATAAATTATAAACGACTGTAAAATATATTTTTAAATCCCAAGAAATGCATTTCCTTTTTTTTTGTTTTCTTAAAGATGGTAAGATGCTTATTAGCAATCATTACATGGTTACCAGGAGCTTTGCAATACACTACAGGCCTTTTAAATATTTATACTGTACAAAATATCCAAGTTTCTGCCTGCCATTAGGATCTTAAACTCTAAACTACATAGTCTCACAATACCGTATATGTTTTAAATATAAAACAATGTCAGCAATATGATTTTCTTTTTTTTCTTTTTTTAAGTTGGAACATAAGGAAACAAGCTGTGGGTTTTAGTGTTCAGTTGTACATCTTTTTAAAAAAATCCTTAATGTCCGTTAGAAAATTAGATGTAAAATGATCAATATTTATACAATATAAACAATATAGTATGACTCAGATTGTCAAAGAACCGCCTCAAAAAACTAAAAAAATATTCTATTAGTGAAGGGGTATCGAATCCTTTTGGCTACATGAATAAAGTCCATGATATTCATCTTCTTTTATCAGGCAAGTACATGAATGGACAAAATAATGTGACGGCATGATCCGGCTCTAAAACACTAACCAACAACAGCAACTCAATTACAGACTTCACAAAAAGGCAAACAAGACAAAGAACGTCAGTTTTCCATGAAATTGTCCTGCTTTGATCCAAAGTGCTGTGCACATGTTCCTGATAGTTCATTATGTTAAACTGAAAAGAGCAGCTACAGGAATACCACCCGACTTAAACATTCTGGATGTTATTTCTGGGACCTATGGTTGTCAGCAAAGTGATGAGTGCAAATGATAATTATGATAACAAGTTAACCCCGAAGGATTGTATGTTATATGTTGCCATGTGCAGCATTCCTCTGTGTGTCATGTCTGGTGTCCTATTTCAGAAAGAAATATGACAAAAGAATTTCCAAACCTACATGCAGGTGAAAATAATTAAAAACATTTATATTTGCTGGTATTTGCAGTTCTTATTGCTAATTTTAAAAAAAAGAGGTTTAAGCAGTTGTTAGCTCCAAGTGTTAACTACAGCTGTTAAATTTAAAAAGCCAACACTCTGTAGAGGCCACTTAGATAACACAGTAATGTTTAAATTAGGTGGCATTTCCTGGAATCATCTGAGAACCACTGTAAACCTCACAGATGGTACAAAAATATAAAGAAATACTGTAGATCTAAAAATTAAAGACTATTAATTCTGAAAGTAAAAATGATTTTGTGATTTGAATTTTAACATCATAACCACATTCATTCTTCGAAAACAAAGACAATGCTGGTATCTACAGTATTAGTATTGCCACTAGTGGTGGAACAGCTCTGCAACGATAAAGCTCATTGTTCAAAACAAGGCCAGCACGTATCATGAAAGCTGCAGTGATCGCATTCTGCCTCCGATTCTATCCTTTTAGTGTAAAACTAACATTTCATGCAGTGTCTTGATAGTTCAGAAAGTCCAGCATACATGTTCACAACTCCCAGACGGCATCAGAGGAATTCTGTTAAATGACCAATATTCTTATTCAGGCAAGTGATGACAAAAAAAAAAAAAAAAAAAAAAGACAAAGTATAATCTCTCCTCTGAGGTCCCACAGGTTATGATAAACACTGCCAACAGCTTTCAGGCTCAATAAATTGTGTCCACATCATCTTTTAAACATACTTTCAGGAATATTCAGTGCCATTGAAGCAGTGGCCTGTTGGAGCACCAAGTGTGATAAAGGGTCCCTGACTGAAGAATGACCCCTGACACATTGAGATGAATGTACCCTTTTACCATTTCAAGTCTAAGGCCTGTTGATTCTACTTTACCATATGCCTTGAACTCATTTAAATAGTTACTAGATTATAATCATCATACTACATTATCTATACAAAGTGCGAACAAAACAACATTCCTACCCAGTGATGCATACAGTAGAAGACTTCTATGTTGCCAAAGGCAATTATTTGTTTCCATGTACAGCATTGAAAGGCGCTTAAGATAATTTTCATCTTGCTTATAGAGGGGGGGGGGGGGGGGGGGGGGGTTTACACCCCCCCCAAAAAAACAAAAGTTTCCCCAAGACCAAATTCCCTCAGGCTCTTCAACACCCCCCCAGCCTGTTTTCATTTTTCTCACGTAAGTCCGCCCTTCACGCTTTTCTTCAGTTCTC
>JBBBVU010000022.1:16765065-16788977 GCA_037177055.1 Atherinosoma microstoma | reverse complement strand
TACCCTGCCTCTCGCCTGATAATTGCTGGGATAGGCTCCAGCTTCCCCGCGACCCTGAATTGGATTAAGCGGTACAGAAAATGGATGGATGGAATATTTGCAAGAACATTACACAGCCATTCTGTCTGAAAATACCAGGGTATAGGTTTGTTTTTTTTTGCCCCACCTTCAGTCACTTCATTGACAGTTTAATTTGAACAACTAAACATGTCAAACAATCTTCTCTAAAAAGTACAATAACACTGGATTCAGTCGGTGTGCTCTGTCTTGTCGTCCTTTTTCTTTCTGCCAAACTGTAGTTTCCAAGACGTGGAAAAACTCTCTTATTGTAAATGGATTGAAACAAAAAGTCAGAGTTTCATCCAAAATATCAACACAGATAGTATCACCTTCTGAAGGGGATGTGCTTATTTCTGAGATGTTGCTCAACCTATTTTTTATGAAGATGCTTCTCTCGAACTACTGTGGGTCTTGATTGCAATTTCTTTTATTTCTTAGTTATGTTTGTTGTTGATTAAAATGAAATATGTTTATTGAGGATACAGTGGGGTGTAACATCTGAATGATTTTTTTTTTTTTATTCATCAGGGATCATGATGATGACGTATCTGTTGCAGAGGCCTGCAAAAAGCTCAATGAAGTCAGTGGACTTCGAGGAATGGGCAGGTAGATAAAGAAAAGAACCTACTCCGTGTAATTCTGGATTATCAGGCATTTACTGATAAACAACAAATATCAAAGACACCTTCTTGATAAATGCTCAAAATTCTTTTGACATGCACACATGCAACACGCTGTGATTTTGTGCACAACAACATATTATTAGTTAAGTAATTCATTCATCCAGTTATGTGACTGTAAAAATGTGTTAATTTATCTGTAACTTAAATAGTCATTTTCATGTAAATAATGCCTAAAGTGTCATTCAGTGAAGGATTAAGCAACACCCTGCTTGTTGATTCCACAGAATTGTTTGATTTTTGTCCCTTGAAAGGTACATACATGAAAGCCTCGTGCCCACAAAGCTGTGCACACACAGAGCGGGAGATGGATATAAAAAAAAAAAAGAGCAGGCATGCCTAATGAAAACCTGAGAATGTCAGTCATAGCCGAGGGACCAAAGGATCCCTTGGCTGTCCCAGATAATTTGCGCTTTTCATTTCAACACAAAATCTAATGAAGAGTCAGCTTTCATTTGGAAATTAGACTCTTTCTGCTGTTGCTCCAATTCCAAATCACTGAGGATAAGAGCATAAGCTAAATGCCTTGAAACTGAAAACGTGCGACTTTAATTGAATATTGCGGGGCGTTTACAATTATCCTTGTGCATTCTCTTTCTGCATTCTCATTCGTTTTCTCAGGTATTTTAAGCAAATAGCCAAATCAGTGCGATCCAATGGATCTGCATCATCAGCCTCCGAGGATAACGCTGATGACTTCCTCGGATGCATCAACCTCCCTCTAAATGTGAGATGCCTCTTTAGTCGGTAGTTCTGAGCTATGACTTGAATTCAAATACAACAAAGAGAAAGGTAGAAATACAACTAGTGAAGCCTTTTTGAGAGATTTCCCTCATAATAGTTTCTTCTTGCAGGAGATGCCTGTTGTTGGCTACGACACCTGGTTTAAACTGGAGCCTCGATCAAGTGCATCTAAAGTTCAGGGGGAATGTCATCTGATTCTGAAACTGTTCACCAACCAGGTATTTACAGAGCAGCAAGTATTCAAAAGGCGTGCATTTCCTTTTATCAAAAGTTACAGCTTCCCATGTCTGATCTACCTTTAGAGAGACACAACTTTATCCAAGAGGGACACGAATGTCTTTATTCACAGGAAACTGTTGAGTCAGATTGTGGAGTATGAGCATGCTCATGTTAAGGTGAGTGTCATCCCAACTTCTCATTTAAACATTTTTAGAACATTTCTATTCCTAGTCTTATACTGCACACAGTCTTTCGCTTCACGTACTCATTGTTTGTTCTTTGTTTGCTGACGTTTAATGTCTTTTTAAGGTTATTACATTCAGTAACCCAAGTAGAAACACAGTTTTAACTACTGTAACATGACCTGTTTTCCATGTTCATTTAAAATGAGTTGTTTTCAACCTGAACCGACACAGCTTTGACTCATTTTCTGCCGGAAACCTAACAACATGTAGAGGAACATGTTATCGTTGAGTACACGCTGTGATCTTTACAACATATTCAAATCGCACGTGTGGCGCTCAGGGTCAATTTGACCGAACGAATGAAAGTGCGGCAATTTTAGTTGAAAATAAATTTGGTGGAAATGAAAGAAAAACATTTTCTCTGCACCTTTATTCTTCTTCCAACCCGAAGATGCTGTTATTGCCCCCATGTGTGAGTGTGTGTGGGTTTCCAAATGTGTTAAACACTTTCCGCCATTTCTCGGCATTATCCGTGATGATAAAGACTTTCTATTTCTGTTTCAAACGTCCCTCGCTCTTTACGAGGAGCTTCTAAAAAGGGGCTTATATTATAACAGAAAATACATTGCCACTTTTAGTAATCAATTTGATTCAGCAGAGGAAATGAGAAATTGTTAACTGTATACGCCACCCATTTTTTTTAACTGGCATCATCTGTAAAGTCATTTTTTTTATTGTTTTGAAAACCATGTTTCTGGCCATTAGGATTTTATTCTATCTGCATTAGTCTATATATTGTTAGTATTATGTATTATTTATGTGCCATTTGAGAAACAAGCAACGCATTACACATGTCACGCTAGGAAAATTGTGACGGAAATAAAATGGTTGTTTTCCGTTTTGAATGATAGAGAGAGCCGTACAACTGGAATGGGCAGGTTTCTCCTCCGGCTTGGACTGTGCTCACTCACCATGCTGTGCAAACTGATCTTTCACCTCTCCAACAAGCTATTATGTAAGTATTAATGACAGAATAAAATTGATCAAATCAAATGTGAAAGCTGTAGCATCGGGCGGAAGGTGTGCGTTTTCCTTGTGTTGTGCAGTCGCTGGCAGTGCTACAGCAACCACCATCGGAACCAGAGAGTGTGCTACTCCCTGCTGCTGCGCCTCCTGAGGACCATCGATGCAGAGTGGGATCCCCCTGCTGTGCGTGGAGACCTGGTAGGTTCTACATTATCGGCTTATCCAAATAGAAAAAAGAAAAAAAAAACTTTCATCGGCTAGAAACAGGTCACCTCATTAGCTCAGCTCTTCACTGACATTCATCAAGGTTTTTGGTTCAGCCAAAAATGAATCACAGCCAGTGTACTGGAAGCTATAACTGAGGGCCCTTCCTGTGTCCAGGAGAGGCAGCTGTCAGACAGCTTCAGGCTGTACACAGAGCACTGCCTGTGCCTGATGAAGAACATGCGTCAGGTTTTCCCCTGCACCAGCGCCGCTGCCATTACACGCTACGAGCTCAT
This sequence comes from Atherinosoma microstoma, assembly GCA_037177055.1. NCBI lineage: Eukaryota > Metazoa > Chordata > Actinopteri > Atheriniformes > Atherinidae > Atherinosoma > Atherinosoma microstoma. The sequence goes on along the minus strand of JBBBVU010000022.1, from coordinate 16,785,563 downwards.
GCTGAGGTAAAGTCACACCACCATGGCATCACGCACTCGCCTCTGCTCTCATATCAAAACCACGCTCAACCTGTCACCTCAACAAACACAGAGAGACTACAACCGGTTAGTCACACTCTGTGTGCCAGTAATATCACAGTATATTACAACAGTAATATCTTGATCATTCCCCATTACTCATGTTTAAGGAAATATTGAACATTTGACTCTCACTGCACATTCTGTTGCATTAATGCTGAAACACGGCTGGATTTTGTGTGGCAGCATATCGACAAAATGCCATTTTATTCTTTTTTTTTGCGTAAAAGTTTGAACTAAATCCTACCATAAACAGTGGTAAAGGGATAAAAAGTTCAGAAAAACTCTAAGGATTGATGTTTTTTATAGAGAATGAATGTGCAATTAGAAGTTTTGTGATCTATTGTAAAGACAAATGTAGCCTGCGGAGATCAATGATGCATAAGAACCCATCCACCGTGGAATACATAGTAGACTTCATGTGATTTGTTACAATTTCAGTTTTTTCTTTTCTTTTTTTTCTTTTTTTTTTTGAAGAATTCTAATCTTTTAGAAGTGTTGCTATTGTCTGATGACAAGCGGGACCATTTTTAATGAGAAATCTCAGGCAACCATTAAAGTATGGGCAGCAGTCCCTGGATGTGGTAGAAACCCATATATAATTTTTTTTCATGAAAACAACAGATACCACCAACGTTTGGCTGTAATTTTAAAAAAAATAAGAGAGAGAAAGAGCTGAATTTAATGAGTTTGTTTCAAATAAATGCAGACGATTTGTCGAAATGAACAATTCTGAGTTGGACTCATTTGGAGGAGACTGTCTTTGTAGAAATTTCTGCAGTAAAAAGTCAAGTTCTACCCAGTGAGTACCTCAAGTAAGGTTTTTAAGACATGCACACACACACAAAGACACGCACACACAGTTTAACAGTTCAAGTTGCATCTCCCCCCAACCTGCACAGATTCTCTGTTATCCTGCAAACAATCAGAATGAAATGAACGAAGTGAGATTGGAGATTTTATGTTTTCTAAATTCTGAGGACATCATGTTACTGTGTGCTGAGTTAAATAGCAATTTTGGTTTGTAATGAGTTTTTTTCCTGTCTGTGCATGCCAGGGGGATTGGCTACATGCAAAATATGAGGGCATTTAAGACTGTTTGCCCTCTTCGAAATGAGCTCCATTTGGACATCACTACTGCTGTCAAGGTAACAAAGAGAGTGCAATTATAACTACATTTGTTTTGAAGTACACTGAAAGATCATTAGGAACGCTTTGGATGCTGATGAATAACTCATTTACATACTGTTTGATTGCATGGAAGCAACATCATAACATAAACAGCAGAATATGGGAGAATAGGCAGTATGGAATCAAATTCAACATAGCTTTTGTTGGAGGATGCTTTCTTCATCCTTTTCTAGTTGTTGGTGTTATTGTCAAGGTTAAATACCCAGCTAGATCCCTTTTATTTAAACCCATTTGTTTCCTGTTTGATTATGCCAACAGAAAGGAACATCTGAGTGGTATGAGAGCGTAATTGCTCAACACAAACCAGAGGAAGGGGTAAGTTTGTGATGCTATAAAGTATGTAATCATTTTACTGACTGCCTACTTAAGACTGGCATCTCGTTCACTGTGTTCTAACGATGCAGACTCTGGAGGAGCAGCTGAAGAAGCTGGTTCGGGTAGTTGATGCAGCGTGTGCAGATGTACAGAGAGCCCAAAACATCTACAACAAACTCTTCTACAGGTAAACATCACTGTTCTACGGCTTTACAATCTACTGTAGGTTGCTCATTGTAGAAAGGCTATGTTCCCTGACACGGAAACTTTCATGTGTTTAATAGTTAATCTGATCTCATCTCTGTTTGTTCTCACAGTGCAGTGAAAGTAGATTTTCTCAGCATATCATACAGGCAGCTGGAGAAACAGGTATATCTTTGAAGACTGTGAAAATGTCGTCTGAAGTCATTGTGAGTCATGTTGTTGCTAAATTTGACTCTGGCACTTTCAAATTCCTTCCTCTGACAGGTAGCAGACGATGTCAATGTAGCGATGGAGCGGGTGTGTGGGACGCTGGAGCAGGAAAGCTCCAGACTGACTCAGGCGATGGGAGAGACCATCTTTGAGCTTTTCATGTCCTTGAAAATCCTCAAAGGCTTTCGGGAGTTTCTTCCTCTCAAGTTTGTTTGACACTGATTCTCATACCACCATGAAAGCGTCTCACAGGTGGTCATATGCTTTTCTGTAGATATGTTAGAAAGGATTTGTGCTTTTCTTTCCAACAGAGATGCCAAAATGTTGGCTCTGACAGGCTTCCATAACTGGTTTAAGTCTTCGATTCATAAGTGGCTGCAGATTGTTCACGACAGGTCCTGTGACAGGATCCGTATAGCAGTGGAAACAGACAAGGTGAGAAGCTTCAGCTCTTTCAATTTTTGGATATAATAAGTTGATCTGTCAAGACATATGATGCTTTATGTTATTAATTCATGTATCAGTAGTGTTTCAGAGGGAGATTTGTAGGATTTTACAGCCATTAGCCTCTTAGCTATACAGATTTATCTGTAAAGAGGTCAAGGAGCATATTTTGGGTATGTGTCGATTTAAAATGAATCTAAGCACTTAGCAAAGCTAGTGATAAATGCATTCATAAAACTGTTATACCTGCAAGCAGTTATATTGTTTTTCATGTCAGAATATCTTCATTAACTCACTTTAACACCCAGAGGCTCCTAAACAGAGGTTTGAAATGAAAAATGATCCATTTTCATTGATTAAATGAGTGTTTTGTTTGTGTTTTTATGTGTTTTGGAACAGCTCGTGCCTGTGCAGCAAACCAAGCACAGTTCCTCAGCAGTGGAAGTGACAGCTTGCTTCAGCCAGGTACGTGAGATCTGGCTCCAGCTGGCCTGGCCAGACTCTGCGGGGGCCTTCATCTTTGTCACTCGATTGACAGACGTGAGTGCCACTTTCAGTGTTGCCACACATACACACTCATATCCTGCATTCATACAAACATGACTCTGAGAGGGCACGCATGTAGAAAAAGTTAAAGAAAGATTTTACTGGTCAGAGTGGAAAAAAAGGAGAAACTCGTTATTGTGCTGTAGAAATAAAATCAGTTTGTTTTTTCCTGCTACAGAATTTCTGCAGCGAAGCTGTTTGCTACTCAGAGATGATTACACGCAAGATTGAGAGGAACCAGCTGGGCCGAGACCACAAGAGCTTCACAGTGCAGGTAACGCCAGCAGCAAGACAGAACTGGGAGTACATGATGGCTTTGAAAATGTCAAAACGAAAAGAAAAAAAAATCCCCTTGGCATTATAAAGGGCCCAGCCGGAGCAGAAATTTATATACACAAAAACAAAGCAGTTGCCTCTTAACCTCATCAGTCATTTAAACACACGACCCATTCCTCCACTTCTGGGTAGCCCTGTCTCTTTTCCTTTTTATCTCCTCCTCCACCCTCTGCTTCTCTTCTTTTGCTCCTCCTCACTTTCTGCTAGCTCTGCATTGCCCTGAACAACACAGAGCATGTGCGTGTTTTCCTGACTCACCTGCCCCGTGACCTGGACTGGTCAGGTGTGGAACGGGCCATGGAGGAGTCCTGTGGAGTGGAGGGGAAGGAGCAGGTTTATAAAGCCCTCAATGGACAGCTGTTTAATATGGACCTAGACCTGCAGAGAGAAGCCAAACGCCTCATCGCACTGCTCAGTGATAAGGTGAAAGCTCCGAACTGAACCACTAGAAGTGATTTTTGAGTAATCGAAATGCAAAAGAAATCTAAATAAAAAAGTCTGTCCATTGCATTTCTTGTATGGGAATTTTTAGCATGATGATTTTTTAAAAACCTACTCAGAGTTCTGTATTTATTTGATTAAAATGCATATTTACTACACTACCAAAATCATCTACTATGCTTTTTGTCATGCTTTTACTGTGAAGAATGCAGTTTTGTTGTTGATTTTTAATATGTAACAGTAGAATTCTCCATCCCTCTCAATCTGCTCTGATATTTTCTGTTTAAGTATTCTGTGTACAAGCTTATATGTTTACACCGACATGTTGGTTTATAAGTGAATATTTGTGTGCAGATGTTGCCTGAGCTGCGCAGGTACATCCAGCACATCAGCCTGTCTCCAGATTCCATCAACAATGATGATGTATGTATATATGGCTGCCAACCATCTCCAGTCTTGTGTCCATCGTGTGTCAGTCGCAGTAAACCTGTACATGTGATCTTTGACTTTCTTCCAGGCTGTTGCCCCTCTCATGAAGTACCTTCAAGACACTATGATCATCCTGACGGAAAACCTTGTAAAGGAAAATCTGACCAGGTAAACTACTCCCTTGCCTCACCGTAAATTTTAGGCTGCTTTATTTATTTATTGATAAACAAAGACAATACAAGCTTGGTTTTGAGTCTGTCGTTCTATTTTAATGGCAGCAGCCCATTTGTATATATGAGTTAGTTTATTGTACAACCCAAATTCCAGAAATGTTGGGACGTTCTTTCAATCTAACCAAAATGAAAAAACTAAAGACTTTCAAATTACATGAGCCAATATTTTATTCACAACAGAACCTACACTCCATAGCAGATGTCTCAACTGAGAAATATTACAATTTTTATGCACAAAATGAGCACATGAAAAATGTGATGCTTGCTATAGATCTCTAAATAGTTGGCACGGGGGCAACAAATGGCTGAAAAAGCAAGAAAGTTGAAAATAAATTCAGCTGGGTGAAAATCTAAGAAGTAATTAAGTTGATAGTATCAGGTGTGTAACATGAGGAGCTACTGTATATAAAGAACGTCTCAGAGAGGCAGAGCCGTCCGGATGTAAAGATGGGCAGATACTTTCCAATCTGTGAAAGAGTGCATAAAAAGATTATGAAATACTTCATAAACAATGTTCTTCAACGTCACATTGCAAAAGTTGTGCAACTCTCATCATCTACACTGCACAACATTATCAAAGGATTCAGAGAAACTGGAGATGTCTCTGTATATAAGGGACAAGGCCAAAGACCTTTATTGGATGTCCATGGTCTCTTAGCAACTCAGACGACACTACATCAGTCATCGGCACGATTGTGTCACTGACATTACTAAATGGACCCAGGAATACTTGCATAAACCACTGTCTGTTAACACAATCCTCCGTGCCATCTGCAGATTCCAACTAAATACTATCATGCAGAATGGAAGCCATATTTAAACATGTTCCAGAAGCACTGTGGGCCAAGACTCACTTCAAATGGATTGATTCAAAGCGGAAAAATGTTCTATGGTCAGACATGTCCACATTTGACGTTCTTGTTGGTAATTCCTGATGCCGTGTCCTCTGGGCTAAAGAGGAGGGAGACCTTCCAGCGTGTTATCAGCGTTCAGTTCAACAGCCAGCATCGCTGATGGTATGGGGGTGCATAAGTAAATAAGGTATGGGCAGCTTGCATGCCTTGAAGGGAACTTTCAATGCTGAAAAGTATATAAAGATCTTAGAGCAACATATGCTCCCATCCAGACGTCATCTATTTCAAGGAAGGCTTTGTGTATTTCAGCAGGACAATGCTAAACAACATTCTGCAGCTATTATAACAGCATGGCTTCACAGGAGAAGAGTCCTGGTGCTGAACTGGCCTGCCTGCCTGATCTTTCACCAAAATAAAAACATTCAGAGCATCATTAAGTGTAAAATGCGTCAACAACAACTACAAAAAAATCTTCAGCTGCTGGAAAACTATATCAGGCAAGAATGGGACAGAATTTGTCCAGCAAAACTTCAGGAACTCATAACCCCGATGCCCAGACGTCTTCAAACTGCTCTGAAAAGAAGAGGAGATGCTACGCCATGGTAAACATGGTAAACATGCCCCATGACAAATATTTTGAAACTTGTTTTTATTTTTTTCAGATTTAAAGAACTTCCCAACTTTTCTGGAATTCAGGTTGTAGTTGAATATGATTTGATTATCCAGTTAACCTCATTTTACATCTATATAAAACTTCATCAGAGCACATTTGTCTGATAAAAGCTAAAGAAATGCTAGATGACTCCAGCTGCTGAGTAAATGTATATTGTACACTTGCCTCAATTCCAAATAAGTTATGATGCAACATGACTTAAGAAACAGAAAGTAATGATTTCCAAATCAGTCCATGTTTGTTTATTTATTTATTTATCTTTAGAATCTGTGTGTTCTAGCCTGAAAAGGAGAGACATCCTCTAACCTGTTAACTTGTGACAGCACGTTTGATGTATGGGGTAGAATTACTGCACATAGCATGGCTATGTTGCACAACTAAAAAAAAACTGATATAAAAGGAAGATCTGCTTTTACAGTTTTGGGGCAAAATCTGCTGTAATCCAGATTGCAGCTTTAGCAGGGAGGGTCTTGCTTATTTCTTCAAGATAATGCAAAACGATGCCAAGCCATTTTTTTCTATATATGAATGAGCCTGGTTCTTGAGGAAAAGTCCAAGTAAACTGGCCTGCCTGCAGTCAAGACTTGACACAGTCTGACACATGAAGGTACTGAGTCTTTTACTGAAAAGCTAAAATCCTGTAACTGGTAAAAATAGAAAAGAATTTAACTTGCAGATGCAAATGGTCTTCAGTTATTAAACATTTAAAGTGTTGAAAGAAGAGGTGTTACACAGGTGTAAACACATCCCTCTCCCAACATTTTGCCATCATATTCAAAATGGGTGTGTAACTAATGGGTAATTAGTTTACAATAAATTTACAATTTCAACCTTTGAATAGTTTTCTTTCCACTATTTTCAATTAAATACAGTATTGGGTTCAAATGATTTGTAAAGCATTACATTCTACTTATATTTACATTTTTAAGGTGCCCAACTTTATTGGAAATGAGACTGTATTTTAATTCTAATAATCATAAAAAATTGAATATTAGTGGAATATTGGTTTATGACTTTGTTTGTTGCCTGGTAGAGTTCTACAAAGCATGTGGGAGCTGCTCCTGCGGATGATCCTGGACACAGTCACAGAAAACCGGGGGGTTCAGGTGGAGTTTTACAACCGCTTCCAGTACACTGTGGAGGTTAGTGCTTATTGCATCAGCAAACACCCCTTATTGGTTTGTTTGACAGATAAACTAAGAAAAACTGTTATTTAAAAAGAAATCTCTACCCTGTAAAGAGTGCCATCATAGCTGTTTCCATACCTCCTTAATTATGTCTCTGGATGCTGGTTGTGTTGCAGTATTTTGCATAAATCAGATATTCTGTTGTCTTTAGAAACAGTTCAGTGCTAACATGAGTTCCCTGATGAATGACAATGTGGAAACTGCTGTATATTCCAATGCTAATTCAAGAAGCTGGCAGGGGACATAACACATTAGCATGAGAAGTCATGTTCTGCCATATAAGTGGGCTGAGTTGGGAGTTTGGCATGCACATATCATGTTTGCCTGCTTTGAGTTTCATGCTGTTTGTGTGAACAACAAGTCTCTCTTCAAAGTTGAGACTTCCATCTATCAAAATTTAAGGAGTATAGGTGATAAGTAATAGCTCTGTTGTTTAATTTTTTTGTTATTGATGTTTTAGACCCTGCTGCAGTTCTTCCATATGCAGGGAGAGGGTCTGTCTGTGGAAGACATGAAGAGTGGAGACTATAAGGTAGGGAGTCATCTGAACTTTAAAGCAATTCCTTTGATGAACGGGCACCTGGTCAGATTCATGTCATTGTAGCCACTATGTCATTTATTGTTTTTCCTCTCTGGCCACCCTGATTGTTCAGGTCCTGGATGAAGAGCTCAGGCTGAATAAATGCTCCTCCTTTGAGCTGATTGAACAATACTATCTTGAGAAGATTTCTCACCAGGTGTGTTTCATCTTGACAGACAATCTCATTTAAGTGAACTGAGAGATATTAATCGGAAAGCATCTTCTGTCATTTTGTCCCTTATTGAAAATTTCTAATATTTTAGTCTCTTAAAAACATCATGCAGTTGGATGATGTAACATGAAAATAGATATGCTCAGTATTTTTTGCAAGCTGCACCATAAAATATTTTTTCTTTTAAAAATATTTCTGCTGGATAAATGTAATTTTTTTTCTTTACTTTGTCTTTTTTTTTTTTTAAATGTCGCAGAAAACACTCAAACACACCCGGTATGGCCGTATCAGTGTAAAGTGCTACTACGAAGCGCCAGAGCAGAGGCTGACCGTGGAGATTCTGCATGCTGCAGATATTATTGCACTGGATGCTAACGGTAAAACAGTCTAAAGGTTTTCATTAAAGGCTGGCTTTTTTTCTTTTTCACTTGAAAAGTTAAAAATCACTTTTCCTGGCCTTTTCTCAGGTTTGAGCGACCCTTTCGTCATCGTGGAACTTTGTCCTCACCACCTCTTTCCATTGGCAAAGAGTCAACGTACACAAGTGAAACTGAAGACGCTGCACCCGGTGTTCGATGAGCTCTTTTACTTGTGAGCACAATCTCCTCTCTTCCTCTTGCAGATGATACATATGCGCGACCCGCCTGATTTGTTTGGTTCTGTTGTTTTCCAGTCATGTCAGTCCTGAGCAGTACAGACACAGGTATGCCTGTTTGACCTTCACTGTGATGGATTATGACTGGCTGTCCACCAACGACTTCGCCGGTGAAGCCGTCGCTCCTCTCAGCGACTTCTGCTGGCCGGGGAGACCAAGCGCCTCCGCAGCTGGCAAGAGCGTCCAGCCTGTCATTCTGCACCTGTCTCGCAGTAAACCCAGCGGTACATATTGCTCCAGGCTGCATCAAGCATTTTTTTGTTTGTTTGTTTTTTGTTTTACACACACATTAAATTGGCTTTTGTCTTTTCAAAGGCCGGGGGGTGGGGGGGTAGGCCTGGACTTTAAATGACTTCTCCATTACAACATAAAAGGCCAAACAATCCAGATATCTTTGTTTTCAGGTGTAGAAACCTTTCTCATCTGTTTGCTCTCTCCTCCAGAGAAGCCAATCATGAGGATACTGGATGCTCGCACCGGAGACAAGGAGGCTCAGGAGTTTGTCCGCAGGCTCAAGGAGATTGAGAAGTCAATGGAGGAGGAGTAAAAGCTGTCAGTATTGGCTGTTTCAGTGTTTTCTGATAACGTCTTGCGACATGTGCTTTTGTACTGGTACAATGTTTACAATATTTGATTCTTTTTTTCTTCCAATGTATTGTTTGTTCAGTAATTATACCAAAATGAAAAGAAAACGTACAGAAAACAGGGACGTGTTTCACTGTTTTCTAGCTGGGATGTGAACATCCTGTCACTGTGCAACCATATACTGTCTCATTTAAACTACATTTTAGAATTTAATGGATAGACGATCCTAAATGTTATTAGTCTATATTTTTTGTAATGAGGTAATTGTTATCTTTGTTGTATAATCTTTGATATGATAGATTACATATATATAAAAAATATTTTGTGGAAGTAGCTCAGATATAGGCTATAGTTGTCAGTCTAAAGTCTAAATCTATACCTCAGATATGCTCATTAGTTGCAGGGGAGTTTAACATTTGTCAAGAGTTTTCACAAAAACTGTGGAGGTGAATTGCATCGGAGTCGGGGAGGATTTAAATGCCAGAACTCGCATTTATTTCCCAGTTTATACTGGGGTTTGCCAGGAAACTGTTATGAATAAGAATAGACCCATCTTGAAGGAAATCATGAAGACATGAATCATGAAGACACAACATAGCTCTGGGGACTCTGAGACTTGGAGTTTTAAGGCCAGTCAGAGATCAGCAGCAGGGAGGTCTGACACTCCCCCGAGGCACACCCCACTGCTCGGGTTCATTCGACTTTTCTGATTGCTCTTCACAAAGCTTGCAATGGGTCAGTGAAGAGGCCAAAGATGGTGCTATGTTAGAGGAAGGTAGACCAGTTCTTTTAACTCAGTCCCTTGTGTTGGCACGGCACATTAAAAAATGTTGAAGATTTTTTTCTTTTTTTTTTCCAGCTTTACTGGAAACAGCATAGTTAAAGTTACTGATCTACACCAGTAAGTCCTGATTCCCAATAGCTAAAAAAGGGATAAAAGCTCATACAATATTTTGGCACATTGGAAAGTCATATGACAAAAGATATATACCAAGCTATTTGCTGTTACTATCATCGGCCTTCCCTGAGGATAAACATTTTAGATTATGCTGTGCTGTAGAGCTTATAGTCTAAAGATACAAAAAAAGAAGAAAGAATCTGTGCAGTGGTATAATTATACTTGAATGCCTTTCCTTGCCTGCAGCTGCTCTCATTGGCCCAACAGGCAGAATCCAACATTATCCGATGCCCGTTTCCCAAAGCTGTGTAGGTGACTCAAAGACAGGGAGCTTAATGCTTTTGCAAAACAGATAAGGATCAAAGAAGGAACTATTTCAAAGAATATAAAACTGTTGCATTGTTATGCAATTGAAAGATAAAAAGAAGAAATTTATAGAGCACAAATTATTCATATTGATTTGACTCTCACTTAAAATAAAATAAAAAACATTGTAAAATGTTAACTTTTGTCTAATAAATCTCTAGTGAGGATGAAAACAAAACTAACACCCACAAAAATGACAGTTTATCACATGAATCATCATCTGAGCTTGCTCATCACACAGGCACTAAAAGTTTATAGTGTTCAGTAAATAAAGTACACTATTATTCAACCTCATTTTTCTAAGTGTGGGTTTATTTAGTTTTGTCAGGAAACTGGCCCTCACTGTAGAAAATGTTTACAACCGATAAGCAGGTCCAGGTTGGAATATTGTATACACTCATCCATACAAAGCAAAAACACCCAAAGAACAAATTACATGGATATGATGAGGTTTTACTTGTGTGGTAGTAAGTGTTTTCAGAAAAGAATTAATGGTTAAACTTGTGGGAGTCATTAATGAGTGTATAAAAAAGGCAGTTTTAGCTTGAAAATGGTTTTAAGTAGGACGGTATGAATAGTAGTAACAGATATGTAGTGAATAATCACTGAAAAAACACTGTAGCAGGTAATGAGACTTTAGCACCAAAATCTTCACACCGACAGCATTTTGATAGTGATGTAAGTTTACAGTAGCTGCTTGTGTAATGCTTTGTCGTTGCCCTGTGGAGTTGTGAGGATGAAGCACGCAAAAACTACTTCTATGCCTGGAGGCTGTGTTACATGACAGGGATTGTTCAGATGTTGGAGGAACCTGCTGTACTTGTGCAGGAAATCCTTCAGGCCATCTGAACACTTGCTTTTATGTTTGGTTTTATTTGTTTTTATAATATTTCAGGTTGAATTTAGATTAGCATTGATATGACTTGTCAGTTTATCTACATAGATCTCTTACTGTCCCCACTGTTGTTGATGATGTTGATGATAATGATCAGATTAATCTGAAATTCATTTTCACACATTTTTTTCTATTTGCAACATAAAACAGACAACAGTTATTTTAAGATGTACAAAAACACATTGCATTTACAAAAAAAAACAACTTTTAAACTCTATTATGCATTTGAACTGGAAATAATCTGGAACTTCTCTTTGGTTTGATGGCAAATGTTTTTTTTACCAGACTTAGAATAAGAATGAGACTTTATTGCAAAGTAAGTTTGCACATACAAGGAATTTACAAGGAAAACAAAACAGTATTTGCAGCATAGAAAATGATAAAGATCAGAAACAAGGTCTTTTGCCTGTTTGAACGTATTATCATAAAAGTTTCTGCAACTTTTGACCCTAATGTTTGATCAGATTTGTGTTTGTTGGAATAATGCTGATTTAAACCATTTCAGCCGTGTGCCTATTTTTTTAGGCCTCTGCCCAAAAATTGTATACTCGATCTCTCGAAACACAAAGTCTATTTGAACACTTTTTAAGTTACAGTAAAGGGAACTCTTGTGAGATTTGTAGCTACATATCAGTATCTGTGTTACGGATGAGTAAATGAGGATGACATGAAAAAGTTTTCAAGCTCAATTAAAAAAACACTTTTAGAATAAAAATAAATATCCGTCTGGAATGATAATGATGTAGCTCTAAACTTATATCAAGTCATAATAAAATATGTGAGCATTATCTCTGCAAATGCCAACTCCAGTAAAAATGAAGCCAAAGAAAATTAGAGAGTGGTTAGCACAGTCTACAAAACGGCCATTTTGGCAGTTTGACACCATCTGTACTCAAAGGCCCCTCTAAGGTTTTAAAGGGTTAAAGTAGGTAACAAACACATGTACCTTGAAGTATTGCAATACTTTACACTCATAATCACCGAGTTAGAAAAAATAAAAAAAGCTGATGAAAATCCATTTACTCACCCCATCTACTCATGAATGTGGATTTCCAGTGTGATATATAAATAGTTAACAGTGTTCAGGTGATATTTTCCTGTGTTTCTTTCAAACCTGTCATTTTGGTCCATCATTTACAAAAAAACAAAAACAATGCAACCTCATTAAAATTTAAAGCCAGCCATTATATATTCAAATAAAGCTGATATTATACTGTAAGATAAAAGTGGGACAATTAGAGTTTCCCCTTATTATAAAACTGTACTTTGGATTACCTTTTGAAAGGAGATCTGGTTAGTATTACTTGAGTAAATTGATTTAATTAGTCAATTTTTCAAAACTGTTACATCTGTAGTTTTTCTTGTCAACATGAAAAATAGCAGTAAATTTTTTGGCCTTATAAACTGTGAGGTAACAGAATCTCATGCCTTAGCTTCACATCTGTCAGTGCCAACATGATTTATCATAAGCGCATGTGATATTGAACTATTATTCATTTTTTGAATGGCACCATGAATTGAGTTATCACTCAGATTTACCATTCCGATTTAAAGGCAACAGCTGGTGAAAAGTATCTATAAGAGGTAAAACATCTTCAATTTCTTATCGTAAAAGTGGATTATTCGTCCTTGAATTGTAAACGCCTGTATTGCTGTTCATTGAATTATACCTTTGGGAGATGTCCATGTCCCCAATAAAGATTGTATTTAAATTTCACCTTTGTACCTTCATTGATATGAGCATTTAAATGTATCACATGGATATGATTTAAAGTCTAAACTATTGCTCACGTACTCATGTGTGCTATAACTCAGCAGGTGGTGTTCGTGTAAAGTAATTCCACGGGCTGACACTGACCTTTTTGTTCATTCATCCTTACCATCAATCTCTCAACTTCCCTCACCATCCTCCTACTCTCAGTGCTGTCTTTCTGGCCATGTTTGACCTTTTAATATTTTACTTCCCATCTGCAGCAGTGAGCTGGAGATCAAACGTATCGTGTGATACAGCAACAGCTCTGCAGAAAAGCCACATACAAACATGAGAAACGGCAGTGTTCATTATGTCCACTGTGAGATTATAGAGCCACAGGATTTTAGGACACAATCCCTTTACTGTCCACATCTCTCAAAGGGCTGCTGTGATAGCACATCAGACATGGATTTCTTATAGCTGGAGGACATGAGTGTCGGTAGTCTACTGAATGAAAGTCAATACATTTTAAATTAGAAACCTGGTGATGACAGAGGGGTTTTGAATTGCGTCTTTGCTCAGGTGTGGAGAGGACCTTGTCATGTAATGTAGACATCATGCCCTCTAGCCAGGGCCTGCACTCACTGCATCTGTTGGTGCATCCAACAGCTCTCTTGTCCTTAAACTTAGTTTAGGAATATTCTTGTTGGTCACTAAAATACAACCTTAATACAGTGTTTGTTTTGATAGCATGCACGTGGACAAAGAATATAAGGAAGAATTGTTATTTGGAGTCCATATTCACCCACTAGATGTCCTCGTAATTTCACGAATCCCTCAGTCAGCCTGACTCATGATGGCAGTCATGCAACCTTCTTAATATTCAGAGTATTCCTTCTGGGTGAGATCAACACAAAGTATGAAATTAAGACCTGATTTCCTTTTATCCTCTTCATCTGCATTCATCTAAGAGACAGTGTCTGATTACAGAGAGCTTTCAAATGATCAGATCACGTTTCCTAACAGTGGGGCTCTGAAGCAAAAACGCTTAAGAAGATCAAATACACTGCAAACAAAAATCTATTATTTAGTAATTATGCAATTACAGACACCCTAATGCAAAAATAGCATCTGATAGTTATAAATCATCATTATTTGAAGGTTTTTTAGATAATTAAGTTGTTTAATCTATAACAATGTGTAAAAATCATCTGAAAAAGAGTTTTAACTGTTGGTGTCAGTTTAATTCAGTCAAATAAAGTGAAGATGAAGTAAAAAGCCACAGTGCCTCAGATTTGTAGTACACTCATTCTTGAGAATTGGGCAAAAGAGGTTTTAAAAATCAATTTTCCAAAATTATCACTGTCCTCATTTGGGTTATATATTCATGGAGATGAAAGTCTTCTCTACTTAACCATGTAAAGGAACAAGTTCCAAATACTAGCATATTTCTAAAAAATACACCTTTTTCCCATTTGAACCTGATTTAGGGTCAACTCTGTCAGACACACTTAAACGTAAATAATTTTATTTTTTCTAGCCGAACAAGAACCTAAAGCGCTGCAGTGTATTGTAATAGGGTTTTTTCATTGTGATATATAATGAAATACAATATGCCAACTAATGTTCTGATCTCATACTGTTCTGAAAACTCAAGATTTCAAATATTTTCATTTCTAAATTTTTATATTTTAAAAACAATTTCATGGAATAAAAAAGACAGAAAAGGTTGTATATTAAAAGTTCCTTCATTATGTAAACAACACAAACTGAAGAAAAAGCAAAAACATTTTTTTTTAAATGAACAAAACATAAACCTGACACCCAAAAACCAGCTGACAGAATGGACAAATTAGCTGACGGTGATGACTGTTTGCATAGATGATTGTATTTCTGATTAATGAACCAATTTATTTTTAAACTAAATCTTTACAAAAGATGAACTAAAGGGTTAAATTAAAATTTGAATAATGAAAAATAATGACAAACTAGCACAGATGAAGACAAACCCCTCTCCTTTTTTACCCTCCTCTCTTCATGTATTTGTCTTTCTCTTCTCTTATCTCTTATCCTCTCATCTCCTCCTCTCTCCTCTATCTGCTCATCTCCTCTATCTTCTCCTCTCATCTCCTCCTCGCTCTTCTCCTCCTCCATCCTCTCATCTCTTCATCTCTTCTCCCCTCCTCTCTCCTCTCATCTCCTCTCCTCTATCTTCTCATCTCCTCTCTCCTATCCTCTATCTTCTCATCTCCTCTCTCCTCTCCTCTATATTCTCATCTCCTCTCTCATCTCCTCTAGGTCATTTTCTCTCTCCTCTCCTCCTATATCCTCTCCTCTATCTTCCCGTTTCCTCTCTCTTCTCCTCTACCTTCTTATCTCCTCCCTCGTATCATCTCTCATCTCCTCCTCTATCCTCTCCTCTATCTTCTCATCTCATCTCCTATCTTCTCTCCTCCTCTCTCTCATCTAATTTCTCCTCTCCTCTTCTATCCTCTCGTCTCCTCTTTCTTCTCCTCTATCTTCTCTCTCCTCTCTCTTCTCCTCTCTCCTCCTCCTGCTCTCATCTCTTCCTCTATCATCTCCTCTATCCTCTCATCTCTTCTCCTCTATCTTCGTATTTTCCTCTCTTCTCCTCTACTCATCTCCTCTCCTCTATCTTGTCATCTCCTCTCTCGTCCCCCCCTTTATCCTCTCATCTCCTTTCCTCTATCTTCTCCTCTCATGTCCTCTCTCGTCTCCTCCTCTATCCTCCCTCCTCCCCTCCTTTATCCTCTCATCTCCCCCTCTCTTCTCTTCTCTTCTCTTCTCTTCTATTTTCTCCTCTCTCATCTCCTCTCTATCCCCTCCTCTATCCTCTCATGTCCTCCTCTCTCCTCTATCTTCTCATCTCCTCTCTCATCTCCTCCTCTCCTCTTCTATCCTCCTCCTCTCTCCTCTCCTCCTCCTTGCTCCTCTATCATTTCATTTCCTCTATCCTCTCCCCTCATCTCCTCCTCTCTCCTGTCCTCCTTTCTCCTCTCCTACTCTCCCCCTCCTTTTTTTCCAATACTCTTTTCTTCCACCACCTCCTCTCCATCATGCCATCTTGCCTCTGTAGGTCCATGGTGCCTTTTTAGTGTCGGTCCTGTGACCGACTGAAAAGATGAATGAAAAATGTCAGATAAACATTTAAAACTGTGGCAGTTGTTTATCTGCTTGGTCTTCATCATGGTGTTCTTTTATAAAAGTGGCATTTGTGTGTGTGTGGGTGTGTGTTATTGTTTTGGACAGCCTCCTCATAAGATCTTAAACTGACATCCATAAGCAGTATTATTATTCTTGAATATTCTGATCTTGTGGACTATCTGGGGGCATGTCTGCCTCCAGCGCTGCACTTTCATTGGACCTTTTCTGTCTGGACCTTTTCTGTTCTCTCTCCAACACCTTTCCTCTTTGCTCTGTCTCCAATCTCACTTATTTGTATTACTTTTTTGCCACAAACTCTCTTCTTCCACCTTTGTCTTTCCCTCTCTTACACGTCATGTTTGCTCTCTTGGTCACTGTTTAATTTTCCTCTTCTCTTTCTTTGGTACTCTCTATTTCTTCTCCTTTTCTCCTCATCTAATTTCTGGCTAACCCTACTTTCCTACAGAAATATAGGTGATGAAGAACTACTGATTCACATCGTTCACATTAAGTTCACCAATATAATATTTGCACGATATGAGAATATAAGTAGATTTGTCAACTCTGTCAGACACAGAATCTGACGGAGTTGACGTCTGGCGGAGTATTTTTCCTCCAAAAATAGCTAGCTACAATGCAGCTTGCTGGATATTTTTCTAAGTTTTTAGCTGTTTTATTACCTCACTCAAATGCTTAAATTAAACTCACTATGGTTTAAAACACTTAATAATAACAGAGAGACGGTGTTGACATGATCCAGCTGAGACCGTAGCAATATTGACATTGTCTAAAATTGGAAAAAGTTTTAAAGTCACCAAAGTGTGTGTGATACTGTTGCATTCAGCACAGCCAGGGAGACAAAAGGGGTCCTCAGTGATATAGCTGGCCATGCTCCTGCCTGATTTAATTAAGTTTATGAAAAAAACCTGATGGAGTTAGGACAACTTAGGACAAGACTTTGATAGGCAGAATTTAATGAAAAATATTTTATCATGCTCACTTCATTAATAGATTTAAACATCTACAACCCTTCTTTTTTTATTTGATATATGTATGGGCATTTTTTGAGGTTTTAAATGCTTTTTAAAGTGATGCATATTTGGAACTTATGCTGAGGACAAATAAAATAACATGGACCTTCTAACCACAGACCATATATTTAAGAAAAAACTCACCATAAAAATGACAAATATGTGGAAACAATAACAAAGGTATACACAGTTCCTTCCAATTTAACTTTTTAAGTAGGTCAATCATGACTGATTTCTTGATTTTTTTTAAATATAAACTTGGGTTAACAATGTAGGACATGTTTTGTCCAAATTCTCAAGAATGAGTGAGTAAATACCTAGCTACAGCCCAACCCATCTAAAGGATTTTCTACAACTGCCAGAAGCACATTTCTCTCTCTCTGATAAACTTTCTACTCTGCTAAACACCCTCAATTAAAGCAAATCTAACAACAAATGCTTCATTTCTGTTTCATTGAACTTCCCTTATCAGGTCTTCTTTAAGTTTTTGGTGGAGAGGTGGGATACTTTACCTGCTGTTGATCCCCAGGAATGTTGGCAGAGTTTCTGCACTGCTGATGCTCCTCTGTTGGCCCTGGCAGATACATTTAACAGCACACTGATCCTGCAATGTCTTATCTCCCCTCAAACAACCCTAATCCTCCACAGAGTAATGTTACCCTGCAGATCCCATCTCCTCCCTCTAGCTGCTCAACCTGGGTCCCCCATGCAGACACAGATGTGAGATGTCACACCTGCAGACCTGCAGAACGCTTGATGCATCTGTCAAAGGAGGAGGAGGTGGTTATTAATTCAAGCAAACCAAGCTATCATGTTTAAGTCAGTTCACATGCATGTGCTTGCTTGTATTCTGTCTGCAGTTAAAAACAAGAAAGGTATGAATCCTGAGACCTACAGAATCCTTTGAGAGTCTAGGTAAAATATGGTTCCATTAGACATAGTACATAAAAAATATCTTCTATTGTCAGAAGTTTCCTTTTTTTTTTTTAAATAAAAAAAGTTTTTTCTAAGCACATAAACACCTGTGTCTGCAGGTGCATCCTTTGCTGTTGAGTCAGCATAATTAGGCACTTCTGAAGTCGGCCTCTCCTCTGCAGCGTATGTGATGTGGGAAGAAGCCGACACAGCAAGTCCTTTGTGGCTTCGGGGGCCTCTGTTGGAGTGAGCAGAGATAATATTGGACAGCTTGCCCTTGAGGAATGCAAATGGGACAGTGTTTGGGCTGTAGCCAATGACTTGCTGAGCCTTTCAGCCAAATCCATCACTGAATCATCCCTTTATCTTCGTACAGAACTGTGTTGACTGATCCCAATACAGTGATTGAACGAGTCCAGTCTCAGTCCATCATTCAGGACACATGCTGTAGGCTTGACATATTCTAATTAGGTTTACCACACTGTAAAACCAGTAAATGCTTGAAGGATTCTGCTTTTATACACAAAAGTCCATATTCTATCATGTACCGTTTTCATACTGTAGAATTACTCATAATTCATACCATGGTTTAATTATTCATACAAATGGGAAACCCAAACCACAGATATGATCCAGATTTGGCAAGGCCAAGTTAAATCCTATATGTACAGACCTATAACCTGAATTCCAGAAAAGTTGGGGGAAATTGAAATGAAAGCTGAAAGACTTTCAAATCACATGAGCCACAATTTTATTTACAACAGAACATACATGATCTAACAAATGTCTAAACTGAGATATTTGACAATTTTATGCACAAAATGAGCTCATGTCAAATGTGATGCTGCAACATGTCTCAAAATAGTTGTCATAGGGCATGTTTACCTTGGTTACCATGGTGGAGCAACTCCTCTTCTTTTCAGAGCAGTTTTAAGACATCTAGGCATCAAGGTTATGAGCTCATGAAGTTTTGGTGTTGGAATTCAGTCCCATTGTTGCCTGATATAGGTTTCCAGCAACTGAAGACTACGTGATTGCCTTTGATCTGGACTGCACGCAGGCCAGTTCAGCACCGGACTCTTCTCCTATGAAGCCATGCTGTTATAATAGCTGCAGTATGTGGTTTAGCATTGTCCTGCTGAAATACACAAGGCCTTCCTAGAAATAGATGTCATCTGGACGGGAGCAAATGTTTCTCTAAAATCTTTATATAATTTTCAGCATTCAAAGTTCCTTCCAAAAGCATGCAAGCTCCCCATACCATATGAACGTATGCACCCCCATACCATAAGTGATGCTGCCTGTTGAACTGAGCGCTGATAACATGCGGGTGGATCTCCCTCTTCTTTAGCCTGGAGAACACGGCGTCCGTTATTACCAACAAGAATTTGTCAAATTTGGACGTACCTGACCATAGAACACTTTCCCACTTTGCAGCAGTCCATTTCAAGTGAGTTTTGGCTCCACAGGACATGAAAGTGCTTCCGGACCATGTTCGAATATGGCTTCCGTTCTGCATGATGCATGATGTTGGCATTTGCAGATGGCACGGAGGATTGTGTTAACCCAAAGTGGTTTCTGGAAGTGTTCCTGGGCCCACTTACTAATGTTAGTGACACAATCATGCCGATGACTGATGCTGTGTCGTCTGAGGGCCCGAAGACCACGGGCATCCAATAAAGGTGTTCTGCCTTGTCCCTTACGCACAGAGACATCTCCAGTTTCTCTGAATCTTTTGATGATATTATGCACAGTGTCCAGCTTCGGTCGTCAAGGGCCACAATCCTGCAGGTTATGATGTTTCCCTGCTCTGACATACCATGCCTCAAATGAATGAGTCATTGTGCAGAACTTCATAGGCTGTTGTATCCATTTAATTTGAGTCAGGTGTGTTGCAACAGGGAAACACTGAAGACCTGCAGAACTGCAGGTCTGTAACTCAAGGACTGTAGCAAGCATCACATTTGACATGAGCTCATTTTGTGCATAATATGGTCACATTTCTCAGTTCAGACATTTGTTATGTTATGTATGTTCTGTTGTGAATAAAATATTGTCTCATGCAATTTGAGGGTCTTTTATTTTTCATTTTGTTTAAATTTAAAGAACGTCTTACATTTTCTGGAATTTGGGTTGTAAGTAGGAATCACTGAAGAAATGAACAAATTCTTCAGATTTGTTCATGCTTTCATATGATGAGCCAACAACAATAAGACTTTGCCAAAATACATATAAGTACCGTCCTCTTCTGCTTATCCGGGGTCGAGCCACCTTATCTGGCTCCTCTCAATGCGGAGGAGCAGCGGTTCTACTCTGAGCCGATCGGACCGCCAGGGTCCCCGCCTTTGGCTGCCGCCCAGCTCACTACGCACCCGACCCCTACGGCCCTTCCCGCGGGTGGT
>JBBBVU010000022.1:16748259-16764965 GCA_037177055.1 Atherinosoma microstoma | reverse complement strand
GCACCAAGCCGGGGGGCAACCAGTATGCCCACGCCTGCTCGGCGCCTTCCACCGTGAGCAACTCCAGAGTGGAAGAAAGTCCAGCCCCTCGCGGGTTCCAGAGCCCAAGCCGTGCGTCGAGTCCAACTATATAGCCGGAGCCGCTCAACCTCGCGCACCAACTCAGGCTCCTTCCCCACCAGAGAGGTGACGTTCCACGTCCCTAGAGCTAGCTTCTGCAGCTGCCGATCGGACCGCCAGGGTCCCCGCCTTTGGCTGCCGCCCAGCTCACTACGCACCCGACCCCTACGGTGGTAGGTCCACAGGAGGGGGGCCATGTTTCCTCTTCGGGCTGAAGGCCCGGTCACCAGGTGCTCACCCCCGTGCCCCACCCCCTGGCCTGGCTCCAGGAGGGGGCCCCGGTGACCCGCATCCGGGCAAGGGAAACTTTGTGCCAGTGTTGGATCTCATCATAGGGGTCTTTGGGCCGCGCTTTGTCTGGTTCCTTCCCCAGACACCTATTTGCCATGGCTGGCCCTACCAGGGGCATAAAGCCCCCGACAACATAGCCGCTAGAATCGACAGAACGCTCAAACCAGGATAAGGTGGTGGCCAAATATATATAGGTATATTGTCATTTAATAACATACATAACATAGAAGCCTCAATTTAGTGACCTGAAAATGTGAGTTGTGCTACATATGTCGTTTGCGGTCTCAGTAGTTCTGAGAAAGATATTTTCTTGACAAAGTGAAACAAACAGTCAGATGTTTTTGTTGATGAGTGAGCAAAATGTTAGGAATAACAACAAAATTTTAATCTGTTGTATGGAGTTACAGTAGCATACAAGGTCAGTAACCTCCTCAACGTCACTGCACATGGTAATACCTTCACGTTTAGCTTAATAGCTTGTAAGAGCAAATTCCAGTGGACATTGTTTTTTTTCACCCACCATCAAACACAGTTCTTCTCGTTGCTTTGTATCTAATGTTGTCTTGCACTTTATCCACAGTTACATCACATAAATTGCCTCCTGGCCTTTTTCCGCCATTCTTCCCTAAAAGTACTGTCAGTTGTGTAAAGAACAAACTAATCAAACAGACCCCCTCCCCTCCTCTCTGACTCCTTTCCCTCCAGTACCCTCTCGAAGTTTGGCTCCCAGCTTTCACTCCATCTTTCTGCTCATGCTTTTGTTCAAATGTCTTCAGTTTGTGCTGGAAGCTGTGTGGAAATCTATATAATTAGCTCTGACAGCCGTATAAAGTAGATTATGTACAGGAAAAATGTTTAATGCCTGAGTACATGAAGAACAGAATGGCCTTTTTGGACTTCTGATGACCCAACAAGTTATCACATGAACAGCATCTGAATTCCTTCCAGCCATTATTATTATCGACAACAACCCAGGGGGAGATGGTTTGATTCCTTTAAAAGTGCTGATTATTACCTCATTGTTAGCTTTCTTCGAAAACTGGCCAATTTGTTTGTGAATTTACTCTTTTGTTCAGAAACAGTGAATGGCTGAGTCATTGCAGAAAGATTGGTTTCAGAAAAACAGAGCGTGAAAAGCAGACAGTTACATAGTTTGTTGTCTGAGTGGGATGTTCATTTTGGGGACTTAAACAAAAACAGAAACGTTTTGTTTCTCCACAGAGGGCTTTGTAAAGAAGTCATTATTGTGGCAGGACGTGTCCCCATGAGTCCCAGTTTATCCTCTCTGTTCAGCAAGCACACAAACTGCGGTTCACTCAGCTGGTCTCAAACATGCACATCTATCCCCTGCTGTTTTTTGCAAAGGACCGACATATTTTTATAGTTGGGTGTTTTCACTCAAGGATCACAAATTACAGTACTGGAGAAAAAAACTGCCACAAGTTTGTATTTGTTTCATTTAGTACTGATGACACCAGGGTGCCTGCACTGGAATGTATCTTATATACACACTTTCGTAGTAATTACAGGGTCAACATTTCACATTATCTATCGACTTCGTGGGTGTTCTCCTTAAGATATGGAAACTTTGCTAAGCACATACAGGAGTTTATGATGGTAGCTTTTTCAGTGTTTTTATAGGAAAACTAAGTGTTCCTAACTAGGCTGATGGTGTTTAAATTAGCACTTAAATATGGCGCCAACACAGTTTGCTGCTTTCTAAATGGCAAAACTTTACAGGCAAGGATGCAGAGATCCATGAGACCCATGCTGACTCCGAAAACACTCTAAAAAGAGAAATAAAGGCATAAACAATGAAAGTTTCAGTTTGAAAAGAAGTTGGGGGTTGGGGGTGGGGTCACTCTACTATAGTACGCTGCAAAAAGTAAAAAGAAAAAAAGAGAAAAACATCTTCATAAGCAATAATTCTACTGGAGAGTATGTGATTAGATGCAAGTTGAGGTTTTAAATGCACAGTGTAATAATGAGAACATCTACTTAAATCACAAATAACTTATTAAAAGTAGAAGTACTGGTATAGTGGTTGGAAAGCAAATAATACATTTATTCAACACAGTTTATTCATTTGCTGAAAATAAAAAATGACGATGACTTCGGCCCAGTTCGCACACTGCTTTGTCACTGCAAAATGGTGGACTTTGAGGAAAACACTATTTAGCTGTCGGTGTTCTGGCTTTGATAAAACACTTCATTTCCCTTTGGAAATAATATGATAACATTTATTTTTATCACATTAGTCACTGACACTTTCTTTATTTGCAAAGTAGATTTTTCTACTTTTCTTTATTCTTCTTCTTCTTTTTTGCACATTTGGTGCATTGAAAAAGTAAATTATATTTGCCTTTTTTCCTTAACAAATATATTCAAATTTCCATTCCTATTATTACACCAAGAATTAGAAAGGTTACAGGAGGTTAAGCCTTCACAAGAATTTCTTTTCACTGTTAATCAAACCATGCTATAATATCAACGACTGGGGTGACATTAAAGATTACATTTTGACCAGAGCTGTTTAGTCCTTTCCTATTATTCACTCCTTGTCACTGCTGCCCCTTTCAGAAGCAAGGAAAAATAGTTGCAGAATCAAAACTCTTCAAAAAGGCCCCCATGCCACCCAAAGTCAGTATTATTGGAATCTAAAGGACCACCATCCTAGTGTTTATTTCTAAGAGCCCTCTTTATTCTTCTCTCTTTTGCTTCTGTAGCTAATATCCTATGGTGTGAACCCTGATTGTGAACTGACTGTGGTCAGAATAAGCATCAGTTCATTTCCTGTTACAGCTCTCCACAAACAGGGCATCTGAGGGTCAAGTGGTCAGCAGCAAAGCCAAAGTGCTCACATCTCCATCTTTGAAGTCTTTGATGGTAACTAACCAACAAAGACCACTGTATCCATGGTCACCGCTGGTGAAAGAGCGAGAATGTGACCAGTCGCTGCACTTAAAATCTCCTGGTTCAATTCAAGGTCAGCAGACTTTTCACACTTCCCAAACTCTACTGTACAAGATATGCATTTTGCCCCGCATCACTGCATCTCCCTGCAAACGGGTATTATGATTCATGCAGGATATTATGGCCACTTCGGGACAATGCGATCTCTCTCTCTCTCGTCTTGCATTTGCCTTTGTATAACTGCAAACATTTCATGTGTGGGAGCTTTAAAAAGCCTTCTTGTTTCTATTCAGTTTCCTTGGAGGATTTCCAGTAAGTTCACGTGACAAATCTCATGCCCACTTCCACTGCATGAATTAACTGGATGACTGAGCAAGTCATGGTGCAAATGATGTAGTGAAGTAGATTGATGAAAACAAGTATGGCTTTAGATATTTTCATGTGCACTAATTACTTGCTTTGCTTTTATGTGCAGTTAACATATTTGTAATAATGAAGGAAATCTCTGCAGTATATCACTAAAAGTGTCATAAAGTTACTCATTGTCAGAGGGTGTGAGGCACAGCTAGTCTCCTGACTGGATTCCGGCTTGGAGGTTGTGGGAAAGGACTAAAGTAATCCTCCCACAAGAGAGTGAGGGCGAGACACAAATCTAAAGACAGACTTTGTGGTCTCAGGGCCTGTGGGTACAGTATGCGAGCCAAAGGAACAGTGTACAGCCTCTCTCTCATGCCCCCAGACCTCCAAATAAGTCACATCAACTTTCTAAATCAGTCACATCAACTTTCCGTAGGAGGTGGGATGTAGGGGTCTGGTTTATGGGGTTGTTGGCACTTTCAAGTTGTGTGTTTTTTCATAGACAGGAGCAGCTGTTAAAATGTTATCTTACCATTCTGTCCAACCACTATGGTGTTTCACAACTGGCTCAGCTGTCCAAAGTTTCGATTCAGTGTCTCCAGCTATCTTTATCTAAACTTCAAGAGTCCATTTTATCCAAAATGAACATGAACCATAACCTGCTACACCAACCTGAACTTTTCATATTTGTTCTTGCACATACAAATGATTCTACATGAACCTGAAGGAAAGTCATTTTAAACACTTATGTTTTCTCTAAGACTTTTCTTCATCTGCCGTATATATAACAGCTCCAAGACGCAAAATATCAACAAAATACAAAAATCGATTCCAACGAGCTGATTGCTGAAAACACAGTAATGAAACAGAGCGCACTACAATGGCACCAGATTAATTTTTTTGTGTTTAGTTGTGATTTTTTTGTTGTTCTGAGTTGTTGTTTTCTGTTTTGACTCTCAGACTAACCATTTTCTCACAAATCATGCAGTAACCGCTGTTGTTCCCCTGCATCAGAGAAACAATGATGTCACCGCAGGCGGGGACAAACAAACTAAAGGGGACCGTTTACTGCAAAGCAAAGCAAACGGCTCCCAAATGTTGTACGCTGAGACGAGCTTCAGCAAAAAATCCCACATTCAGCCACTTAAGTCTCCTCAAAGCCTGATGGATGTCGTCACTGAGTGGCTGAGACCACCGTGGATGCTGCCAACACTCACAGGGGGCTCTCATCAGCTCCCTCGCAGCTAGTAAATTCTGTGGCCATTGTGGGTTAGCTCAATGGTGTGTTTTTGTATCATGTGGACATCATGTGGTAAGATTTAGAAAACAAAAAAAATCCTGCCATGCTGTACTCCAGTAGAATTGTAGCTTAGTAACCCAAAACTTTCCTTTGCAAAGTATCCTATGCAAATTTTGTTACTTTAGATGAAAAGAAGGGAAACTTGTGCCAGCTTAAAGCAGGGTGACATCTCACTCTCATGTTGACAAGTATTCATTTATTCTTACTGGCAAGCTTGATTAAAATGTTTTAGAGGTTTAACCCGTTGGTACCAGACGTCCTGTGGGCGGGACGTGACAGCTGATTATGCATTTTACTCCTATTTTACTACTTCCAAGTACCTACATAATGTGATGCACCATTGATGAGCTAAGATTCTTGAGATGTGAATGATGTTTACCATTCCAGTAGTAGTACCAAAAAGTAGTCCAGGAAAATAGTTGGTCCACAACAAGTCTTTTATCCATAAAAACCTGTTTTAGGCGAAAAAGGAAGGATTTAAAGGGGTTAATTGAAATGTTTACATAATATTATAATGTTCAAACAACCTGTTTCCATTTCTTCCCAGTTAAAGATCCCTTTAAACTTTAAGTGTATTAAATCTAAAGTGCATATTATTTCCTGTTTTCCCCCTGAGTTAATAGTTACAGAAGGAAAGGCTGTTGATCAATCATGATTACTTTTTATTGTATATAGTTTTTCTTGCCCCCTTTGTTAGGGAACAGAATAGAAACACTCGTCTCCTTTAAGTACATGTTATTTAAACTGGCCGGTTGACAAGCATGCATGAAATGAGTGCACGTAAGTGAGAGGGCCGCCTCTCTGGTTCTAATCAGTGTTGCTTGTTTGGCGAGCACCATCTGCTGAGGACCAGGCCCCTACGGGGTGAAACTCAATCCAGATGCCTTGTATTTGGCAACACCAGCACGGTCTCATCCCATACTCTTGACTGGATAGCACAAACAACATGGCTGATTTCTCACATGTAGCAGAGCTTTCTGTCATTTTGAATTTTGATAACAGTTCTCTGAAATTAGGCTTCCAAAGTGCTTCCAAAAACAGATCAAATGTGGGGAATTGGGTTCTTAATTAATGTGGTGCTCACTAATTTGTAGTGTGTCTGTTTTATATTGAGCAGTCAGTAAAAGTCTGCATGCTGTTGCAAGATTAGCCAAACCCAGATTTTAACTTTTTTTTCAAACACAGTCCAAAATGCAACGAAGAACGAGGTTAACCGAATCAGCTTGTGTGTACATCCAAACCTTCTACGGAAAATGCCACAGAGATAATCATCGCATGAGCAGACAGACTGTACTTTATCAGATCAAGTGCATTCACCACCCACACACTCACACATATCAGCCCAGACAGACACAAACACACACACACACACACACACAGACACACACACATAGCTTCCCTTTCACTCAAATCCTGGAAGCGCCCCTTGGTTGTTACACAACAGTAAAATCCAGCAGTTTGCCCCAAAGTGCACTGCTCTTGAAGTGAGGAGGGTGGAGTGGTTGGGTTGTGGCATCTCAGAAAGAACCCCTGCTGTAGAACTATGCTGTCTGTCATGTATCTTTTGTCTGCTTGTTCTCTTTTATGATTTATATTCATATTATAATAGGAACACGTGCTTCAAAAATAAATACCTGAGCTTTCCCTGCTCTTGTTCTGTATGTTATCGTTCAAACTTTTCCGCGTTCACTCACAAACGGATGGAGTACGCAGAAATAGGAAACATTCCGCGTACAGTACGAGATGCCCGTTTGCATCTTAGGACAAAGAAGCCTTTTTTCCCAACCATGTTTGGTATCAGCAGGGCATCATTTGTTCAAGGCTTGTAGAAGTGTTGAAGCATTCACAACACTTTAGTGATTATAGAAACAATTATTTTGCTTAACTTTACAAAAAAGTTAAATAAAGTCCACAAATCGACATTTAATATTTTGCAGATTCTTCTGATGACTTTCCTTCGACCACAATGTAATAAATCATCTAGTGTCTGTCAGTGTTTTTACTTGTTCAGCATACTTTCTTTGGGGTTAATATAACCAGGTGTGGAAATTCATAAATGCCCCAGGGGGCTGAAAATGTAATGATACAAATTGTCTCTGGGTTGTAGTCAGGAAAATTAACCCTTTATCTCTTCCTGGTGTTAGTTTGCAGACTGTTTTTAGTTTCTCAGGTGCACATCATCCAGCAGTTTTTTTAGACAGTTGAACTGTCTTAAAAAAAAAATAAAAAAAAAAAGCAGCAGCAGCATGAAAACTGTATTGCACAGAGAGAGTTAGTGACTCCCGGAGATCTCCATGCCTTTTACATAATACCACAAACTAAAGCTGGGTGGCTCATTTTCTACAGTAGATGTAGGCTCTAATCCCATCATCTTACTTCTTCATCCAGTTTGGTACAAGCAAATAAAGCCTTCTTCATCTAATAAACATTGTGCATCCTGTACACCACCAATGAAACACAAGCACCAGATATGGATAAAAGACAAGAGCACTGTTGTATGTAGCAGCAGAGGAATGCTCAGGAAAGTCCAGGCCTGCTCCCTGGACTTTCATCTGATTAAAGTGACGGGGAGGCCTTTGCCTTTATTCAGGCTTTGTTATATAAACTGGTAAAGCTCCAATTGTGGTTCCCTTGCAAACCTGCCATAGTTACACACATTCATGATATCCCCCAGGGAATGTTTAGAGAAATTAAACTTTGTGGAAATAGTTTTCCATTAGTCTGTTTTTGGGTTTCTGAAGCAGCAGTATGTTCTGTGTTTGCATTATAGGCATGAGAGATATGTGTCAGATGTAAGAAAAAACTGTGTAATGACACCCTTTTAGTTCAATGATCCAACCTGAGGTCTTCCATGTGTTGAGTCTCACCTCTTTCTAACCTCTCTGTGCTCATTTCATACCTCTACCACCTTAAATACATAAATAAAGTGCAAATGAGGGAACATGAAAAAATGGATAATGCTCCATTGATTCTGGAGAGAGAAATATGCCTAGCACCTTCATCTGTTTAACTCTGCATATTTTCAGAAAATACTGTGCGGTGAATGCAAACCTCCCATAAAATAAAACTTCCAGACAGAGGCGGCCACCTCAGCTGTACCTCCACATAACCCTCCCACAATGCATCCAAAGGGACAATAAATAGGACTGCTGGCAAGAAAGGGCCGGGGAACGTTGTGCAAGTCAAGAAAGCACAGTGATTAAATGGTGGCTGCAGACAGTCATGTCCTATATTTGTTTAGATTTTTTTTTTCACTTTATATATATTTTTTCTATAAAGTTGTTTTTGTTTTGGTTTGTTTTTCTGGTTTTTCTTGTCTTTTCTTGCCAGACAGTTTGCAAGCTATAGGGGGAAGTCTTTGGGAGGTTTATACAGTAAATAGGATAGCTGGAGCCTGCACACGTGATAGGAGAAGGCCTCAAACAAAGCACAAAACACACGAACAATGGTGAGTAGGAGGGCTATGGAAGGGAAGGGGGCCCAGAGAGGGGCGGCTGAAAGACCCACAGTGTAGTTTTACAGAGAGAGGGAGGCACTCAGCCCCATGCTGACAGCCCCACTCTCAAAAACAGCACACTAAATGTATTTTGCATGTCTCGTCAGTTAACAGATCAACTAAATATGTCATAAAGACGTATTATAACACAAAAGGCAACAGAGTTTAACATTGTGGAAAAATCTGAAAACAAGGTTTTCTTTTCTGTTGTTTGTTTCTGAAATGCTTTTTGATCCCAGAATAAATCAAATGAATGAATATTCTATTACACTTGACAATCCTAGAGCCAAGATGCACCTCTTTTTTGCAATGGTGATTCTGTTTTGTCTAAATCAAAACAGTGGTGGAATTTTACGCCTTTGAGCTTTGCCTGCATTTCAGATATTTATCGTTTCGCCTTATGAATATGATTAGGACTGGCAGGGTATGCTTCTTAAGCAGTGCCACATGTCTTGTTTTTCCTCCTGTGTGTCCTCATCCAGAATTTCAGCTTCCACTGAGGGGTTCTTTTGCAGCTGTGTCAGTCATCACTTATTTTATTGGCAAAAATCTGGTTCCATATTCCATAAACCTTGATGGAAAGAATTTCGTTGTTGAACCTAAAAACTGCTCTGAAGTTTTTAGGTAGAAGCTTTCGTCCGTTGTTTGTTAAGGTAAGGGATATAGCTTGGTGTGGGGTGAGAGAACATCTTTATTTATATTTATTCAGAACCACAATGATCCCTTAACTTAAACAAGGTTAGGTGTGAATGTTGTCCACACTTTCCGGAGACAGGGTAGGTAGTGAAACATGTCTATTTCATTTTCTGTTCAGAGGGATCTTCCAGATCCGATTTGGAAATGTTGTCTCTTTTTTTTTCTAAAGGTGAAAAATCATGAGATACCACCCGCAGTATCCCATAAATCATTATATGATATTTAGCTGGTTGCTCAAGTGATTCAGATAAGGTTCAAATGAGGTAGTGTGTTCATAAGAAAGTTCAGCATTTTGGGAAACAAGCTTAGAGTTTGTTGATAAGAAATCGTTAATTCTTTTTTATAGTGCTTTAACAGGACACAAGCGGCAGCCTTCTGACTTGGTTTAGCACAGAGATAGAACCAGTCTGTCTAACAAAAACAAGACCGGCCTGCCAGTACATCTGAAGCTCTCATTTGAATGTAGTTTGCTTAATTTATACAAAAAACAAATACAATGATGAGTCATTCATTTTATATAAGCGAAGCTTTGTATTTGGTAAGCAGAGTAACTTCTAGCAGCTGTTCCTTAGTCACTAGATGTGCTCAACTCATTATTTAAATGTCTTTTTCAAAATTTTAAAACATATCTTTAACCCTTTGAGCCCTGTGCTTTACTTTTTAGGCCTCTGCTCAAATGTTGCATGCCCATAATGATATGAGTGCATCTCTGCAACCACAAGGTCTATTTGAATACTTTTGGATTCACAGTAAAAAGAAAAGTTGTGAGATTTGTTTTGCTATGTATACATCAGTATATGTGTTCATGGAAAAGAATGTTTACATAAGATGGCATATAGCAAAACTAAAAAAAGGTTCACATAAACACTTTGGTACAGTTTAATGATCTGTTCTCAATGTCCCCGGATTGAGGAACTGCAGGTGTTTAAAGCTTAACTGAGCCATGTTTTACCAGTCAAAGTATACGTAGTATATTATATTTCAAATCTTTTGCATATGATATGTAGTTTGAAGAAACGTTTACCAGCAATTACTTCCCCAGAAACTGGGTTGCAAATAGACAGAACTTGAGAATAGGGTATTTTCAGTTAAGGCTCAGTCATGTCTCTTATGATTGGGAAACAGCTCATGCCACTGATTTTTCAGTTCACCCATTGAAACAAGCAAGGTCTCTGTTGTGGCTTTACCAGAGTTACAAAGTGATAAGCTCCGCTTCCACTTCATGTTAAAGTTCCAATCTCATACAGCTTACCATCATAAAGGTCAGAGACATTGAGACAAATTAAAAGTGTTGTTGCACAAAGATAGGATCGTTGCATAACCACAAATAAGAGCGTAACAGTAATGATCTATAACATTGTCCAGGCCTCTATCAATGTGGTTAGAGTCAATGGTAACTTAATATTTCCCTTTCACTGAGATGATGATTTAATAGTACGTCTAACTATGCCAGTGAGACTAATATTATTATTGTTACTTTCCGCCCTCACGTTAGTCAGAACACATTGTATACTTTGTAAATGAGCAAATACTGAGTATCTGGACCAGTTTATGAACCCACCTAGTCTCTAATGAATACACTTATGTGTTTCTGTTCTTTTTTGCACACCCACGTGCTTCATATGTTTTAAGTAGAACAGTTTTCTTTTTCAGGAGTAGTTCTCTTTGGTATCCACACAAATATCCACATATATTGATAGGAAATAAACATTTGTACAATCTGTACGGTAATGTACTACATCCTTATCCGGCTCTACTTTATAACCAAGCAGATGTTATTTTGTATGTCTACTGAGTACTTAATGCAGCCATTTAGCTTTTTCCATCACTAAGAGATTTCATGTGGCCAGTCATACGTATAATTTGCATCAGCGCAAGATCAATAGACTTCATGCACATGTAGTTTCATATCATTTCAGCCCTGAGCAAAGTGATGCTCTTTGAACTTGAGAGGATCAGCAATGTGGATTACTGGTGTTTGAAGCTGGTTATGTAAAATGTTCTAAGTATGTTTTGTGGCTTCAGAATTCTCGGTATAGTTTGAAATGTGGACAAACACATGAAACCAGAATTAGAAGTAGCTCCCTCCTGACATAATGTGAGATTTTTATATTCCTTGAATTATATGCACAAAAGAATATCTAAGTATTAACCAGCTATAGTCAACTATGGTTTCTTAAAATTGGGAAAATAATGAACATCATAGAGAGAAAGACCTCTATCAAGATAATAGTGTTGAAACTAGGCAGTTTGGTATAACATGTGTACCACATTTGGCATGCAACACAGTTGAGGTCTCCTTGATGTAATATGTATCAAATCATGTTCTTCCCATGTAGAAATCATTATTTATACGGCAACATAAACTTTATGTGAGTGTGAAACATGTGTTCTTATTCTGTGGCATTATTTTCTAACAAATGGCTGAGTAAAGTTAGATTTCCCCATGGATCCTATTTGGTACACCACAAGGGAGTAGAAAGACAAATCTCTTAGAAACTGTGGTTTTTCCTGATCTCGTGGCAAAGCTTCAACATGAGCCGTAACCACAACAAGAAGTCACTGAGACTTTTTTCTAGTACGATACACGTGGACCTGATAATTAAAAAGACAATATGGAAAACACTGCCATTCACAAATCTATAATGTACACCTGAAACCAGCTATTAGAAAAGCTGATTTGATTTGTTGCCAGGAGGGAGATGAAAAGATGCATCACAGTAAATCCTTGCCTGGCACAAAGATTGAAAACAGCAAGAAGCAGCTGGCATGATACAGTCCAAAAGAAACAGTATAGTTAAATATCAGTAATGAAATACCAGATCTTTTTTGTTTAACGTATACAAGTTATCTAATGTTTAGGAAGTGGAAAAAGTTCCACATTTCACATGAATCCGTATGAGTGGAACAAAAACACCATCAACACCCAGTTAGTGTTTTGCAAATGCTTGCGACAAATGTTTGTGTGTTAATGTCATTACATTGCCATAAAGGAGCATCATGTCCACACGGCGCCGAAGCCGGTTCAGCTGTGAAAATGGTGGTGAAAACTAATAAAAACATAAAAACACAGAGGTCAGTGACTGGGAGATAGCAGCCTGATCGATAAAGTTTCAGCAGATGACCAAGCACCTGGACGTATTCATAAAGGGACATGTCACTGACATGAAGTCATTGAGGGTCTGGAATAAGGGGAAAAATATAATGAGAAAGGAATTTTCAGACTGGATGTGATACAAAAATGTCATAGTCCTGGAAAGAAAGAAAGAAATCAAGAGTAGACAGTTTATTCTGATACAAGGCTTTTCTTCTTCTGTGTTTTCTCATCTTAGCTCACTAAAAAAGACCTTTTGACGTCAACCTTCCCCAGACACTCACTCAGTGTAACTAAATCACGCCAAAGGTCATGTGCATCTATCAGCCTGAAGATATATGCCCTGTTTATTGCCCATAAAGATCATTAGCATTTCCTCCCCTGCTGTGTTCTATTCCCTTGTACAAACATCCACACCAATTCAATTCTCCACACTCAGAGAGGCTGGCCTGACTCACAGCCAGAGGCTCATACAGCCTCGCAGCAGAGACAAACTCCATGCGCAGATCAAGGGTCATAAACACAGAGTTCCATGGGCTCTTTGTTCTGTATTCAAAGAGATCCTGACACTGTTCACTTCCTTTCTCTTTTCCAATCAGTCCCTGCACAGTTCCTGTCTGTCTGCTTCATTTATTCTAAAAAACAATGCCTCAGAGGCACTCCCTTCAGGCATTACACATGCACAATGAAAAAAAAAACAATGCACATAGCCTATCTGTCAACAAGTATTCTAGTGAGGAAAAATAAGCCACATGCAGTTTTATACTCAAAAACACATCATTCAGTCATAAGCCCAGTATGTTGTTGAATCTTTCAGTATCTAATTGGTGAAAGCTGTTTGATACTGACGTGACAGATGATTCCAGCAGCTTGCTTTAGGCAGACCTTCATCTGTCCATTCAGATGTAAGTATGTTACAAGTCATTAATTTTCTGTTTTAGTCTCATTTACAGCCAAGATGTAAAAGTACAGTGTGAAGTTTCTGATTAACTCCAGCAGGAATTCCTTGATCGTCAAATTCCATGATTTTATTCAATCAGTAGACATGCATCAATGAATGAATTTCAAGCACAACATAGTAGGCTGTTAAGAGTGTTTTGGAAGAGGAAACAGCTAACAGGGTACAGGAGGGAAGTGGCTTATAGTCATCCCAAAGTCAGCTGATTGCTCTTGTTTAGCAGCCATTGCTTGATCCATGCATAAAGTATCTGGCTCCAGGTCAAGACTCATGGCATCAATAATTCCTTATTGTGTTTACTCCCGAAAGATATTCAAACCTCTCTGGGCTAAGTGCCTCTAACAAACCAAGTCAATGAAACAACTATTCCTTACTTCTCAATATTCTCCTCTCCCGTGAGTCACTTTGGATAAAAGTGTCGGCTAAATTAATGACATCTTGTGTCAGCTTGTTTGAATGTCATAGCATTCCTACTTGGCCTGAGTCTGTCATTGTATGTACAGACCTTAAAATCAGGATAATTTTTCTTAGGTCAGGCTGTAGCTGTATTAAACATATCAGTCCACTGCATGTTACCAAACTTGTTTGATGTATTTCAACAGAAAAAAACCTCTTCGTTATCATCATAGTGACTAATAAAAGCCACTCAACAAGTGATTAGATAAATACAGTTGTTGAATTTATTTTGAAGAATTGTAATTGATTACTATGATGAATTTGTCAAAAGATGGGGGTCAGAGTTTTCTTTTTCTGTTCCTGGGCATAGCTGCATTCAGTGGTGTGATTCAATTACTCCTGGTAACTTCTACTTACTTTCTCTTTTCTTTCTCCATCTTTTCCCTTTTTTGCACTAGATTTAACCATTCTTAGCCAAACTAAATTAAATCTAGCAAGGCAACAAAGGTTGCAAGAAATAATGAAAGCACATTCCCTCCCAAGATGCAACATGCTGTAATTTACCCCAACAGTCCCAATTAACACACACACCTACACACATACGATAAAGTTGTCTATCTCCACTATGTAGACAGAGTTGGAGATGTTTGGAGAGATGTGGAAAGAGGATGTCATCACTTGCCAACAAATATGGAGAAGTAGGACGTTGACACGATGAATATAACTTGTGCTGTATCTGTGTGAGGAGCAGAGCAAACCAGTTTACCTATTCTACATTTTGTCACGAGATAAGCTTGAAAAATGACGCTGTATACTGCTTCCTTCTGTCATCCTGAAACAGTGAAGGTAGCATATTTTTCTTCAGTGCACAACCAGGATTTACTTAGAAACAGGTAAAAGAAATATAATGATATTGCCGTCACAAAAACTATTATTAATAACTTAAATCTCAACAATTTTTTATTCTAGTAACAAACAAAATAGCAGCCTGGAGTATTAATCTGGTTACTGAAGTCATAATGTGTTGCAATTGTTTTAAATTTTAAAGCAGAGTCCTTTATATAAAAACATGTTATGTGTTCCTGGAAAGCATCAAAGCTGTGCAGCAGAAGTTGCATTACTCTACCATGATAAGCTCTGCACTTGAATGAATATTCTGAACAGGATGGGTTTTTTTTTTTGATAATTATAGAAGATGGTTTCATTAAAAGTAATGAAGATATTATATGTTCATCCCTCTTCCTTTCAATAGCATCAATTTCTTGCATGCAAGGAGATTATTGATGAGCTGAAAACATTGGCAGACTGGAGGTTGGTTTTTGGTTGCTTAGCCAGCCAGAAGATCTTCCTTATGGTTCACCTACATTTTTTAGACTAAACAAGTCTGTTCTGCAGATAGAATATATAACATATAAGAGGCAAGTTTATTATGGAATTTACAGTACTAGACATACTGTACCTACAGAGCTACAAACACACACACACAGGCAGTTGTTGTAGTGGATGGTAGACCACAGGGTGTGGGCAGACAGCCAGCGAGTCAAATTGAGGCCCAAAGTAACCACATTGAAATGAACACTTTAGAGGACAGCCAAACCACGACATCAAACACACAGACACACACTGAGTGAGAGCAGAGTGAACCTGA
The DNA here is from genome assembly GCA_037177055.1 of Atherinosoma microstoma. NCBI lineage: Eukaryota > Metazoa > Chordata > Actinopteri > Atheriniformes > Atherinidae > Atherinosoma > Atherinosoma microstoma. Next base: position 16,749,696 of record JBBBVU010000022.1, on the reverse strand, counting down.
AGCCAAAGAATTGTTGTAGCAATGCTGTGTGCAGACCAAGACCTTCTAGAAAAAGTTTAGAGGGACAGCAATTTCTTCTGACTGCTCCACTTTACAATTTATTGGGAGCGTTTTTGAGGAAACATGTTGGGAGAAAACAATGATGCCAGTGTCAAAAACACAACTCTAGAGCAGCAAAGAAATGAGATCAGACAGATTTGAATGGATTCTTTTTTTTCTCCTCTGCTTCTATCTCGGTGTTTAGTAAAAGGGAAATGTAAGTAAATGTGATAAATGTGAGAACACTGATCTTATCTCCAAAAATTATACCACGGTTTTTTGTGTGTGTTTTCAAACTTTTCAACAATGATGTGACTTTTTTAGAATATCTTAATTTCCAATGCTAACAAAGTCAGGGTTGAATATAGAACTGTGTTGAATGTACAGCATTTTTCCAGGGCAGAGTTATGAATGTTACTTTTTTTCAAGAGACATTTATCATCTGACAATTCCCACCAACTCTTTGTCACATGGGGGTTGTTTTCTGTAAACAGAGACTGTCACCCAATGAGAGTTGCTGCAATGAGTACATGAAATATGAGCACAGTCATTGAAAGGGCAGAAACAAAACTTGGCTTGACCAGCAGGGAAACAATGATCTGTGCCAGAGAAAGGTATGAGTACAGCTAGGAAAAGTTTATTAACCAGAACAATAACTTTTTTGCCAAGAACAATGTATCAACACGAGCTTGTAACTTATGCATTTCAAATCTTTTTATGTCAAATGCTTGAGATGTTAGCAAAACTGTATAAATCCTGAGCAGTTTGGCCACTGGAAAAAAGGTAACACTTCCAGATGATACTGTCTGAGTACTTCCCTCCCACAATTCATCAGGGGGAATCATGTTTCTTTAAAAGCTTTCATGCCATTCCAGAATTTTTGAGGTTCCTGCTGCCTGCAGTCCATGAGCTCCCAAAGCTGTTCGGTCAGGAGGGAAAGGTGACTCGGAATAGGAGCCAGAGACAGAGGCCAGAGCATTATGAAATGCACAAACACACAGCTGTGTGTGGACACCCCCCACCCCCCCGCTGTTGTTGCCAATCCACCACAACAGCCCACTAATCCCTCTTAGACCTGCTCATCATAGCCAGACAGCGTCCATCCAGTGCTGCTGCTACATCTGGGACCAAATAACATAATAATCTTGGCTTACAACCACAGCTGAATGTAGCACGGGGTTCAGGAAGTAGGAGTCCTTGGGGGGGGGATGCTTTTCTGGCCTAAATCAATCTTCTTTGAACCACTGAGAAACTATAAAAAAAGAAGGGAAAATATCAAGAGAATGAGTTTCACAAGTCAACTAAGTCTTTTCTGTCAGGAAATGGGTCAGGTGGTGGACACAAACGCTGGACAGAGGTGTTCTCAAAATCAGAGATTTAATGGCGGAGGTACAAAAT
>JBBBVU010000022.1:16710865-16748159 GCA_037177055.1 Atherinosoma microstoma | reverse complement strand
GGGTAATCAGGTGGCTGAGAGGAGGACATTACATACGAGGGAGGGGCAAACAAGACACATGGAACGGGAACCTGACATTTTCTTTAACACAGTCTATTCCATCCCTAAGTAACTGATTTTACTTAAGCAACACTTTAAAAACAAACAATATACATTCTTCAGAAGATTTGGTTTAAGGCTTCCACAGACTCAATAGCTCTGACAAAAGAAAAGAGCTGAATAAGACTGAAGTTTGCTGAAATATACTAGGCAGTATCATGTGTTTACATGTGCTCATTAATTGTTTTGTTTTTTAATTATAAGGACAAGTTTTGGTTTATGTTTTTTGATTGCATTCTCAACCCCAATAATCAATGTGATATTACAGATTGGAGACATGAGTATAGGCCAAGCTTATATATTGAACAATGCTATTTCTACTGAACGCTTTATACAAGCAGACTTGATCTGGACTCCTCTTCAAAAGGCAACAGATAAATTTCCCTTGAGAGACAAAGAAAATCCAAGGAACGTGCCATAAAACTACTGCTCAGGCATATGGCTGAGGTGGATGTTATTGAAAAGGATATATTACAAGGTTGACCTGAGGTCAGCGCTCATTCAGTCACAAGAGACAAGCCAGCCGCAGAGCGGTGGGTAGAAGCAGCTGTCTGCATGCTGTTTTTTTGCATGCACTTAAACACCACCTCAGTTACCTTGTCTCCCCTTGTTAAACACGCCCACTACCAAAACATAAGTCCTCTTTACTTACTCCAGGAATGTTACTAAGCTATGTAGGCCTCTTTGCAGGTATGTAATAAAGAGTCATACTGTACTATGCATTATCTGCATGCTTATATATATATAAATATATATATATATATGTATATATAATTTTCAACTCTGTTATGCAAGCTCCAGTAAGTTCCAGCAGAACCTATGACGCATGGGATACCCTACACTAGTCAACTCAGTCCCCCAAGGGTCGCAGTCCTGCAGGTTTTCTATGTTTTTCTGCTCCAACACACGAGTCATTGTGCAGAACTTGATTGGCTGCTGGGTCCATTTAATTTGAGTCAGGTGTGTTGGAGCAAGGAAACATCGAAAAGCTGCAGGAGTGTGGTCATTGTGTGACCGAGTTGAATAGTCCTGTCCTAAAGTGTCACAATCCATGGTCATAGAGGAAAAGGAAGGACCGGGGGCATGTAGACATAGCAACTGCGATTTATTTAGAGAAACTAAAAGCACTTCAGTGGCAGGATAACAAAGGACTTGAATCAAGACAAATTAAAACTCATAACAGACTAAGACTAGCTAACAAAGAAAAGCTAGCGACAGGATAGACAAGGTTCTGACGATGAACAAAGGAAACCAAAGAGTATTTATACTGAGGGAGCTAATGACTAAACAAGGAGCAGGTGTGGTAATCAGTAACTAGGAACCAGTTTAAAGAGGGGAACAGGAAGTAAATACGATACATATACAAAGGGGGGGGGAGCTGAATAAACACAGAAGACTCAACCGGAACAAAACACAGCTTAAGTGAAATTTAAAGAACTCTTGAAATAGAAATTTAACCAGAAATAAACAAAAAACAGAACCAAAAACCACAGTTCATGAAACAACACTGATCAAGGCAAAACGTTCAGGACATTTTTTTAACTTTCAGATCATCGTAAATGTATATACAGCTGTATTCTCCGCCCGGATGCAAACACATTGACCAGTACATGGACAATGTGTGCACTGTCCACATCCTTCAAGGTGTGCAAAAATGTTTTGCAAGCCTGAATTCCAGCTATTATTCTGTTAAAGATAGCCATACCACAAGTCATACTACAAGTATGTATAGATATAGATCACCAAACAAAAGCAGAAAGTGGGGGGGGGGGAATGGGGGGGGGGGGTGTTATAGGGAGTTTTGTGGTACTTCTTCTTTGTCTCATGGCGTTGGCTGTTGAGTTGGAATGAATTTCTCTTATACAGAGGTGCATTAAATGACTGGAAAATTATTGGAAAACAATACCATGCCTGCATGGTGTGTGTGTTCATCTACCAAAGTACTTCTCAAGATCTACTTAGATTAATGTGGCTGAGTATTTTAAGTTTCCAAAGATGATCCATTATATTTATTGTAGCTCCTTCAGCAATGGCTAGAGTAAAAGATTTGCTTTGGTTTAGCAGATGTGCTATTTACCATCTCCTGCCAAGTGGTGCTTCTCATTTCAACATAAATATAGTGTTGTGCCAGGAGAAAGAAAGAATCACTACTGGATATGACATTATTTTGCTCATAGGACCAAAAGCTTAATGGAACTTTGGATAAAAATGGTAGTCTGCAGACAGATGGAGGAAAACTACCAAAAAATAAAAAAAAAAGAAAATCTCCTCAAAGCATATTTTATCTCGGCAGGAAAACACGCACATTAATTCAGATTCCATTTTCAGAAACATGATTCAATATATTCACCTACCAAAGCCATTGTCAAAATGTTTTTTTTAATGTTTTATTATTCATCTTCACGAGTCTGGTAGCAGGGCACTAAATTATACACAGAGAAGTAGAACACGCACACACCAGACAAGCATGGTGACAGAAACACATCCTTTCATATGGCAAGCCTTTTTCCGGGAAGCTGACAGACCTCAGCTGACAGACAAGATGACAGACATCAGAGTAGATATAATCAGTTGTGATGGGCAAACAAAAACAAGCTGCAGGGTCCATACAAATATTTATATTACAGACTTGCTTTGGATTACCATGAAAGCTCAGAGCACCTTGGCGCCGCTCTCTTGCTACATGCAAACATTATGCAAAGTATTCCACTTGTTTATTTGTAGTACTGTGGATGTGAGCTCTCAAGCTATTTGCAGTATTTTTGTTAGCTTTTCCATTATTCAAAAAAAAAAAAAAAAGGTACGTTTCAAATTGGATTAGTTATTTATATTTTCTTGCTACCGTTTTCTATATTAGTACAGGGACTTCCGTCAGCCATCTGTCTGGATTGGAAATGTTCACTGGATAGTGACTAAGAGGAGCTCTTCCACTCTAATCCATCCACTTCCTCCCAGCCCTATGAAAATGATTAGACGCCCAAGCTACTGGATGCTGGTGCCCGGTCTGCAACACACCATAATCTCCGCCACAGACTTAATGAGCTTAATGCGCACTCCCAGGCCACTGAGCTTAAATGCATGAGCACGGTGTGCACTGTAATACAGTGCTGTACAGTTTGCCTCTGGCTGAGTGCATGAAGCTCCCCACAGATCATTTTGAGTTAGAAGTGTTAGATAAATGAGTTCTGAGGTGCGTCTGCTGCTGAGATTAGTCATAATTATTAGAAAACATCATCTTCCGACCACTGTTCTAGTGTTGTGCCAGTTCTTTGTAGAAAGGACGGAACACAAACACAATCTCACAGAGTTTCTACGACGCCCACAGAGACTGTAATTTATTCATTATCATTAGACTTATATTATGTGTCTGTAACCACCTGGTGCTAAAGTGAGTCTGCAAACAGCTGATGTGTATCTGGGGCTGACTGAGGACAAGTGTGGACTATCATTTGTAAACAAGCCATATGCTGTTATGCAGTCTAAAGTCCTCGGGGAGAAAGTAAATGCAGACCAGTCTTACGGTGGCACTGAGGCTTCCAAGAACAGGGATAGATTTCTGAGCTTGATTGGGGGATAAACTGTGATTTAGTTCGCAAACCCAATACCCACTCTGTTCCTAACTCTGATACACAATTTCTCCCCGGCCTCAGTGCACGTACACATCACAGACAAGTGATGTGCACGTTAAGTATATGTCCTTATTCAAACATATTATTTGGAATCAAAACAATCTTGTGTTTTTCATATGACATTAAACTGTCTAAAAAAATGGAGAGGTCTGTTGTAGATAAAACAGCATACAGAAAAAAGAACGAAGTATCAACAGCAGAGAAATGGAGGTGGTACAACGTTTTTATTAAACAAAATGCACGTTGCTCTTTATTTCCCACCAGTTGATAGAATTTTTTTGAGGTGTTAATGAAATGCCTGTATCAAAGCTTTGTTTTTGAGTTGTGTCTTTGCACCTCTTTTGAACACTGACAGTTAAGTGAACTCCACTCAAACCACCTTTACTAGGCTGTGTACCTTCTTAAGAATCAACACAGAGCTCAATGTGATTATGAAAATGTATTTTAGTTATAAATGACCCATAATAACTCTTGAAACAAGTCATACCGTATGAGAAAGCAAACAACTTATTGCTGGAGAGCTCACATTGTCACAGTTTTATGCTCAGATACTTCCATTTCCTTCGACAGCAGTTCAGCCACAGACCGGTGCTGTTCTGACAATCTTGTCATGAGTAATTTTTACAATGAACTGGTTCAGGTTGTTGAAATACTTTACAAAGAACACTGAAATAATCTAATGGCCAGCAGGTTGTTCATAATCACATCGTTACTCCTCTGAAACCTTGGTGGAGATAAAGATGGAGAGGCTAAAGATTCTGCTTAAAAAGTCAGCACTTACATATTCTTAAGCCTAAATGGCATCAAACACAGTGCCCAGGTTGTGTTTTTCAGAGTTTATAAGTTGTTAAACCCAAATGAATGTTTTTCAAGGACAAAAAGAGTTATATTTTTGTTTCTTTTTTTTTTTTTTGTTATAATATGTCCCCTTTCAGTTCTTACTCGCATTTTTTTCATGTCTGGCTATCTTCTAGTCTGAACATAAGAGAGTGATGATACAAAGAGCTTACAAATTCAGGAAACAGTGAAATATATTATAACGCTTCAGGAAGTAGACCCAGTCAGCTTGTTGGACCTATACATCCAACAGGATGAAGGAAGATGTAAACTGTGCATGAGCATATAGAGTAGACACAGACAAACGTAGTGTAATTCTAAAGGCTGAATGTTTGTGATCATTTCATTACCTTCAAACCTTCACAACCAATGACTGACCAACACAAAAATAAAAAAGTGCAAGAAAAAAAAAGCAACTGTGTAAGATTAGCAATGATAGCATTTCTGATATTGCAAAATTGAAAAATGGCTTTGAAGAATTGCCACTTTGTAAATTAAATATTGAGTTAATCTGCACAGTAACTTCAAGATGAATATTTCCCTTGTTTTAGGCCAACAAGCCTGGTCTCTCTCTTTTATCTTTGACTTTCAATTAGCTGAGGTGCAGCTGCAGTGGAAAAGGACACTGTGTACCTCTTTTGAAAGCATCTCCCTGGAGGCAGAGATGTTGCTCAGCTGACTGTATTCATTTATCAGATAATCATTTCAGCTCTATCACCATTCAAAATATGTCACGTTGATGGTAGAAAACAAAGTGCTCATTCATGCGTTCTATTGCCTCCTTTTGAAAATTGATAAGGACTTGTTTGCTATATCTTATGCCCATGAAAAATGATCACATTGCATTTCAAAGTGTCTTTATTGTTATCAAAATACATTCATTTTGCTAAATCGTACATAATCTACTCTCCACTGCTCACTTCTACGGTAAATTAAGATAAATATGAGTTCTCCAGACCCCACGTCTCCTTGAAACTATGCCAAATGGTCTGCAAAATAATTCTAAGATCATTCAATAAGTGATAAACACGTACCTCGGTCCAGACACTCAGATGTGTGCAGTCCACCAAATGGACTGATTGGACCAAAATAACTAATTATGACAAGAGTAACGTAAAACAAGAAATCATGGATGTTGTCAAAGTTGTGTTTGGGGTGTATTTTCCTTCAGTGAACTATTACCCTATAATGCCAAACATATCATATTTGATACACAGTTTCTGAGACCTTATGCATCACTTTATGATAAAAACTTTGCTCAAAACTCTGTTGTAAACAATCAGATACTTGTCTTCTTCCCCCTAATGGATACCAGGGAACAGAAGATTACACTACAATAATTTTGAAATATCAAACAGTGATAAATGGTAGATATACAAAAGAATTCTTGTTAAAAAAATGTTCCAACATTTTGTCAAAGGGCAAAATAAAGAGTTCATATTAAAAAAGATGGGAATTTACCCCCATTTTTCCTTGGGTCGGTTCCTTAAATGGTTAAGGGAAATCAAAGTTCTTCTTTTCCAGCAGCGAGTGGAGGCAACATGCTGCCAGCCTTGTGTCACTACAGAATGTGTAGTGATTACATTTGTCCACAGTGCAAGAAAGTAGTGTCTCAATATATGCTTTCGATTTGTGAGATGGCAACATTTTATTGTTGCTTAAAGTCTCAATGCCTATTGTGTGTATTTTGCCTGGACCTAACTAGTCCCAAGTGGCATTAAAGTATTAAAGTGTTATACCTGATGGGGATGACACCTATGTGTGTGGATTAATGCTACTAATCATCCCTTCCTGTCTCTTTTCAAGTGTTTTAGGCATCTTACAAATGACAATCATTCCTTTTGCAAGAGTTTCATGTTAAATGTAACATGAGCATATCATTAATTTTCTAAAAGAAGAAAAAGAAAAAACACAAGCTAGAACACTTTTCTAGACCACTTTTCAGTCCAAAGCCATTTATGGGATCTCGTCCAACCGGCTAAAAAGTAGCACGGTCTGGATACTATCACCTTAAAGCACTGTTAGCTAATCTCATTGCTGTCATCTTCACCTCACCTGGGAGAAGTAGAGACAACATAACAGTTCCCTCTCTGATCTGCAGGTACAAGCACTTCATTCTCAGAGTTGTCCCACAAACCAGAGATCTGATCAGATCCATAACAGGTAAGACTGAAGACTCATTCTGGGTTGGATTCTGATGTCTCTGTTCTTCAGTATCATGGCTGAGCAACTATACATTACTGTGTATTCTTTCAAAAAGTCATGTTAACTACATTAGTACCAGTGCTGTTTTACCAGCATCTCCCACTGACACGTCAACAAAGGAGCAATTGGTGCATATTCTGCAATGAAAGTAAAGAGATTCCAGCTCATAATCTGACAAGACAAACCCTCCAGTTTCAACACAGAAATCAGATTTTAGATATTTTCACTCATGCTGGAGGTTTCAAAGGGTTTTTTAAAGAAAAAAAAGGCATAAATGCAACCAAACATCTGTGTTAATGTGGACATAGACTTCAGACTGATGGTGGAAGAAATACATTCAATATACATTTATGATTGTGACTGATAACCCCCTTCAGGGCAATCAAACAAACATTACATGCTGACTAGGTAGCTTTGACTCCATGTTCACAAAAGAAAAACTCACAGTTGTTATTGTAAAGAGACACAAATCTCAAATAAGCCAAATCAGGAAAAATCTGATTATAGTTATATGAACTTTGGCATTACAAAGAGCACTGGCAAGACAATGTGGGATCTGTTTTCAGTCACTAACAAGTAATATAATGTCCTGGTGCCATTCAAGTCAACACACTAACACAAACAAATAGATAGCAAAATAAATCTAAACATGTTTTGCAAAGGAAAAGTGACAAATACAGCTTTTAATAAAGTGACACAGTAAATAGCAAAAAGCTTCCAATTTCTACTCACTGATTACATCCAATGAATTACTGTGAATGGCTGATCGTTCAGTTTCCTAAATGACACCAGTTTTCAGATTGATCAATATTTTATTAAACATAGCTACAGATAGTTGATCAAAAAGGATCTATTGAACACAACTGCAGTTATGCTAATGTTTAAAACTCAGTGAAATATGCAAGTCAAGTCAACTTTATTTGTATAGCGCATTTAAACATACCAGCGGCCAGTAGAAAGCGCTGAACAGTGGTTAAAAAAAACAACAAGAAACTCACAAGAAAAAAGTGAGAACATTAAAAGACAATATAAAACAATAAAAGCAATAAAACAATAAGAAATGATGAAAAAAAAGAAAACAACCAAGACAGCAATCACGATAAGAGAGTTAAAAACAGCAAAGACAAAAACAGAGAGGCTCATGAAGGGGTGGGGGGGGGGGACACCAGGGCAAACAGGTGAGTTTTAAGAAAGGATTTAAAAACTGTCAGAGATGAGGCCTGTCTGATCTGTAGAGGTAGCTGGTTCCACAGCTTAGGGCCCGCAACAGAAAACGTTCTATCCCCCCACATTTCCCGCCGTGACCTCGGTACAGCTCTTGAATAATTTCATTCCAACATCTCTACTTCATATCATTCAGCACCCTCATAAAGTTCATATGTACTCGGTGAACCATGGCAAGGCATTTTGTTTGGATAGTGTACGTTCCAAAATTTCTGTCAGCTCTGTGTTTTTTGGTTTTTTTTTATCTCTAACCTATACTAATCCATTACTTGCATGAAGAGCAGAGACAGAAAGGTATTTCCTCAGAGTTTAATGAGATATGTACTTTCTTTCTTTGCACACTGTAGACATCCAGCATTTCACGTCAGGGATTTGTTGCTACTCCTCCTTTCCCTCAGGTGACCAGCAGGAAATTAAGGCAAGGATCTGTACATAGTGAAGCCCTGATTAATACCTTCTGTTGATATCCTGCACTCTTATTGCTAGTCATGAACGAGGCTTGGTAATAGAATAAAGCTTAATAGATTTCCACAAACAACCTCAATAATTGTGAATATATTTGTTTGCCATGCATGAGTAATCTGCCTCTGACATCTATTGTTTTGAATTGTGACATCATTGTGGTGAATCCAGGTTGCAATATTATTCAATATGGATGATTGAATTCTTGATTTCAAACAATTTCCAAAGTAAAATAAACAAATGACAACATATATATATACATATACAATACAACAACCAAAATGAATTAAAAGAAAAGCCATTTTGACAGGGCTGCACGGTGGTGTGGTGGTTAGCACCACAGCCTCACAGCAAGAAGGTCGCTGGTTCAAGTCCCAGGCTGAGTTTGAGCAAGAGGGGATTGCTGGTTCGGGCTCGGGAGGGGTTTGAAACAGTGGCCTTTCTGTGAGGAGTTTGCATGTTCACTCCGTGTATGCGGGGGTTCTCACTGGGTACTCCAGCTTCCTCCCACCGTCCAAAGAAATATAAGAATAAGTGTGTGTGGATGGTTGTCTGTCTCTCTGTGTTGGCCCTGCGACAGACTGGCGACCTGTCCAGGGTGTACCCTGCCTGATACTTGCTGGGATAGGCTCCAGCCCACTCGCGACCCTGTGTGGATTAAGCGGTACAGAAAATGGATGGATGGCCATTATGACACGCAGATGTTATTAAATCCCATCCAGATCCCTGCTCTCTTAAAATAATATTTCAGACCAAAGAAAAGAAAGATTGTTGATAGATTGATATAATTTCAAGTTTTAAATATCTGATCACAAATCATTGTTGTCTGTGAATTAAAAACATGTTCCATTATCTTGACTTAGAATAATCTCTTAATTAAATTAGCTTCTCTTAAAACAGATTTATGACTGAACCACATGCTTTAAATCCTTTCTATGGAAGAATTATGATATATGATATGATATATGAAGTTTCTCAGCAAACCTCGAAATGTACTCATGATTCTAATTTGTTTTTCATGAGACTTAGTATAGTGATCGTCAGCTTTTCTTTGTAATTGATTCTCATGTGTTTATCAGAGGAGATAGCCTCCATTACTCTCTGCCTTTGAGCATTGTGGGGTCGGAGATGGAAACTTAATTATCTTTAAAATAGTTAGTTGTACAGAATGTCCATGTCCAACCTTCCATGGAATGATTAGACTGTGTTTTTCCCATAATGGGCCTTAAGCAGGACACAGATAACTGGTTGGATTATGGTTAAATAAGGAATAAGATTAGGTTGGTTGGTTAAGGTTAAGCATTGCAAACGAGGAGGAAGTACTTAGGGTTACAAGTTTCTGATTCGGTGAGGAAATTAACTTAATTTAAAGATGCAGTGAATAACAATATCAATGGTAAAAAAGAAAATAGTTGAATCATTTAAACTGTGTTTCTATTTGTATCACTTTACTAAAATAACTGTAAAATAACATTTTTATTCTCTTAGAATCAGCCATACTGTACTATCTATGTGCTGCTAATACACATACATGGCAGCTGCGATATTTGTGCCACCATTTTTACTGTGGTGTGGACAAAAGAATGTTGGGGAAGTGAGAGCTCTTTGAGTTTTAAGATTTCAGTTCCTGTTTATTTCAATATGTGCTAGAGCACCGTTTGAGATAAATAACACCTTAAAAGGCACATAGAAGAAGGAAGTACATATGAACACAATCTAGTAGTTACCGTGCAGTCACCACTGCACCTGCAGGCCACTGGATCCACACGTAGAAAATTATGTCAAAAAAAGTTTGACCATTCATTCACAACTGTGCTTGGCTGTGTGTGCTTTTTATGCCCATCTTTACCTCTAGATATCAGTAATTCTTACACCTTTGAATTACATTTTTGGCTTCCTGTTGTTAAGATTAACAATTGTCTTGTACATGAAATGTGCTATACAAAGAAATTTGCCTTGCCCAAATAAGGTCATTAAGATTTCATGATTACTATGCTGCGTTATATTTCTCAAAGATGTTTTGTTTTGATGTTAAATCCAGTTCACCAGCTAACATTATTGCCCAGCAGCAAGGAGGTTTCAAGTTCACACCTCGATCTCAGGGGCCTTTCTGTGCATATTCTCCCTGTGCCAATGTGGGTTTTGTCTAGGGACTTCAGCCTCTTACATTTAAAAAAAAAAAAATCAGAACAAAACCTGCATGTCATTTTAATTGGTAATTAGAAATTGATCGTAGGCAAGAGTCTGAGCGTGTCCAGCACAGAAGTGTCCCACCCAACACAAACTGAGCAGAATAAGATGGGTTATATGTGGGCCTCAGGTGGCTCCAAGCAAACTTGGGCTTCACTTTCTGTACATGTACATGTTTATATAAGGCAGGGGTTAATTTCAAAGACAGTAAAACCTGAATAATCACTCTTAACCTTAATTCTGACCAGATGACCTATGGCATTGTGTTTTTACTTTTATTCTTTTGTCAGTTTATTTTATTTTTATTTCTATTTTAATAGTCTATCTAAGCCACTGTTTTTCACATGAGTTGTTTTTGCTTTGTACACATTATGTAAAATTAATGAGTAATCTTATTAAATAATCATAATCTTAGTGTTGACCCAAAATATTTTTTTATTCTAAAAGGGTGGTTCTAAATAATCTCTGAATCTGAAAGGATTGAAGAAAGGAACTCATTTTGAGCATGCACAATAAAAGATATTTAAATCTGCTACAGTTAATGATGCTGACACATGTGATTCAACACACGCTTTATCTTGTCAAAAGGACTGAGTGATAATTATTTCTTTATGAAAACATACAAATACATACAAATAGTCTAAATACCACTGGCCAGATTAGATAAGCCTGATACTCATATATAACTCAAGAAGGATTACACTGATAAATTCAGGTTCACTGTCCTGCTTTGTTTGTTGTTCCGTCCATTCTTAAAAGAAGTCCAAATTTGTGTGTGCGTGCTCCCTCTATCTGTCTCATGCCCCACCCCCCTGCACTCTGTCCAATCAGAGCAGAGAACGGCTATTGGGGCCTCGCGACCATAGAGCAACTGCAGCAGAAAGCGGAGCGAGGAGACAGTGGGGGAGGGTCACGTGTGTACACACTGTAGGGCTCTGCAGCACTCCAGCAGTAGTAAAGTCTGTAACGGTCGGCCCCTTTTTAGACCAACCCTCGTATGAAAAGTGTATAGATGAAAAGAGCGACTTAACGGAAATCCACTAAAACGGTTTTCTTCGCCGTTTTTCGCATTTTCATGTTTTGTGAGCTCCTATAGAACCGGATATACTTTTAAATTCGCCATTATTTTTTTCTAAAGAAGCAACTCAGAAATGCCAGTAGAAATGCTGCATCCAAACCCAATGCCTCCGTAGGTTTGTCACTGGTCCAAACCTATACGTTTGTGGTGAGTTGTTTTACTCTTTTTTTTATCATTTATCTCTCGCATTTATCGCTTCAATTACGGGACGCCTTCATATTTTTTCACCTGAACAACAGTAAAAGTGAATTTGCCCCCGCTGAGGATGTTTAGATGCGAGAGAAAGTCGCTTTAGTTGCACCAACATTAGCAGCAGAAATGCTTGAATGAAGGTAAATACGTGACAGCCGTCTAGTCATTTAACTTCCCAGTCAAGTGTGGCGGCATGATGAGCGCAAAAGTTATAACTTGTCGTTTTCTTAGCTTTGTTCTGCTGTTGAAACTCCGAAGTTTTAATGACGTTTGTAAAACAACACCTGGAGATGTTTCTCATGGGATTAGCTTTCTCAAGTGCAAGGAAAATGTTGAAGCAGTTTAATAGAAGGCTGTCAGGTAAAAAGGCTCTTCCACTTGTCATAAAAAGTCTAAGTTTCACGTAGACTACTCTTTATATGAATATGACGCCATCCCATGTTTACATGAAAACCATTGAAACCTGAAACTAATGTGATGTCACAGTGAGTCTGTTTAGTTAACCATAAACAGAGTATTGTAGGCTGCGGGATGAAGACAGCTTTTGATAAATTGACCAAAAATTATAAATGTATTGGAGTGATAGCTTATGAAGAGCAAAGACAATTACTCATTTTATCCATTGCATACAGTCTTGTGGTGTTACATAGTTTATATAAGAACTTAATCATAGCTTACTTGCTTGTTTTGATCACATATCTCAAAGCATTTGATCATTTTAGCTTTGCTTTGATTACATATATGCCAAATGTTGATGTTTAGGTTCTGGTTAGTAGATACATACATGAATTGTTGCACAAGCTGATTTTGTTGTTTTGTTTTCATTTAGACCATTTTACCACATTTACTGAATAAATGCTACTTCCTTAAATGGGTCTTCCTGCTCACCAAATTAAATACTCTTTAAGAATTAGGCTTTGCACTTGTTGTGGTCAACTTCATCCATGTGACCAGAGGGGACATAGGCGTGCGTGCCTTGGCTTAGAGGCAGTAAGCCTGATTTGTGCTGACCATTGAACTCTGACTTTGTTGATGCCTGTCACAGTTAAACATTTTGCCAGATAGAAGTTGAAGAGGCTGACAGTGACCTGTATTTGACCAGTCTGTCAGAAGTCAATAAAGGGAAATATTTTTTCTGAAAATACAAGAAAACCACTCATGTGCCATAGTCTTATAAAAAAGAAAAGAACAACATTTTGAACCTTTTCTTTTTTTGTTGTTGTTGTTCAGTCATCATTTTTGGATAAACTGTTTAACAAGACAAGTACATAAGTAATGTGAATGTGTAGCTTGCCAGAAAATCTATAGATTGCAATCAAACACAAGCTCAATTACCTCACATCCCTCACCTCAGTGGAGCCAGAACATGAGTAAAAGCAAGTCATGGAATCTATTTTTCTTTTCTGTTGTATTCCTGTTGCCCCACTGTAGACGCGAGTAGCAAATCATGTGACATCATTCAGTACTTTCTGAGAAGGGTCTGTAAATTCCAGTGAGGATATATGAGGGGTGTGGGCTGAGTATGTCACACTACTCCCATCAGCCTGCAAGATCTGGCTTCAAAACGCTCAGACGTCAAACGCATGGGCGTCACTGTTAAGAGATCGTGTTTGGTGGGGCTGAAGCATGCTGAAGCAGGGCCTCCCCTCTGGGAATATTTAACATAACCACTTTTGACATGGAGCCATTCAGAATGTTCAAACAAGGCTTATCCAGGTCCACAACTACAGTCAAAGTCATGTACAAGGAGAATTGGACAAAGATTTTTCAGCCGAGGATTAAAGGGCTTTGTCTCGTTTTTGTTTTCATCTGTAGGCTTCATACCAAATGTAAGTGTTGTATCAAAGACACATGGCAATCTTTCTTGCTAATAGGGGAATCTAGATTATTAGTGCAGCTTAAACACAGTAACATATTCATTTTAATTTGTTTATTTTTCAAAGGAGAAAAGCCCAGACATTTTTTCCCGTCAGTTACATAGAGTTTCAAAAACTGCAACAATATAAAGACTTCAAAAACCACTAACATGTTCTCTAAAAGCATATATGTATTCAGTACAATTGAATATGAAGCTCGCTGTTTTGCTCATGTTGTATCTCTAACCTTTACTCAACCCCAACATCATCATCTCCAGCTTTAGTCTTGACAGACTCTAAAATGAACAGGAAAATGCAGGATCTTTATTACTCTGAATTAAGCAGACACAGCTCATATAGAACGACGCTACACCCGCACCGGGTCAGGAGTAGACATTTTTCTCTCAGCTGAGGGGGAAAACTAGAGATTTCATTGTCATGGGCTGCTGGCAAAAATGTGCATAGCTGAAGTGCAACTACTCTCACAACAGCTAAAAAAGCTACAGCTCAGTGAAAAAACTAGTACCATAATTCAAAATGGTGGGTAGTGCCTGATAAGGCCACTGGAGCTGACCAATCAGAGTAGACTGAGCTTTTCCAGTAGAAGATACCCCCTATGTCTGTTTCAAAAAAAAGGAAGGGTAGTGACTTTCATGACTCTTTAGAACCAGTGGTGTTAATTTTGGTTAGGTTTAGGCATTAAATAGCATTTGGTTAGGTTTAGTCTTCCATGCTACTTTATTAAATGGCTTGTTTATTCGTGGCCTTACCACGCTGACAGCTGGGCCCTTCTGGAGCATCTGTAAACATCTGTCTTCCATCTGTGTATGTGGCCTGTTGTCGGCGCTTTTTGTTTTGTTTTTGTTCGTTTTTTTTTCGGCCGATTCAACTTGTAGAATTTCCATCACAGCTTTCAGTGAGAGTCCTCATTCTTACTAGCGTTTCAACATAGCGAAGGTGTACGTGAGAAGGTAAGCGGCAGTGACAACAAAAAGCTCAGGTGTAGCTTAACATGTGGCCCGCAGTCGCTTCTCGTTTGTCATGTTCATTTCTCCAGAACAAGCAACACTTCAAACGACAAAATGACCACGTTAAGAAACTAAAAAGTATCTGATAACCAGGACTCAAGAAACCAGATCTGTATCAAATAACTAAAAAAGCACAAGTTTTTGGGGTTTTTTCCAAAATCATCAAGGTCATTTTCTCTCCCTTACTGTATAACGCATATTTTACAACACTTTGTACTTCCTGAGTGTCATCAACTGCTTTTCTATTTGTTCAGATGCTGGCAACTCGAGGACACCCAACAGGGGGCTTCTTGTCTGCCCTAGTTTTTCACATCAGTGTAGTGTAAAACAGCCCTTGAACCTGCTCATAAAATTGACCGCATCTTGCTTGCATGTTGTGTGTGTGTGTGTGTGAGTGCATGTGTGAGAGAGAGAGATTATAATCAGGTGTGTGTTTTTTTAAAATAGTTAGGTCATATACCTGGGTGTGTGAAGACTTGTGTTTTGATTGTGGCAAAATAATTTTTATGTTAAGAACTTTGTTTTACTTTTTGTATGGAAAGTGCTTTATGAACAGAATTTGATTTGATAACAGAAAAGTCAGTCACTCTAGGTATTGCGCATACAAACAGGAAACAGGAGCCATATCTTCTATCTTGTGATTGTTGTGATGAGTAAAGTCAGTCATTACTGAGAAGTTCTTGTGGTGCTTGAAACAATGACACCTCTTTGAAAAGATATTCAGCAGCTACTTGAAGCTGCCGCGTGAGCCAACGTGTTAATGAAAGGGTGGCGGAAACGTCTGTATGTGGTAGGTTTTAATAAATGGGGACAGTCAGCCACATTGCAGTGAGCCCTCTTTTATAATCACCAACTTCCCCTGAAGCCATTTTCTCCTGAAGTGATGAGAGGTTGTCGAAGGGGTGTGGGATGAACAAACTGCATATGATCTGCTAAACATTACAGTCAAGGGAAAAGGAAAAGGAGCATATCTAAATGTCTGTTTAGTCAGTGAGTCACCTAGCTGCAGGTAAAGAGGGTCTTGTTTACAAGGGGACTACCCAGAGTTCTGTAATGTAAAATAACCCCCTTTTTTTCCCCTTTTTGTACAAACAAACTCACCACTTTTCTCCCTCTGATCCTGATCCACCTTTAGTTTAGCTCAGAGCTCAAGCCTCCACTGCAGTTTCTTTACATTAATTGTAGCAGGTTCTATAGAGGAGGATTGAGTTGTTATGTTCATGTGTGTCTGAGGCTTACGGGCCAAAACAGCCCCTCTGTAGTGGTGTTACGTAAGCGAACGGAAGAATGTTTCCCTTTTACTGGCTCGTCACTTATCTTTCTGAAAACAAAACTCCCTTCCTACTCTTTGTTCTAATAAAAGGTTTCCAGAAAATTCTGCACAGATTGCTGCACATATTTTCATTGTAAGACTTCTTTTATCATCAAAAATATCTTCAAAAGTAGGTTTGGAGTTCATGTGGAATAAAATACAGACTTCTTGGGTGCTTTATTATTGCTCTGCTGCAATATAGTTTCTTTTTTTCTTTGACCAAATCTTGTTGATTTAATTATTTATGCAAGGACGCATAATAGCATTTGGTTTATATGTTTATATGCTGCTTATTTTAATCCAAATGCTGCTGACATATACTTGAGGGTCTTGTTTTTTTTCTCACAACTTTCATTGAACTCCAACCTACAATTTG
This sequence comes from Atherinosoma microstoma, assembly GCA_037177055.1. Classification (NCBI taxonomy): domain Eukaryota; kingdom Metazoa; phylum Chordata; class Actinopteri; order Atheriniformes; family Atherinidae; genus Atherinosoma; species Atherinosoma microstoma. The sequence continues at coordinate 16,731,671 of JBBBVU010000022.1, read as the reverse complement.
TTCGTCACTGACCCCACAACAGAACCTACCTCACATTTCAATCTTTGTAAATTTACCCATCACCTCGTGCCCAGCCCAGTCAACTTGGCAGTAACTTGATGATGGCTCTGCTTAACTCCGAACAGAAGTTCCAAATCCATTAGTAAAGTGTTCTATTTTATCTTCCTAGCTTACATTATTAAGAATGCAAGGCCAGCTCTGCACATGCAACAGTGCCCTTGCATGTGACTGTGACAGCAAGAGGAAGAGATACAGGGCCAAATCTAGACAGAGTAAGCTTGCCAAGGTGTCCAACAAATGCAGTTTTGTATTCTTCCACCAGAACAAGGATTGATTTGCTCCAGCCAGTCGGGAGAAATGTTGAGGTTTGGAGGCTGAGCTAGCGAATGAAACATATTGTCAGGCGTTTGTATTTAGCCAGTCAGATGCAGTGAAGTGAAATTAACAGTGTTACCCAGAGCATAATAGGCCAGCCGTGGACTGACGTGTACATTTGTCAAGGCCTTGCCTGCTCCTCTCACCATCTCGGAAAACAATAAGAGAAAGAGCTGAAATCTGCTCCATTAAGTTAAAGAATAATTATAAAAAAAATCTTTGTGTTTTTAATCAAATATAGAACACACAGATGTGTTCATGAAATACAAGATCAATTCCAAAAAAGTTGGGATGTTGTGTTAAACTGTGAACAAAAGACAGAAAGTAGTTTATTAATATGAGATTTGAAAATCTCATAAACCAATATTTCGTTCACGGTAGAACAAAGAAATCATCAAATGTTGAAACTTGTTCAGGGGAAAACTTAACTTGAGTTTGATGGCAGCCATAAATGTTCAAAAATGTTGGGATCTGAGCGACAAAAGGCTGGAAAAATGAATAGCTTCCCAAATCAAACAACTGGAAGAACATGTTTTGAATATTTAGGTTACTTGGTAACAGGTCAGTTACACAATTGGGTTTAAAAAGAGCACCTTTGAAAGGCAGAGTCTCAGAAAGACAGCTGGGCAAAGGTTCAGCAATCTATGCAAAAGTGTGTCAACAAATTGTGGAGCAAATTCAGAAGAATTTTCCTTATGAAATTGCAAAGACTTTGAATGTTCCATCATTTATAACTCATATTACTTTCAAAAGTTTCAGAAAATCTGGAGACTTCTTTGTGAAGAAGGAAAATAGCCAAAAGTCAGTATTTGATTAGAATCTTTGGGTCCTCAGGTGGCACTGCATTTAAAACATGATTCTGTAATGTAAATCACTGCATGGGCTCAGGAAAAACTTCCACAAGCCAGTTTCTGTGAAGGTGGTTCACAAATGCAAAGAAGAAGCAACATTTGAACACAATGAATCCAGAAATGCAGCTATCCTGGCCAAAGCTGATTTAAATGGACTAAGAGTGGGGAAATTGTTCAGTCATCGGACTAATCTACATGACAAACTTCTTTTTTTTTTCAATAGTTACTGTTTTGCAATATGTTCTTATCACACTAACCCATTTCTTTCTACTCTTTCTCTGCAGTTCATCTGTTGAGAGCGCTTAACCAGTGCCAGAGCCCAGCGATGTGGATCTGCATGGTTTACAATGAGACGGACACCACTGTGGACTTCCAGCTCTGCCAGGAGTTTGGCCTCATCTTGTCAGTCTTCTCCCTCATCTACCTCCTGGTGTGCTTCCCTTTGGGACTGTGTTACAATGTGCTGCTGGTTGTGGTGAATCTCTCCAACAAGGTGTCCATGACCATGCCGGATGTGTATTTCGTCAACATGGCCATCGCAGGTCTTGTGCTTAACCTGGTGGCCCCCGTGGAGCTCCTGAGCTCTACCTTCACCCGCTGGCACGCTTGGGAGTACAACAACGAGGTCTACATCACCCTGCTCATCCTCTTCAACATCTCGTCTCTGGTCATCATGTATTCCACCACTTTGCTCAGTCTGGACTACTACATAGAGCGGGCACTCCCTCGTACATACATGTCTAGCGTGTATAACACGAAACACGTGTGTGGGTTCATCTGGGGTGGCGCAGTGCTGACCAGCTTCTCTTCGCTCCTCTTTTATGTGTGCAACCACATATCCACTAAGATGGTTGAGTGTTCTAAAATGCAGAACAAGGAGGCAGCAGATGCCATCATGATGTTCATTGGCTATGTGGTTCCAGCTGTGGCTGTGCTTTATGCTTTTGTGCTCATTCTGCGCATTAGGAAGGAGTCCACACCTCTGGATCAGGACTCTGCTCGCTTGGACCCATCTATACACAGGCTGCTGCTAGCCTCGGTCTGTGTGCAGTTCGTGCTGTGGACCCCGTATTACTTGACCCTTTTGGTGCACACGGTAGCTGGCGCACCAGGGTATATTAGCAATGCATATTATGTTCCTACCTACTATTTCATGAGATGCTTTTCCAAACTGCTAGCTTTCTCCAGCAGCTTTGCGATGGCTCTCATGTATAGGCAGATGAACAAAAACTTCTCAAACAAGCTTCAGCGGCTGCTCAGGAGGCTGCATTGTAGAGACCAGTCCTGTCCTCATGAACGCTCAACGGTTCAGCAAGTGGTGACATGAGATCCTGCCCTCAGAGGTCGCAGGCACCCCTCCAGAAACCCATCTCCTCCTCTTGGCCCAGCCAGCACTTATCCCCCTCCCCTCCTGTACAGAGCCAGCGTCTGACTGGGCTTCCTCAAGACTCTGGACTGTGTTAAAAGCGACATAGCTAACTGTGGAATTTCCTGTCACTTTCCAGAACTTGATCTGATTTGTCCGGTTCTGCAGTGATAGGATAAACCAAACAAAAAAACCACTAAGTGCTGCTTTTTTTTTCTTTTTCTTTTTTTTTTTGGTCATCAGTAAGTAAAGCTCTCAACTAAAGACACTTGGGCTACTGGTTCAAGGGTGATAAAGTTGGTACAATCACTCAGAGACTAACATTGTGGCATTCTCTAACAGTTTCACACAGGCACCAATAAAACAGCCTGCTAAAAAGCAGTCTCCAAACACTTTTCCATTGTAGTTGGGGGGTGAGTTTGTGTTATTAATTAGTTTGCAGCTTCATTAATGCACAACTGCTTACATTTCACTATAAGGTCTATATGCTGTGGTGTCATTTAAGTTGAACTCTTTATGATGTTGCTTTTCGCTAACACAAGCAAAACAAATAAGCTATACATTTTAATTATCAAGTGAGGCCAGGCCATTTGTTGCTAAATGGAGCCCTCTGTACCTCCGCATTAATGGGTGGTGGATGGTTTGTCACCATCCCACCACAGCAAACTTCCAAACTAACATGTAGTTTTGCCAGTGAATCTTACCGTTATCTGTCTCCAAACCAGAAGCCTCAGTCACTCAAATGAGAGGATGGTTTCTCTCATCTTGTTCTCTTTTTATTCAGTTTTTTCCTCATTTGAAATAATCTTGATATTTTAAGCGTTCTCTTGCAAAAAAATGTTTTTTCATCAAACTTTTCTGAAGCTACAAGTAAATACTGCTATGAAAATATACCTTCATTTAACTTTTTTTTTCACAATGTGGTTGTGATCCACTCACAGGCATAAAGAGATTATTCCCATGTATCGAGCTCCTCAGCAGATTTTCTCCTGTAGATTTATAAGCACCCTCCTCACTTTGAAATCATACATGACTGAAAGATTTGCTCTTTAGAAAGTTTGTATTCAGGGTTCAGACATAACCGGTATACCTCTTGTGATCTCTGCTGAAGTAATTTTACCTTTTAGTCATAAACAGTTCAGATCAACATTAACTCAAGCAGACAGTCCAGTGAGATTTTTTTTTTTTTTTTTTTTAATTTAAGCTGTGTTTCACTTCTGTAGGAATTATGCATGCAGAGCCTCACAAGGGGTCACATCGGAGGCCTTGAGGAGTTGGCATGTACATTCCCTCAGGAGTGGTTGGAACGTTGTGTCCAGTGGAATTATTCAGACTCTGAGACACAATGGAAGCATTATCAAAAACCCTTTTAAAGATATGAAAAGCTCACATTCCAAAACACCTGTGAGCAATGTGTGTGACAACTTCCAACGGTTGTGCTGCTCACAGGCATTAAAGCTGCTTTGCTTTCTCATCTGCCACTGAGTGAGGAATAAGCAGACCCTTTTCTTATAGTGATGAAACCCACTTATAAATGCTAAATAAAACACGTATAATTGCAAAGCGTCTATTGCATCACTACATTAGTTATGTGTTGTTTTTTTTTTCCTTAGCTGCTTTCTGAGCAAGATGGCCAGTTAATTGATCACCCTGTGAACATATACACCTGTCAGGTGGGGTTTTCATACAAAGAGGAATCAAATAATTTAAGATAAATGATAGTTACTCAAGTTTGAAGGCAGTTTTAGTTCTTGTTTTCAAATAAAGTTAAGTTTCCCAGTGTGTGCCTGTACTGTAAAGGCTGAGAGAGCCAGATGTACTAACAGGGGTATGATATCCAATATGCTCTCATATGTTCATTCTATCTAAAAGAAACATTTGTGTTTACAACTTAAATTTTGCAGCATGACGCCACCATGGCATCTGTTGTCAGTCAGTGGGAAATATTTTCTACTAAGACGGTGTGTTAACATTTTGAGCTGTTTGGTCTGTAAGAATTCTTGTACATTTGGGACAAATCATTATTTGAGCTCAGCTCAAAGTCTTTCTGCATACTGTTATTTAAAAATGGAAGGCAGACTAGTTTACATGGGCAGATAATAAGGAGCCTGAATCTAACGTTGAAACATTCAGATGGAAGACAGGTATTAAGATGATCATTTCCAGCCTTTGACAGTAAATGGTGTCAAATATGGCTTCTTTTTTTCTTTTTTTTTTAAGCCAAACCATAAATTTTTATCCAATCAGACTTAAAAGTCTACCTAAATTTTTTCCTGTTTTTCAATATTTTCCTGTTTTCTCATTGTGTAACATCCAAATATGTTTTCATTAATCTACTCATAAATATACAAATAGAGGGCACTCAACAAACTTAGCATGTGTTGTTTTGACAGTTCGGAAGTCCTAAATTTATTCATGCAGCCCTATCTACACCAAAGTTAAAGTGACTGACAGAATAATTTGCTGAGTGTCTATGTACATTGTGGTAAACCAAATCGTGCTGCTGCCAAAGTCTATAAGCAAATAGCATTTTTCGCAAGATTGCTTGGAGCTGACCTGTGCATGTTCCTTCTAAATTTGACAACCATCAGATGTAGAGGATGTAACTGTAAACTGCAAGATCTGATCAGTTTATTTCCCCTTCTGCCATAACTTTATGTGTTAAGCTGTTCTGGAGCATTCTTGCTCAGAGAGCCGGGACATACAGAATTCTTGCCAGAGGCGATAATTAGCAGTCACCACATGTGCTTACTGCATGATGTTCACAACTGGAGAGGAAAGCATGATCAGACCTCAAAATCTCACCCAGCTGAGACGACCGCTCGAATCTGAGAGCAGTTTATTATTTCTGAGGGGCCTAGATCTCCCATCAGTGTGCAGAAATCAGTATGACTTTGTTCACTCAGTGGCTGAAACAGACATGTAAAAACAGCCTCAGAGTTCCTTCACGTAGAATGTAAGTAGCTGCATGTCGGATATTTGACCACCAAAGCCTCAACTCTTCTGATGCTATGCTCTTATTTTTTGACTGTGTATAAAGTTGTATAATGTTGAGAAGTTAATATGTAAATATTTTGTGTGATCAACAGGATGATGCTATGCTTTATTAAAAAAAAAATAGTGTTATTTTCTGAAAGCTATATTGAGATTGTGTAAGTAATCTACTGTCAGATGAGTCAAAGACTAATTAAAAAAACTAAAATGAATATGACCGTTCCTTCTTATCTCAAAGAAATCTCACTAAACATAAAATGAAACATTATGCTATGCAGCCAGTTGCATAAAGATAGTTAAGTAGAACTTGTTGTTCTTAACATTTCAGTTTTTACAAGCACATTTTCAGAAAATTGGTGTTTTTATGTTCTTTAAAAACTTTTAATGTTTCTTTGTCTGCATGTCAAGATTAAATTATATCAAAACCGTGTCGATTCTAACCCTTATCGGGCCTGTGCAGTGGGCAGGTTATGCAGTTTGTTCCTCCCATCTGAGATGCAGTGAGAGCATGGATGCCACCAAACACAAACTGGGGAAATAACAGCATTCCACACATTCTGGGAACTTTTTTTCTCCTTCTGTGGGCATGATGGTCCAAGACTGCTGCCATTCTCAATGAAAAAGAAACTTTTATTAGCTGCATTTGATAACAATGCTGTACACTGAGAGCCAAGTAAGAGAAGAATAAAGTGTTGCAATAGGAAGTGAGCAGATTTGAGTTAATTGCACAGGAATAATTAGATGAGTCACACATGAAGGCTGAAGTCAAATGTGATGCTGCAGGAAGATCAAACAAAAAGTTTCCGCTGTCATTACACATTGTTTCATATCACAGACTGGGAGTCTTTAATTGTATGTCCTACATCTGGAAATAATATGATGATAGAGAGAATTAAATATGGTTGTCATGGTTACTGTGTCCCTATCTGAAAACAAGCATTTTAGGAGGCTTTTAACTCAAAGATGCAAACCATAAACTTTTAGTTGTCTGCATTAAAGTTGAGCAGGAAGTGTGTCGTTTTATGTGAGTTCCTATTACAGATAAAATCATGACACTTCATAACTGCACTTATTACAAAAGACTATTCCAGAGTCGGCCATTTTTTTATCCCTACACTTACAGTTTACTGTCAGATGATTTTGTCAAACAATTTCAAAATTAAGAACAAACAAATCCTCTGTGCATCAAAAAATGCCCTAAAAATGTTTGTTCAAATATGTAACACTCAGTTTCACACTACAAATGTCACACGGCTGTAACATGGGTGAAATAACAAAGACATGACATTTATTTCTAATTTAACTGTACAAAAGTCATTATCTGGCAAAGCAAAAGGAGAACTGGATTCAAATGTCTCATGTCAAATCCAAAGTTTCATATTGTGCAAAGTGTAATGGGAAAAACTCCTAACTGCACTATCTTGCTGACATAGTGCAGTTTTTTATATGTTGCAATAGTCTTCATGTTGTTTTTATTTTTCCTTAAGAGGTTCAGCCTGACCAAAAGCATGAGGGTCAACTTCAGCATTGAACAGCATCAGACCACCTAAGAAGACAGAACATTTGGCTTGCAGCTTTATGTGTTTTCTTTGGCTGTCAGGCACATTTCACACACGACCTCAGACCGCTGTTGTTTTTCTTAATACGGGTAAAATTGGGGCTTTACAGTGCAAAGACAAGAACAAGACCAGGCAGGTTACAGTTAGTATTTTAGACAATGTGAAAAGAAGACAACAAAGAAGGTCATGCAATGTGGGAAAGATAGTAGATAGTAGAACACAATGTGAACCTAAAAAGAAGAGCAAACTTGGATAAAACATGTTCAGACATTCAAACAGATGATTATCCTGCAGTTAAAAGATAATACTGTTGAGCCGAGTATCACAGTGAATCATACAGAACAGAAAACATGCTTCAGGGAGGAGTCTTCATCTTTGACCCACCACATCACTACAGCTCTGGGGAAACAAGTGGATCAGGGCAGATGCTTGAAAAACAACCCACCCCTCCTTTCTTGCCAGTCCTCTTCATTTTTTCCTTTTCAGATAGTAGACTGAAAAAAATTTAAAATAAAAATAGGCAAACAAAAAAATCCCAGCATCAGCTAAATGTCAAAAAATGACCCTGAAAGCAGTGCAGCGGGGCTGTCGGGCAGGGTGTTCCATTCAGAGTTTGTGGTTGTGGCTGTTGGAGATCCCAGATGGAACCAGAAGCACATCAGACTGGTAAGTGGAGGCAGATGATGATGTTGTACCCTCCCTCCTTTAGACCTCCCACCTTTTCTCCCCCAACCACAAGCAGTTAAACCCCACAACTTCCCATTAACAGCACTGCTTGTATTATCTTGTTCATCAGACGTCACCTTGAGGGAAACTGTTGTTCCTATACCTTTGGAGAGCGACATTAATGCAATAACATGTTCTCACAATAATGATAGATTTTATGACGATGATTAAAAAAAAGTTGAGGCCTCAATAAATATCATGAAGTTAATCTAAATTTTGTTGTTTTTTTTCTTTTCTTTTCTTTTCTATTATCTTTTATAATACATGCTATAAAATTCCACCTGTTGGTGCGCTTGGCTGCATGTTCACTCATATCACTTTTATATCTTATGATTGCAAGGCCTGCATTTGTCTAGTCATCCAAGTTATCCATTTTTTATACCAGTGGGCCCCCCTGTGGACATAAATAGGGCATGCATCGTCTCACACAGCAGTGAATGTTGCAACTGACACAAAACAGCAAAAGTAAACTAGAACTAGTGATTTAAAAAAAAATGTTGCTACAAATATCTGCATTTCTTCACAAGGTTTATATCAGCTGTTCCAGTGACACATCATTTCAGGCATTGCTTGCATATACACATTTTGGAGGCTAGTTTTGAATCATGAGGCCTCCACTTTGCATAACCTTTAGAAATCAGAGGTGCTGTGCAATCAGTGTCACAGCTGCCCTTTTCAGCATTTTATTGTTTTAGAGGTACGGCATGTGCATCATCTCGGATTTCCTTCAAGCCTCACTATTGTCACAGGTAATTTATTTGCTTGTATCCAAGACCTAATCATCCATTCTTATCAACTCTGAGTGCTGTGAGTAATATTTTCACTTGGTCTTCTCCTTCCTTTCATTCCTCACCTTTTCTGGATTTCCTTAGGCAGTCTCTGACCAACATATTCCCACTTCATTATTATCTATGTGAAGTCTGTATGACTGCAATACAGACTGTATGACTCAGATTTCAGGTAACTAGGAAGAAACTGTCTAAATCTGGCTCACATCGTGACCTTTCAGACTTCTTTGCTCCCTTCATTCTTCATCTCGGCTACAAAGATATCTAAAATCCTCCTGTTATTACTTGGAGAGGCAATTCTCTGCTTTTGTCTTCCTTGTCTAAAAGCCAAACTTGAGCCTGCTGGGTATCTTGCTGCTGCATTGACCCTGTCAGACTATCACTGCTGCACCATACCCTGGCTGTCAAAATCAGCTTCCCTAAGACAGAAAAGTGTGTGATACCTGGACACAAAATATCAAAATATGAATATCTTTTTCAAAGTGACATCAGCAATGAACCCATCTGACTGAAAATTAATCTTAAACATACTGACTGTGGGCTTGTATCTATGGTGATTACAGTTACATTACTGAAACATGATAAAGACTAAAATCCTCCGTCTTTGGTGTTTAACTTTGTGCTGCAGAGATTCTTGTAAATTCCTCCCCTCTACCCACCTGTGACATGCAGCAAGCGGTTAGAGCATTAAAATAGTAACAAACAGGACCAAACAAAGCCAAGCAATCAGCTCACGATCTGCAGGTCAGCACAAGCACTAAATAGGCTACTTAGCGTGCCAATGTCAGGCAGCGATGGCGTCTCAAAAAACAAACTTGTTTGCTGAAGAACAGTAGAGAAAAAAAATATGACTCTTTTTCTGTTCTCAAAATATGCAAACGCATAATTATTATACTGCTGACAGATTTCTGAATAAAATCTACTCGCTGTTTTTACTTTCTGTTGTTGATCAGATCACATTCAAAGTTACTGAATGTATTGTTACTGAATGTGGTGCACAGCAATGTCAAAGAAGCTGCAACCACGTAGCTTCAGGCAAGCTTCAGGACCTGGCCTTGACTTCTCTTGACTTCCTGTCCTGTGAGGACCGCAAAGTCAGATTCTGTCTGCCAGAGGCTAAATAAAAATGCTCCTTGATGTGAAACAAAGACATCTTTCCCCCTGCCTCACCTTAATCCTTTACATGTCTGTTTTCTTAGAAAATATGCTCTTTTGTTGCATACTTATCACATGAGCAAATTTACTACCTGGCTTTAATTATAGTAAGCTTAATCTTATAACAAAAGATTACATGTGTCAATGGCGTAAACTAACATGATTCAGTTTTACAGCTATATTCTTGCTCATTATAAATGCAGATAGTTTATTTGTGGCCGATGGGACACTGCACTTGCTAACACATTAAATGGATCTCCATAGTCAGATTGTGGAAACATAATCATATTCTTATATTATGATCTTACTACTTTCCCAGAAGTAGAAAGAATAGAATAGAATAAAAACCCTGTATTGCCGGCTCTGTTTCACACTTATTGAGAGTGAATGCTAAATGTTTTATCTAAGCTTGATCTAAATCAGGGGTCACCAACCTTTTTAAAACGGAGAGCTACTTCATGGGTACCGAGTCATCTGAAGGGCTACCGGTTTGAAACACTCTTCTGAAATAACAAATTTGCTCAGGTGCCTTTAGTTATACATTAAAGTTAATGAATAATGAAACTCATCTATGTGAAGACACTGATCACATTAATGAGTTCTTAAAATAATTATAAACAATGGCTTGAAAAGATGGGAGATATCAATATTCAACACTTTATTTCTATTATTATTAACAATAGTTTTACGTTTCCAGAAGTCCATTTCTACATTTAACATTTCGCTAGCTAAAATTATTTACTAAGATATTTTCAAATCTATATAAATTCAAGAGTAAATAAAAAAAATAGCAACAGAATAAAACAAAATTTTAAACTCAGCTCACGGGTGAGTTGTGCTATTTTTAGAATAGGCCTATGGGCACCTCATATTGTCTCTGGGGGGGGCTACCTGGTGCCCGTGGGCACCATATTGGTGAAACCTGATCTAAATGGAATTATAGCATTAGCAATAAACACTGAAAACACTAATATTAGTGTATTTTGCTGTGACTTGACATTCATATGCCAATCTATTACCCACATTCTAACATATTGCTGGAAAAACAAGGTCATAAGTGTGTTTACATTCTCCTTAAGACTAAGTGCTGAGCAACCCAGGTGAACAAAATATTGTAAAAGATATATAAGTGGTTTCCATGACAACACAGTTTTGATGAGGAAAACTCCACACTACTTAGAAAGCATGACTTTTTTATCTGTTAAAATCAGAACTCGGGATGTATAGCCGCTGAATCTGGGTAGATGTTCGGTCAAAGTCTAGAATCACAAACAGGGAAAAAAAGAAGCAAAAGTGTCAGAAGCTAATGAAGCATGGTGACAAAGATATGGTGTCAATCCATTATTTCCCTCTCTGGATCCCCCGCCCTCCTCTCATCCCCAGACAGGGTTGGGCCAAACAGCAGGTGGTGCAGAAGAGAAGCCTGGACATGGGATTTGCAAATCTCTGGCTCTCTGACTGCACTGGACCAGCATGGAGGAGAAATAAAACTCAATTTCAAAGTAAGTCAAGCTGATGGTCACCCCATCTGTGCGTGGATATTTGTGGACTGAATATAGATGAGAAATTTTCCTCATGTCTTATGAAGTTGTTTGTTTAGCAGCTAGCTCGTACTTCTCAGTTCTACTTCTGGAGTGTGTGATTGTAGATTCTCATAACATTATGTAATCTTAGTTTTTACAGATTTTGGCAAGAAGGAACAGAAGAAGTTCAGTACAAAACAATCTTTAAAAATGTTGTTGAAATTAAAGTGTGAGAAGTTAACATTTTGATAGACAGAATAAATCCTTCAAAAGCAGAAATATTTTGACAAAAATAGGAAAGTTGAGTGCTTCTTAAATGGGCACTTCAGATTCTTTTATATTAATCTTTTTATTTACTTTTTGGGGGGATTTTTACTGTTTGTTCACAACAAGAAAAGGAAATATGCTTTTCATGATTAAGTATTGAATCTTTTAATTGAAAGTAGAGATGTTTTACGCCAAGACTTAAATGATTGCCGTTATTAGTACTTTTACTAAAAGTGTATAAATACTGCAGAGGGCGTCCTGTGGTGGTAATAAAAACCCAGAAGACTGCAAATATTTGCTAAAGGTCATGTTTACCTAGCTGAGGTTAGTATTTCAGGGAGTGTTTGGTGGCCTAAAGATGATCAAGTCCATTGAAAATGCACAATGTATATTTTCCATCACATACATTCAAACAAATTATGATGTTTTTTGATGAAAGTGGTTTAAAAAAGTTTTTGTTTTTTTTGTTTTTCTGAATGTGAGTTGCAAATATTCTTTCAACTTAGTGATCAATAGTCATCAAGCCTGGAAAAACCAGTTAGAGGGAGCTGGGACTGTGTGTGGATTTTAAACTAGGATTTCAATGCATCTGTTTAAGTGTGAAGCGTGAATGTTAATGTACTTACATAGCCGTCTGCCATCCATTTTATATCCTGTAAAAAGTGCCATCAAGATGGTCCTAGAAAGAAGTTCACATAGGATTTTTTTTTTACTTTTTGGAAATTAGATAAAAGACTTTCTGCTTGTTCTGTATCGTAACTAGGTTCATAACAGCTGTCTTTCCAAGTATTCTCCACTAATTGTCTCACTTTTCCTTTTTTTCCCCCTCCTCTTTACTTCGCAGCTCAGGTGTCACTGCAATAGAATCTCTCGTTGAGAGTTAATGAATAAAGATTCACATGCACTTGGAAAGACAAAGCAGCACTCCAATCAAATGACTCAAAAGAGGAAAAAGAAAAACACCCTCTAATCTCAGGACCACAGACTGGACAGCCGCAATGATGTGACTCACCCGAGGCGAAGGCCAAAGGTGATTTTAAAACATGGATGTGCTTCTGTTATGCATCAAAAACTTACAGGCAGATGAAACTTGATGTCATCATGGAGTCAAATATCCCATAAATGTTTCGCTCGGTCCACCTGACATCTGTCAGCACGCCGATACAGCATTGATGAATTTTCCTTTTAAGAGCTGGGAACTGCCAAGGTTTAACTATGTAGAAGAATTACATGTGGCTTATGATTTAAGACGGTTCGACCGCAATCAGCATGGAAGGGCAGACAACTTTGGTTTATGACAACACTACAGAACAACTGAACACTTCAAATGAGTACAACGCAACAGATTTGACTGAAAATTCTGACAAGTACCAGTCTTACATTATTGGTCTCTTCCTGTCCTGCCTCTACACCATCCTCCTTTTTCCCATTGGATTTATTGGCAACATCTTAATCCTGGTGGTAAACCTGAACCACAGAGAGAAGATGACCATCCCTGATCTCTACTTTGTTAATCTGGCTGTTGCAGACCTCATCCTGGTGGCTGATTCCCTCATTGAGGTCTTCAATCTGAATGAAAAGTATTACGACTATGCCGTCCTCTGCACCTTCATGTCCCTGTTCCTGCAGGTCAACATGTACAGTAGCATCTTCTTTCTCACCTGGATGAGCTTTGACAGATATATTGCCCTGGCTAGCTCCATGAGCAGCAGCCCGCTAAGGACTATGCAGCACGCTAAACTCAGCTGTGGTCTCATCTGGATGGCTTCCATCCTGGCCACGCTTCTCCCCTTCACTATTGTGCAGACTCAGCACAGGGGTGAGGTGCACTTCTGCTTTGCCAATGTCTTTGAGATTCAGTGGCTCGAGGTGACCATTGGCTTTTTGGTGCCTTTCTCCATTATTGGTCTGTGTTACTCCCTGATTGGGCGAATCCTCATGAAGGCTCAGAAGCACCGTGGATTGTGGCCACGGCGGCAGAAAGCCCTGCGTATGATCGTGGTGGTGGTACTGGTGTTCTTCATCTGTTGGCTGCCAGAGAACGTCTTCATCAGCATCCAGTTGCTTCAGGGCACAGCAAACCCGTCGCAGAGGACTGCTACCACCCTGTGGCACGACTACCCCCTCACAGGGCACATTGTTAACCTGGCAGCTTTCTCCAACAGCTGCCTCAACCCCATTATCTACAGTTTTCTAGGGGAAACTTTCAGGGACAAGCTGCGTCTCTTCATTAAGCAGAAGGCCAGCTGGTCAGTGGTGAACCGTTTCTGTCACCACGGCCTTGATCTGCACCTCCCTGTCAGGAGCAAAGTGTCAGAGGTGTGACACTGTTTATATAAAAACATCTAGACAAACTTCTTCACATAAAAGTTACATATTGATTTTCTTCAACTGTTATTCAGCTTTGCCTCACGTTGTGTTATACTTGTGTCTCAGTTAACACACTCACATTCTGAACAAAAGACACAAACAGCACCAAGAATGTACACCCAAAGAAGGAGGAAAATAGCTGGATGTGTGTATCTTTTGAATAAACAACTGATGCAGGGTACATAAAAACTATTATTGTGTTATCTGCACATTCACTTGTTTTCTTTTAATGCATTTTGTGTTTAATCTTTCCCAAAACAAATTATGTGATGCAAGGGAAGCATCAGTTGCCTTAATAAAAAGCATGAGGTTAAAGCACCTTAGTTATAAATTACTCTGGAAGTAAAGGGTAGTTTTTCATACCAGATATAGTTGACCGTTGAAAATATTACATTGTGGCATCAATGATAGAAACCCTCCAAAACATTCAGTTCAAAACAATCATTCATAGTATTGCAGGGTTTGAGGATTCACCTGTATAAATAAAAAAGCTGTGTTAGAGCCAAGCAGCCACATAGAGGAAGTTCTACATCACGTTGAATCTAATCAGGCTATCTGTTTCAGCTACAGATCATTTCCTTTGAAAAAAAGGGGAGGATGTGTGGAAAGTAAGTGTGGCTTTCATCAAAGAGGCTTTCACATGTCCACCATCCACAGATGCAAAGTAATATTAATTCAGGGCATTGCAAGTGTAGAATAACATACACACAAAGATATAGCAAATGCAGACTGTGTTTTCTGTCCTGGTCTAACATAATACTCCAACAGCCTTCTGTTTTTCAGCTGAGCCCTTTTTGTTTAACTTTTTTTTTGTTTTTTGCTTTAATCTGTTGTCAAAAAGCTATCATCGTGTAAAGTTAAGCATTCATTGGATCAAGTGTTTTATTTCTGGATGTAATGAAAACCACATTTCCAAGAATTTTTACAGTAGAAGTTGTTGATAAATTCAAGCCAGCTGTTTAATACATGGCAAGTTATCACCTTTTATTTCTTAGCTTTTATCAGTGTGAAAAACACTGTGGTCACAGTCTTGTTTTGAGCTGAGTTAATTCATTGAAGTGTAATATCATTAAGTGTAGCTCAGGTCTTACTAAGTTAAGAGTGTATAGGTTGCTTGTTAAGTTGGCCTAATAAGCAGAATAGTTTAAATATAGTGAAACAAACTGTGGGTGCTCAGTAGCTGCAATCCTTAGCGTCCTTGTCAGATCTTGTTAGCATGATGGCAGAGCAAAGAGGCAGGTGTTGTTTTGTGAGAAGAAATTAAGCTGGAGTAAACATATTCTTCACTGCAGACATCATGGAGCAGTTTTTTTTATTTTCCTTTTAAGCATATATTGCATTAAACAGCAACAAACAACATCAGATATGAATCATGATCCTTTATTACACTTTTTTTTTTTTAAATCTAATCTCCAAAGTTGTGGCTTGTTCCTCTGTAATGTTCAGTTTATGAGCTGAATCTACTCATTTTTATCAGGATAGATACTTGGATCGAACAGTTGCAAGATAGGTTGTTCGCTGACACGTGACATGATTCCAGACACTGTGTTTTCTTTTTTTATCTAAGCTTTAAATATTTGCTGCTCTGTCATTACCAATTTAAAAAGATATATTTTTCTGTAATAGCACACTGTTTCCTATATTTCAATAATCCTCTGCAGTCCAAAGAATATTCACTCTATGTTATTCACATTTTCTCAAATATAAACAATACAGAATCGTGCAGGTTCATTGCAGGATGCTAAAGTGGCAAAACAGCAAACACAAAAAAGGAGAGTAGCTGTCACACCCAGGCTGAGGACTACACATGAATTTAGAAACAAGTCTGCTTGTGCACGAGGCAGCCGGTGATAATGGTGTTGACTGGGAAAAATAGGACTCCAAACCACAAACTGTTATTCCAGCTGTAATCGTCCTGGGAAAGCAGCGCTGAGGATTGTTTCAGCGATTGTTTATTAGAGGTCTACAAAAATGCAAAACTTGCTCTAGTGCATTTCCATTGAATTGTTTTTGTTTTTTCTACTCAATTTGGACAGAAAAGTATTTTGCTTTAAACACTTTTGTTTTCAATCTATCAACATCACAAAAGCAGTTTTCAGAGTAGCTTGAGTAATTGCAGTTTGTACATTGATTTAGACGCATTCACAGGCCTTGCAATCATCCGTTAGTGGAACATGGCCGTGTGAGTGCCATGGAGGGCAAAGACATGTGACTAATAATCCAATGTGGGCTGTCAAGTTCATTGATATAAACAGTACTCTCTGTGTTCATGTGTTCAGCCTCTATGTTGAGACAAAACGCTAATTCAAATCCCCTGCACACACACATCTACACACAAACACACTCATCTGACATACTGTGAGAAGAGCTTGACAGTAAATGTATGAACAGCTGAGACTACTGAGCAAGGTTAAAGGTTTGTGATGGCTGACGTCACAGAAGGAAAAAGGGTGTGACTTTTCCCCTCGCCATATTCAATACTTCCTCGGGATGATGCCGTATCAAACAATGAGTTTGAGAGCAAATTTACATCTGGTTGTAAGAACAAAACACAAAATTGATAGTTTGTTAGGATGTTCCTAAAGAAGAAGATTAAAATGCTCATCCAGTTAAATGGTGGCGATTGTATCATGTGGAAAAAAAACTAATTCTTTAAAAAACTAAACTGCATTGAAAAATCTGCTTGAAAAATCAGTAGTTGCTTTTTGTAGACTATATCAGTTATTGTGCTTACATCTGTGGCACATTCATACATTAGAGATGTTTATATTACACAAATATCTTGAATCATAACTTCCAGTTTTATTTATAATCAAATTTGAGATAATCAATAGACGGGTTTAAACTTGAAACTAGCTAAATAGCTGAAAGTTGTCTTTCTAACATTATACTCTCTTTTTACATGTTAATGAGGATCATATAGGCTACAGTGACTCTCTGATACTACTGAACACCATCATACCAAAATCTATTGCAGATATGGTCTGTTAAAAGTTTGAGGACTCCTGTCAGTCAAATTTAAGACATTATACTCTCTGCCATGAGTAGTTTAGAATAACAAGAAATTATAAAGACAGGATAATGTTTTTGTATAAAGGGGAGCCCCGTCAAATATGAAATATATGTAATAAAGATGCTGGACATTGTCTAACTGTAAACTGAGTCTGAGTGGGGCATGTCAAAGTAATTTCAACTGGATAAGCCAGAGCTTATGTATAATTATAAGACTGTGCACTCGGTGGACTTCAGCAGTTGAATAATGGACTAGACATATAATTGCATTTGAACATTAAAATCCCTTGCAAAGGAAAAAAGGGTAGCTGAGTTGAATAGATTAGCCTCTACAGAAACAAAGAAAATGGATGGGAGGTTTAGAAGCCACAAACCGACGCTTCAAACTGTTTGTTATCAACATATTGCATACTAAGGTCATGTGAAGAGCATTGTAAGACACAAGATAATGATAAATGATATAAAAGCTTTACATAATTAACTCATTTTTGCCTACATTTCTTAAGTGTAGCATGTGGTGTGTGGGTGAGATGAATAGAAATCTTAATTCTAAATGTTGAGAAGAATTAGTTACAAAACCATGAGTCACAAACTGTTGCTTCTATTTAAGATCATGAAAAAAGCTGTGTGATTGCCTGTAAATTCCACACAAAAACATGTGGTGTTTCTTTTTTATAACACAGACCTTGATCTTCATTAAAGCTGTGACTTTCAACAAGTATTCAAATATAAATGTGATGCATGCAGAATTAGCTAAATGTGACTTTCTCAATATCTTAGCAACATGTGAATGTGGATTTCACACTTTATTCTGTATATGTTATCTATAAATGTGTGTATTAGTTTAGTTTAATAGAGCCTCTACTGATAAAAACATTTGAAATAGCGAGAAGCATTGTGGCAGCTTGTAAATTTCATGAACCAAAACTTGAAGGCTCTGTTCAGGGTTATGCTATTCAATTTAGGTTAAAATGAGAAAAACAATAATGAATAAAACATATTCAGGTTAAAAGATTAGAAGAGAATAAACTAACTGCACATTTATAAGTTAAGTGTATACAAACTGCATGCATTAACATAAGGAGTGATACTCTATTTGTGAATGTCATGAGGTGACATGTAGGGATTTCATTCAAATGTTTTTTTGGCTATCCCAGCAATTAGCAGGCGAGAGGCAGGGCACACCCTTGACAGGCCGCCTGTCCATGTAGATTCAACCATTAATTCATAGAAAAAAAATCCAATTGCAGGAATTATATATTGAAAAATTAATTCACAATTAAATACTGTCATTTATAAATGTATTTTCAAACGCTATTTCTAAAAGGAGAAATAAACAACACAATTCATAAATATGGTCAGAAATACCTTTTCTATGGAAAATGTCATTGTCTTTTTAAATGTATGAAATGGAAAGGTATATCTAACCAAATTTATGAATTGTGTTATTTATTTCTCCTTTTAGAGATGGCATTTGAAAATACATTCCAAAATCACAGTATTTAAAAATGAATTAACATTTCAGTATGCAATTCCTCTTTAATATTTCAGTTTAAAATGTGTAATTACAAAACTACTTGCAATTTTATTTCTTTTTATACGAATCAATTGTTGAATTTTAAATTGCATTTAGCAATCTATATTTTAATTTTACAATTAATTACTCATCATCAAAATGCTGGATTACTTTTTCAAAGACCCTTCTGGTCCTCCATAGTCAGTATTTCAGTGAAAAGCCAGACGACATAAACAATCTGAGGAGGGTCACTGTCTGATTGTTGAAGCGCGCCCCCTCCCCGATATCCGTGTGGACAGTCCAATAGTGTTTGCAGAGCGTTGTCTTGCAGGCGGACGTGCCTGTACGCAAGCAACAGATCTTAGCGCATGCGCAATTCATTGTTTTGACTGAAAATGCCGTCGGTTTCGAAAACGGCGGCCAATGCGTCTCCTCAAACCGAGAAACCTACCCACTATACGTGAGTAACGTTGCTGCATAGAAGTAACAAAATTGCTCGTTGCCGAAAATTCTAGCTGCACGCGCACTTTTGTGCGTTTCCATTTGTAGCATTCCTCAACTCCTGTGTGCGCGTTAAAAACATGGTGCTTTTCCTGGCTTTGTGACTACCTAACGCTACATAGCAAACATCGACTGCTAACGACATCATTGCTAAGGCAGGAAAAACAAACATGTTGAATCGCTTAATTGCCAAACTATTCGTTATCGGAATTGTTTACGATGGTTTCACAGTGTTAACATGTTTTTTTAAATGTTTTATTTTATATTATATCGTCATCTTGGTCTGCTAAATGATTAGCCAGGAACTCGCTAACCAGTCTGCTTGTAAATAGCTCGGCCTTATTTTGAGTTCCCTCTTACTACGCACATTCATAGACGTACGCTCAGGGTTCTTAACCAGGGTTAGGCGGCAAAGCATGCGTAGTTTGTACTCTGAATAGCAAGCTAACGTTAGTGACCCAAAATAAATTAGTCTACAGCACGACCAGCTGAACACGACACCTCAACACTTTTACTTAGCTTTGGGTTCAGTCTTGACTAAATAGAAATCTTTTACTGGATTGACGACACTATCTTTTTGTTTTTCCTCACTGTTTTAGGTATTTGAAGGAGTTCAGGACAGAACAGTGCCCGTTGTTCCTCCAGCACAAGTGTACGCAGCACAGACCCTTTACTTGCTTTCATTGGCATTTTCTTAACCAGCGAAGAAGGCGACCCATAAGAAGAAGAGACGGAACCTTTAATTACAGCCCTGACGTGTACTGCACAAAATACGACGAGACCACAGGCATTTGTCCAGATGGAGATGAGTAAGTCGCCGTTACAATCAGCACTGTGTTGCACATTTATTACTACGTCAGTTTGCAGCAACAACCAACAAATGACATCCATGGCATGCTTACAATGAGAACCGTTTGATGCTTTATAGCACAAGTACTGAATAAGAGACTTTTACCAGGTTGTGGTAATCTCTTTATGCCTGTGGTGTAAAATGATTTGACTTAATTTTGTGGCTATACCTCTCTTTTCTGTAGCACTTTTTCATTGTATAGTCCAATGAAGTACTATTATCCAAATATTATATTTACTTGCATTTCATTACGACACAAAGCTTGTATTTTTCTTTTTCTTTCTTTTAATAATGGTACAGATTTTTAGAAAAGAGTCTTATTAATCAAGTTGTCTTTTATTTACATGGCACATTTAAAGTAAACAGAAGTTGACAAGGATTTACAAAGTATCTTTAGCCTCTTAACATAATTGCCTAAGTCATATTTTAAGGTTTTATGATGCACAGTCAATCAGCAATATTAGGGGAGTTAGACAGATATCATATTTAGCCAAACAGTAATTTAAAGCACAAGTGTGTAAATTACTTCTATCCTAAAACAAAAAGTATAACAGAAACTAATTTAATGCAAAAGACACTTGAATTTAAGTGGTGCACATTAGTGTTCTGAATAGAGTTGCAAAGGGGAGGTAAATTTCCAGAAACTTTCTATGGGAAGTTAAGCTGGGGAATTTGGAATTATTCCAAAGTGTAAACTTTCCATAGAAATTATGGGAATTTGGGGGAATTTATGCTAATTAACTGGAATTTGGAGATGATTTCGACAAACTGTATCATATCCAAACACACAAATATAAAGATTTTGTTTTGTCATAAGTAGATATCCATAAGACGATTAAAAAACGTGACATGTCAGATTTTTCCAAATAGAACTTTAAAACTTTAATTCTTGTTCTGAACAATCAGTTCTTTCATTTAACAACAAAAACATGAACGTTGAGTAAAATAATCCT
>JBBBVU010000022.1:16683437-16697912 GCA_037177055.1 Atherinosoma microstoma | reverse complement strand
TATTTTTTTTTCTTTTTTTCTTGTACCTCTTTCTCACTTTCAGGGTAGGTCATATTCATATTTCTTCCCTCTTGTTTCAGGTCTGACCTCTCCTTGAAAATTCTGTAATGAAAATAGAAAAATTATACTTTAAAATTCTAAACAAATGAGATTATATTTGAGTTGTCTTTTTTTATTACAATTATTATACCTTTCAAGGATCAGTTTTAGGCCAGCCACAATCTTTTCCCCTTTAAGAGCCACGATGAGAGAAGGGGCCGTGTAACAGTGAGCCATCTTTTAACAAATCAAGACGAGTGTAAATCAACAGATGGTAAGACTGTTTTGAACCTTGTTTAAAAGCTAAGTGCCTCACCTTTTCTCTCCCTCTTGATGACACTGCTAGTGTCTTAGTGATATGTTTCCACTGCTCATCATCCAGGATGCTCATTCTTCCTGCCACTAGATGGCAGCCTGACTTCAGCAGCATCTCCACTATCTCCAGCGGAGAAGAAACTTTGCTGTGTGGTGGAGCTTCGAAGGGAATTAGCAAACAGGTTGTCTGCCAGGGGACTGTGCATGTAAAGGACCCTGGTACCAATAAACAAGCAAACAGAACATTTGTTTTGCTCTATTTACAGAGGTCACTTGGAACATAGTCGTGTTTCAACATCATTTCCAGGAGAGCCATTACCAAAACACAAGAAATGGCCAAAAAAATTAAAGGGGCCTAAACCACACAATGTTCAGTGCTTTGACTGTAAAGATGCCCTCACTGAGGAGAATGTGCATGATTATGTCAACACCTCTAATGAAGCCTGGATAAAAAACATGTTGTACCTGCTCTCAACTCGATTATTAAACAAAATTGACCATCCAATATTATGCAGCCTTATAAATACAACTAGAAAAGTAAATCACACCTCCAATTGGTCTTGAAGTTGCCAAAGTTGACCAACCTTTCTGAGCCACATTCAGGGTGCAGCTCTGTTTATGCTCCACTGAGGCAACAGGGTCTGAGCACAAACTTGGTATCTGGGGGGGGAGACAAACAAGTTCTAAAATTGTTTAACTCTGAAATCTTGTCACTCACAGGACCAAGTTTGGCATTCCTACCTGTTCCTGTCTCATGGTGCTGGTCTCAGTACAGCAGAGCCCCTCAGGGAAAAGTGCTTTTACATCCTTGATTGCTTGTTGATATGATCTGGATCCTGTAAGTGCAGTTACTGACCTTTAAAACATGCACCAGCACATACTGCAGCCCTGTTCCCAACTGTCTACTAATATGCTGTTAAGGACACTGATGACAGGTGCTGTAACTAGGTCGTACCGTAACAGCTCGACCACAGGGAAGAGTCTTCTTGGCCCAGCATGTCCAGCAGCCTCCTCACAGCATTTTCTCCCTGAAGGCAGAGAGCCAGGGAGCCAGGGCACAGGTACTGCACACCTTCTGCCGACAGGCCTTCAGTGACATCACTTTTATCCTGGGTCATTACCTGCAGACCCACCACTGTGAGGCCACATTGCTGGAGTTTGGAGTTTATTTTAGCCAGAACAAGATTCCAGACACTTGGTTTGAACAGGCCCACTGTGAGCAGCACCTGTCCATCTGGATAAAAAGACTGTCTCTGTAAGCATTAACGGCAATACAACATGGCTGATTACACACCTCTGCACAGCACCACAAGCTCACCAGGAATTAATTCATGGTCAAAGAAGAAGAGGGACACTTGTCTGAGGGCCACCTCTGGTGTTGGCGACATCAGGACAGTGAGATTGTTGGGGTTGTTGAGCTGTAAGAGATTTCTCATGGAAGGAAAAGCATCTCTTCCTCTCAGAACACACACTAGTGCAGATGATGACATGAGTTTGTCCACGCTGCCGTAGAAGAACCTCTCTCCCACCTCATAAGGACTCAACTCCTGAGCCTGATGTTGAGTCAACACGGGGAGCCACTTCAGGCCAAGCAGCTCAAATTTAGCACGTTGTTCATCACCTGGGATATCAGTTAACAAAGCATTGGACAGATTGGAAGGAAAGAAAGGCATAGTTTTGTTTTGAAACAAATTCATTCACTTACTCACTCTTAATGTGGTCATTCATTAAACCATGTTTAATCTCCATTTGTTTGACTATTTGGAACAAGTGGGTGCAGTAAACAAAACCCTGGACCCTGTGCTCTCACCGTTTGGTCCTTCAGCAAGAACTCTGTGTAAGAGGTTCAGGTTTTGGCTCATGTCCTTCCCACACAGGGACAAAGTGACCATCTGACTCATGCCAGACTGGGACAGAGACTTCTCATGTGACAGTATAACGTTGGAAGGTTTGGGGACTGCCCACATACACCTGACTAAAAAAGAAAATATATGTCAAACACATCGAAAGCAATAATAGTGAATCATTTCTGAGAACACTATGTGTGTTCTTACCAAAAATGCGGAACAAGTTATCGTTGTATGGCACAGGGTGGAAACACAGACTTGGCTCTACTGTGTGATCACTATCAGTCCAGAAGTGGAAGCAACCCAGAAGTTTTTGGGCCTTAAATTCCCTCATCAGGGCTGAAGCAATATGACAAAAGATCACTGTTACTTCAACAGCAAAGAAAACATGCAGACGACAGTGCAGATTGATTGCAGTATTACACACGTATTTTTCCAATTTGATATATTTACTGAAGTCCGTTATTCTGTAAAACTATGAAAATTGAGACCTGATGGCAGAGTAACGCAGTGGTGCAACATGTTCTCTTTCCGTAGTAGTAAGACCAGACAGTGTGAGGGCAGCTTCAGCTCTACCTGATCTGGAATGGATGCAGGTGGTCTGCAGAACACTTTCACCTACAAAGATAGATAAATACAATTCAAGACATAAATGACAGGATGCAATTTTTCATGTGTGGTTGTAAGTAGAGTTCTAAAAATATGCACCAAAAACTTCATACGCAACTGTCAACAATAATAAAGGAAACTATAGAATAGGTATTGTATATTTTAATTATAATCATGGTTTTCTGTCATGTCTTTGACACTACTGGAGATCTCACCTGTTGGCCGGTGAGTCCCAGGACAGTGGCAGCACTGGTCTGAAGCTGCAGCCTCTGCAGCCCCATAAGACTGAAACCTCTGTTAACACATGTAGCCAGCACTTGGCCATAGCAACACGGAGGCACTGCAGGTGAAACCACGAGGAGTAAGTCCGCTGTCGGTCGGGGAAAGAGAAGGATAAACAGCGACTTTAAAGGGGAAATCAATTGTAACTGCTGAAAACAAGCAATCTTTCTCAAAATGGTTACAATTGCAGTAAAAATTCAATGTCAACAGAAGCTAGTTTCCACCACTGTGACAGTTTTGACTTGCTGAGTCATTACACCTTTAGTTGTGGCACACAGCAAAGACGATGATCTGCTTAAATCAAAGAGGCTCCTTTTGACTCTGCCATCTGAGGGTGCAACTCTACAAACAAAATAAGAATGTGTGGTTATAACATTATAAAAGCAAAAAAACGATGCAACTATATGATAGAGCATTGCTTAGAAAGTGAAAGGCTTTAATAATGTATATACTACAGTAAGGTAATGTACTATGTGAAGTCAAATTGAAACTAAATGAAAGTCATTTTGATTATGTAACCGTTGGAATAAGGTTCTAATTTATTTGTTTTTTACACTTTGGGTAAATTATATACTTGTTTTTTTTTTTTTTAAAGCATTTTCCATATAAAGAGTCATCAGCGCCACCTTACTATACATGTTAACCTCAGCAGCATGCAATGCAAAATCTGGATAAGCAAGTGCAATTTTGCATGAACAGATAGAAGTTTAAAAATATCTAATGGTTAAAAACAAAACAGTAATAAATCAAAAGGATCTGCTTTAGTGTATTGTGGCAATCAATAGAACAGAAAATATTCAACAGATAGAGGAAAGAATCCATCCCACTAGATATCAGCAAACTATATTGCAAATATTCTTCAGACACCCAAAGGACTGAAACTGAACAGACGTGATATAAGCAGACAATATCTCAAATTCAACCATGGTCTAAATCAAGCTGAAGTTTATACAAGGGCACTCTGACTTAAGCATCACTGAAAACCTGTGGTGAGACCAAGTAAAGGCTGCACATGCAAGAACTTGAAGTGACCTAAAAAGAAGAGTGGCTAAAAATTCCCATGTCATAAATAGAAAACTCTTGTCTGGCTACAGAGCCTTTGCTAGCTGTGATTTTTGCTTAAAGGCGTGTTACTGTCCACTGGCTTTACAGGGCATCAGCACCCTTTATTAAAAGGAAAAAAAAAAAGAAGTAAAAGAAAAAAAGGGGATAATTATAGATTACTTCTTCAGAATTAGAAATTTAGCATTGTTGAATTTCTTTCTTTCATTTATGTATGTAGCGGACCTGTTTTGATGCTGGTTGTGATTCTGCACATCTTCTCTTTGAAGTCTTCCTGAAAACCACAAGCACAGCTCCCTGTGGACCTGACTGCTCAGCTGAGGGCAGTGTATGAGTGAAGCCTCCTGACTTCTGGTGTCTAGAAGGTTGACAGAGGTTTTTTCTCTCTTCTTGTGTGGCAAACAATGTAAGGAACCAGTTAAATTCTTCAACGATGAACGGGCATGAGGACCCCGAACAGCTAGGGCGAGGATGGGCTGGCGGGGCTCACTGGGGTTCTGGCTGACTGATAAACCACCTGAAAAAGTTTTAAGATATTTTCATATGGGAAAACATTAAATAATGCTGGGGAAAGCAAAGATATTGAGTCATTTTAGAAACATGTGGCATTCGTTATACCCTACCACTTTCACTCAGGAGCTCCTGTGGTGGATAAAGCAGCCGTAGACCACACACATCGAGTCCTAAGTCAAGAATCAGTTGAAGGGTGTAGTGTGTTATGAGAGGTTGTTGAAAGAATTCACTGCACCCCACAACAACTGATACCTGCACCAAAAACCAGGAGGAAGATAACATAAATTCAGTTACTACTACGCCTCAGATAAAGTAATTCTTACAGCGAAAGGGGGGAAAAACATTAACATGGAACAACTATTACTGGAAAGCACACTTAAATACAGATGTCAACATGGTCACCTCTGTGTGGAGTTCTTGTGTGGTCTCTTTCCCCTTAAAAACAGGCTCCTGAGTTTCTACGGTCAGCCAGTAAAACTGTGGACTTAGAGTAAATATCCTATCTATAGCCTAAAGAACAAAGACAAGGGGAATAAATACACATAAAGAAGTAATCTGAGCTCTGAGAAAGCTTGCACTCTGAAGAAGCTCACCTTTTTGTTGGGGTTGGCAGAGATAAAACAGTTCAAACAGGATGAAGGAAGGTGGATGCATGCGGAAAAGGGTTGCTGGTCCAGCAGGTTTTGGAGCTGAGGTAACCAGCTGGCAACTGCAATAAGTGAGGTATTTGACAGGAATCTACAGACATTGTTACAGAAAGGAGCCTGGATGCCTGAATTCCTTTCCTGTAAAAAAAAAATAAATAAAAAACAAACAGGAAAAATAATCTATGTCAAACTTATGAGATTAGAAGTAAATGTTTTGGGTGTTTTGTTTTTTTCGGCTTTACATTTGGTTTGCAGGTTTGATGATCCACAGCCAAGACATGCAAAGCCAGTCCATTCTTTGTCCACAACTGCTGGAGTCCTGCAACCCTGAATGGGATCTTTGCACCAAAATCGTCTCCAGTGTGATATGAGTCTGGGCCAGCCTGATAAAACATAATGGCTTCATACGGTTGATGTAGTGTCATAAATGTAAAACTCTTGTATGTATTAGAAGATAGAAGCCATTGAAGCCATTTGCAATTTCCCTTTAGGATTAATAAAGTATTTCTCATCTCATTCATTCCATTTCATGGCTCACTTACCAAAGACAAAAACCAAGCAACTAAAGTGTTGTAGATGTATGATTTTGTTGCAGCTGAATATATATTTTTTCCTTTTCCATGAGCAACATCCTTTTCTCCAACCATACCAGGACTGAAGAGGCTGACAGTCAGTAGTACACATCCTTCACTGTCAATGTTGTCTGGTAGTGTGCTTATTGATTCTTGGTAAGAAACTTCCTGAAAAACAAGTTATACTAAGTGTAGGCAAGTGTATCGCACCTTTTTTTTTAAAAATTGTGTGGGACTTACAAACTCATATAGAACATCGGTCCTTTCAGCAGCTGGCTGCTTCAGATTCACAGATTTGGCTGGACGATGATTTTCCAGCTGCTGCAGGACTTCTTGGTTTTGCTTATGAAGCGATTTCGAGGTAACGTGCTCCTCCTGTTGGTTACTAACAGATTATTTGTCTATTGTTAATGATCAGTTAAATTATTGAATACTTATCTAATATATATGTATACCTCTGCTGCTTTGGTTCTTTAATATATCCATCCTGAGCATTTGGTGGGCTTTCCATTTGAGATTTTCTGGATTGTACGGGTAAAGACTGCTTATCTGCCCACAGATGGTGTGAGTCATGGCTACATATAGACTTCACAGAGTGAGGTGGCTTGTCCTTCATTTCTTCTGCTTCTAGATGATCTGTACATTTGTCAGGATATTTATTCTTATTTCTATTAATTTCCCTCATTTGTTGAAGCAGCTTGCTCTTGCCAGTCATTTCCCTGTGAGCAGAGATGACAGTATGAATTGAATCAGAATGAGCAGAGGTGAAGCATGGCAAATATCTTAAATGCAAGATAATGTTTACCTGCCATCCATTTGGCATTCAAAGTGATTTTTAAGATTGGGTTTCTTCGCAGGTGGCATTTCCTTGTCAGCACTGTGTGTGCCTGGCAATGTGGACTCTGAAATATTTGGGGTTATTCTTGCTGCTTTCATTGATGGATCAGGACATCGCAAGTCAATATAAACAGTTGGACGTTCCTGATGATTCAGCTGCAACTCTGTTCTCATATTTGCCACTGATTTTTTCCACACATTATTTTGGCTGCAAGAAAAGTGTGATTAGTGTTGTCATCATTTTACTTTTTTGCACACAAAACCAGAGTGGGGGGTTTGACTTATATTACCTGATGCAGTGTGAATTTCCCATAGGTTCTGACACAGACTCGTTCATACAGAAAGCAGCAAGTTTCTCCAAGATATTCAACTCCGGCTGTTTGTTGTCGGCATCTAAAAACAGACTAAGTTTAAACCACAACACAGGAAACCAAATTCATAATGTAAACTATTAACTACTGCTCTTCTGAGGTTATCCAAAAGTTCTTTATAGAATTACTTACCTGCATGTGAACTCGTGGTTTCAGCTGATTTGAACTTCTGCATTGGCATTCTGTCATCTTTCATGCTTTTGAGGACTTCACCCAAATCCCACTGGTCAAGTCTCTGAATTTACAGATTACATCATTTGATCAAAAGATTTGTAGAATATGTACCATATCATTAACTGTTAAAATCGTGTGCCAAGTTTTCTTTGCAAACTCACAGCAAAGGAGAGAATCTGGGATTTTGTATTGTTCACAGTTGGTTTTAATGAGGCATCCAGTTTGGCTTCATCAGTCAACAGCATCATTTTGCTTTCACAATCACTTGCCTAAAAGGGTGAACAAAAAATCACTTTGATCTGTCTTGGTTCACTCTGCTTTATCTTAGCCAAGACGGTGGCCGCAGATCAGAATTACCCACCCCAAGCTCAGCATCTGGCCATTGTGTACACCACTGAGAGGAACTGTTTTCTACATCATTGTCATCCAACTGTCTGCAAATATTATCCGCCCATTTAGTCAGTGATGTTGGTTTCAGCTGCTTATGATTAAGAAAACAAATAAACACATCAAACATACTTGTTCAATTGGGGAATATGACATCACCGCGACGTTCTAGGAACTATAGTTTACTGACCTCTAGTTCAGGATCTTCTACTAAAAAACTTAAGTCTTCAGGGATCTCTGCCAGTGAAAGACCAGTTGGTCTTTGATAAATGGCAATCATCTCTTCTTCCTCGGGCTGTAATATTAGACGAACACGTTTGATGGTGTATGAGCATTTGATGTGTTTTTGTCAGTTAGCAAACGTTTAAAAAAAAAAGTTAGCCTACTTACTGTAGAAAAATCAACGTCGACCGTAGGTATATCCTGTTTAACGTCCTCCAAGACTGAATCCCAACAAGAACGAGTCCAGTCCATTTCCAGCGGGCAAAAAGGCTACAAGTAGGGATTTCTGTAATGTTTGCACTTCTAAATTTTTTTGGTTACCCTGGGCAACGAGACGCTTCCGCTCCAAAGCACTTGTTTGACAAAAACGTTGCCTTCAGGTGCCGCCCAGGATACTGCAGCTTGTTTAGTCAACGCTTAGAAAAACATGTAAAAAGAGGCGCTAATGGTAACTTTAATGTACAGTCGGTAGATTAGCTTACTCGTTGTTGTGCTCATATTATTTCTCCCTTTTACACATTTTCTAGAAACTGTGTGAAAATAAAGTCTTATTGACTAGGGCACACCCCAATATTCTGTTGTATGTTTACTGTAAATAAATTGAATAATACTTCATTAATTTCAAAGATGGAAAATTGTTTTTGTTTTATAAAAAATCCGTCTTTTTTGTCAGATTTTGGCCATTATACAATGCCATTATAGAATCTTTGCTGTGGTCATATTGAGCTCCTGAACTGTGGTAGCGTGTTCGTTTGAATGGATAAAACTTCTTGTTTGTTTTTTCCTTCTAGGTTTGAGTTGGTAAAAATTCCTCTCTTTCCTTGTGAGCTTGGTGGAGTTGAAGAGTCAAAATGAAGACTATTGAGCTTGTGTAAGTAGCACCAGGACTTGTCCATCAGCCAGGATTAGTTTCCCTGTGATTATCTATCTGCTGGAAGTGAATCTACTACTATAGTACATGACACAAGCCCACTTAGAAATAATGATAATAAATAAATATGATATGAATATGATGCAATGATAACTTACTGATGTATTTGGCTCTTTATAGAATAGGATAGTGCATCAAAGGCACAGTTCTAATGTAGTATAGAATTCATCATTTTCTTTTAAAATGTTAGATCAGTTTAAGAGGTAACTTGAAGTAGTTCTCTCATTTTTTGTCCAGTGAATAAGTATGCAATCTCCCAAATTATGTGTGAAAATATACTGGATATGGTTGGCAAAAAAGTGCCTCTTTTATTATCATATTTACAAAAAAGTTCACAATACATCACATTTTATCTGTTTTATTAAATATCTGTAGCAAGCCTGTGGCCATATCAAGAAACTCCAAATATGTCAAACTTGGATATATTTATCATCCTACTCTCTAATGTTCTTACAATCTGAAATGCCACTAATACGTTTTGCTTAAACATTTAACAGAATTCAGTAAAGCTGAAGCAATAGAAGAAGCTATTAGTTGGTCATTACACTAAAATACTTTTGACCCCCTTGCCTCACTTTTTTTCAAACCAAAAAGCCGTTCTAGGAAGGCATCGGCTGGAAACATTTGAATGTTGATGGTTAAAATGAAATCAAGGTCAAATTTTCTACTCAAATTGAATTAATCTAAACTACTCAAAATATATTGTAAATATATATTTATTCATTTAATTCCTTCAACGTTTCTTTGCTTGATTAACATCTTTGAAAGAGTTCACTCTCCACATCCCGTAGATCCTGACCAGAGAGGCGTGGTGGGCTGCTGCATGTGATATTGTTATGTATGGTGACGGTTGAGTCAGGTTCTTCACCCTCTGCGTGGGTCTTTACTTGCCGTGGTATCACACGTGGCTTCCTCAAACTGTAGCTTCTAAGTGGAAATGCGCTGCAGTCACATTTCCACCTGTTTCCTGAAAGTAAAAGTTTTTCCATCCTCTCTGAAAAATTAGGGACCATGCTGGTCAAGGCGTTAGCCCTCAGGTCCAGGTAACGGAGCCTTGGAAGCAGCTGTTTTGTTCCATTCTGCAAAAATTGTCGGCATTCATTGTTGGACAACAGCAAATACTCCAAATTCTTGAGGCCAGAAAAAGTTTGGGTTGTAAGAACCTCCAGCTTATTGAAACTTAAGTCTAGTCCCAATAGGCCTACCAGATCCACAAAGCTCCGATGTTCCACCATAGAGATATTGTTGTGTTGAAGGAAAAGCCTCCGTAAACTGGAAAGCCCAGTGAAAGCTTGAGCTGTGATCCTTGTCAGGCAACCTCTGTCCAGATGTAGGCTGTGAAGCTTTGACAGACCTTTGAACATTTGGTCTGGCAGACTTTGAAAACAACTTCCAGATAGGTTGATGACAGCCACATGGGACAGGCCTGTGAAACAAGCCATTTGTGCCTCCTGCACTTGATTGTGCTCTAGCTCTAGAACCTCTAGATGACCAAGCCCTTCAAAGATCCTGTCCCCCAGAGCACGAATTCTGTTGTAACTCAGCCGTAGTTCTTCCAAGTACTGTAGATCACGGAAAGTCCTGGGTCTAATGCCATTGATAGAATTGTTTGAAACACGCAGTACATGTAGACTGTGCAGGCCCAAGAATGTATCGTCATGTAGAGAATTCAATTTGTTGTTTGACAGATCCAGCCACCTGAGCGACTTCATTCCCACAAAAGCTCTGGGTACCACTGTAGTAATCTGATTCTGGGCCAGATAAAGCTTTTGCAGTTTAGTGAGTTTAACAAACACATTGGCTTTAATTACCTTGAGGAAATTCCCCGTCAGATCCAACTCTTTAAGCTCACCAAGATTTTGAAAGAGCTGTGGCTGTAAGTAAGCAAGTCTGTTCCCTGCCAGAATAAGCTCTCGCAGACCCTGCAGATCATGGAAAGCTGTTTCTGGTAAGACCGTTAATGAGTTCCACCCTAAGTTTAGCAACCACATGTGTGAAAGCCCAGCAAATAATCTTTCCTCAATGCGACCGATCTGGTTGTTATGCAGACTAAGTGAAGCTAGGTTTGGTGTATTCTGGAAAATTGCACCTGGCAACATCCGGATTCGATTCCGTTCAAGGTGAATGTGTGCTAGCGACCTGAGGCCTCTGAAAGCCTGTGGGTCAAGGGTCGTCAGCTGGCCACTCTGCAGATTCAAAAAGTCCAGATTGGTCAGATCCCTAAAAGATGCTGCTGGGAGGGAGGTGAACAGATTTCCATCCAGCCAGAGAGAATGAGTGGATGGTGGCATGTCAGTTGGTACTTGTGTAAAGTTACGAGAACTGCAGTACATGTTGAGCTCCAAGCTGTAGTCATCATGCTGACAGGTGCAGGCCTTAGAGCAGGGAATGGGATCTTCAGCCACCTTCTCTCCTGCTGTGTCTGGGTCTGGCAATGCCAGCGATGCTCCCAGTACCCACACTACCAGCAGTGCAATAGTTTGCATACCAGCTGTGGATAGAATATTAATCCAAATAAATTAAATATTCTCCATTTCACTTTAAAACAAAAAACAAAATCTGTTAAAATGAAATGCCTTTTGTCATTTAAAAAAAAATTGGAATTACCGAAGCTTTTATGCTTAGATATCTATTTTAGATTGCTTACCTTCAGTCCCAGAGGTCTCTATGTAATGTGGACAGACTGTGGAATACTGAATGACTGATTCTTGTGCAATTGTTTGTATACTGAATGGAAAGGCTACCAAGCCCTAAAACTTTTTTTTTAAGGTCAGTTGCTCTGAATGTGCACTATTAACCCATTCATTTCCATTAGGAAGTTCAAAGTTTTCCATCGGGTGTTCTTTGCGGCTTGGCTCTACTAATATTACCTACTTTGGGGGACAATCTGCTGATATAATGTTTAAGCTGTGACTAAACTTATAACATGAGAATGTGCTTCAAATTGTTCTGATAAGGCCTTAATTATACAGAATTTAGTTTCTAACTGAAGTAGAACAATTTCATGCAATTCTGCGATTTTTTCTTTTCCTCCTATATATTACCCGTTAAAGTCTATTAACCTAGGAAGCTTGTGTATATTTATTATAGTCAGGGTTCAGTCTCTGAGTATATTTGCTAAAGATTTTAACTGATGTACAGTGTTATAGAGATAAGATGAACCCAGTGCACTAGACCCTTGACTGAATTTATCCTTTGCCATTTATCGATAGAACATTGGATAAGGGGTTATATGACATAAAACTTAATCTCAAATTACCAATCGAACCTAGAATTGGATGCCTCATTAGATATTTAACTTTTAACAATTTCCATAACTCTGTCGCTTGTCCATCATTCACTCAGTTAACTGGAGGATCAGGTCCAGAGGTTCCAGAGGTCCATTTCCCAATCACATCAGTGAAATGACTAACTTTCTGTTTACTTTTTTTCTTGGTATCAGGTTTCTTTAGACAACCATGAACTGGTCATGCTCTGAGGGACAATCAAATCTAGATAGTAAAGTGTCCTTGCACATGGATTTTTATTGATTAACTTGCTACCACTGGATCCGTAATGCTGCACATTTCCTCCACATATCTAACATTTGTCATTCAAATCTGGTCCACTGTTGGAGCAAATAAATGGTTAAAATGTTATCTGGTAGTTTGTGTAAGCTTTGCACAGTCTTGTCTTACTCACATAAAGTTTCACTCATAGGATTAGTGACAAATGCATTGCCTGACTTGTAATTGTTTTTACATTGGATAATGTATTTTGCTTTCTTTTAAGAATATCAGATAAACAGCTTCTAGTGATAGATTGTGTATAAAATATATGAATTAAGTTTTATAATTAATATCAAATAAGGTTCTAAAATGTGTTGCTTTCCTGTTGCATTCATTTTAATATTCTTTATTGATGTACATTTCTTTGATAGCAAAAGGAAATGAAACGTGTATGTTTTCAATAGTATGTAAAAAGAACAAATCCCCTTTTTGAAAGCTTTTCTGAAAATGTGCAAGATCCTTTTAAAGATTTTTAATCTGTACTGAGGAAACTGAGGACTGTGCTCGTTACTACTTGCCAGTAGAGAGCACTGCGGACCTATTGTCACATCTTAGTAAAATGTGACAGTCATAAACAAAATTATTCAATCCCTTCCATTAAAAAAAAGACAAATTTCTTAATAGTAATTCAAATAACTGAAGACTGATAAAAAAGTAATAATAAATATAAATTTGCTTAAAATTATAATTTAGTGAAATAAGACATTGTTTTTTAATTTAATTGAGCTGAAAAAATAATAAAAAACAAACAAACAATCCGGTCCTGGACCAATGAGAGCACTTTGCTGATGAGCAGTGGGCCGAAATACCTGTCGACAGGTGTAAAAGTCTGATTGAGAGTTACAGAAAACAACTGATTGCATTGATCGCCTCAAATGATTGCTCAACAAAATATTAGCTTGAGTGACGTAACGTATATTAATTTTTCTTATTTTTTTCTCGTTTATTAAAAATATTTCTATTGAACCACAATTCAATAACATTGTCATGATTTTCATCAAATTCTTACATATTATTAGTTTTGTCAGTTTCAATTTATTTCAGTGACAGCTGATTTTTTTCCTTCTTTAATGGAAGGGTATGAATAATTTTGTTTACGACTGTATGTCATCTCTGTATAAGCTAACCTAAATTTTTAAGACAAATCTAAAATGAAAAATAACATAATTATAAATTGCATGCAGACAAAGTAACATTTTTTTATTTATTACGTATATGCTAGTTTACAATGTAGAGATGGTACTCCCATATGTCCTGATATTTTAAGGTTGCATTTTTTCTGTTAGAAATGGAGATTTTTTTCTATCTAACACAGTGAGTATTAAACAATTTTACTCATAGAAAAACAAAACTTTGCAGAGAGAAAGCCTCGTGGAATGACTGCCATGGCAAGCTGCTTCATGATTGTTGCTCACCTTACAAACACCTAATTGGCTCATTTCCTGCCACTCAACCAGACACAAAGGTTTCCAGCTTTGTTGGTTGCTGAGGGCTCTCTGAGTGGAGATGAGAGTCTTCATAGTGAGTGGCTGAGCCTGCTGGAAAGGCTGTAAATTTTAGCTGGTCTGTTACTCGCTTCAGGAATGTTTTTTTTTTCTTCTCAAGTAAATCTGGATGCATTTTATGCTTCTTCAGCAGCACAGAACTGGCCTGAAAGGCACAATGTTAGTCTAAATTGGATGGAGACACGTAAATCTTTAGACCCCCACCTCCTCCTTCACTCTATAGCAAATAATGTCAGGGAACTCTTGCAATGCCAAAGCAGCAGATTATGACAATTTATAGTAAACTCCCAGTCTAATATAACTGCATTATTGTTAGAATTGTCTGTCAACATTGCACAAATTTTATAATAGGCTTCTGTCTAGGAATTTATGCAGTTACTGTGACAACTGATTCAAGCCATATATGTTTTCCAATTACCATGTCAAATACAAGCCATCAATGTAAAAAAAATAAAAAAATCACTACGTAAGTATCACTTACAATTCTGTTTTTTAAATATCAAAAACTGAAAAACACCATGAAACTCAAAGTTAGCCACATATCTATCTATCTATCTATCTATCTATCTATCTATCTATCTATCTATCTATCTATCTATCTATCTATCTATCTA
>JBBBVU010000022.1:16673132-16683337 GCA_037177055.1 Atherinosoma microstoma | reverse complement strand
TATCTATCTATCTATCTATCTATCTATCTATCTATCTATCTATCTATCTATCTATCTATCTATCTATCTATCTGATGCAGTTGGAGGTCTCTGGTAATGTTGTGGGCTCTGCTGAGACAGCGCTTGCGCGCAATGTGGTGGATGGATGGAAGAGGTGTCTCAATGATCTTCTCTGCAGTCCTCACCACCCTTTGCAGCAACTTCCTGTCTGAGGCCCCTTGAGCTGCCAAACCAGATGGAGATGCAGCTGGTCAGGGAGGGGACAGCTATGCTTTTCTCATCCGCCACAGGAAGGGCAAACGCTGCTGAGATCGTTTGACTAGAGATGAGATGACATATTTCTTTAAATTTTTGTCACCTTTTTCCTCTTTTGTTATGAAAAGTAAATTTTATGATAATCATATTTCAGTTTCTGAAATACAATTGATACAATAGTGCACTGAAACAAAAGAGATGTCCTACAGGTTGGCATATCTTTTACACTTGTAAAAAGCATTTTTAAGGTCCATCCTTTTTTCTTTTTTGTAAAACGTTTTGCTCATCATATCAATGAAAGGCTTCTGAAACAATTGGAGCAATTTTGAAATGAGAAATCTTCTATTTTAAAAAGCCCACCATCTCTGAATGGAAATGCCATTTGTTTTAGCTCATTTTCTAGTTCAGATGGATACAGATGTGTGTCTTGTAAGGTGATAAATGGCCACGTGTTACTAATTTGTAGATCCCACTTCCCGCTCCACATTCAGGGCCGTAAGGTGCACTAATGTGGATAGAAGTGTTGGTCAATAACAGAAAATAACACTATGCCTGTGGGATGAGGTTTGATAGTTCATTTTCTTAGACAGCGATTGTAGCGCACATCACTTGACAAAGTTTTATTGTAAAGCCTCAGTTCTTGTTTGGAGATTAAATTATCTATCTGCTTATAAAGAGAGTACAGAGTCTGTGCCAGAGGCCATCAACATCAAAGATTGTTCCAGTATTCCTGAGCAAAAACACTCCTAAATGTTGACTGACAGCATTGACCCTGTTCTTGGCTTTCGTTTATTGGGAAATTATGCATTTCTCTGATATAATAATATTATAATATATTTGTTTTAAACTACAAATGAAAACATTTTGTTTGATAAATGTTTTAAAGATGGAAATCACTGCGAGTCTAATCTGCTTTGAAAATCTGAATTTTGCATTCAAGCTAAGTTTAAAGTTAGGTTTCAAACATGCTCTTTTGCATCTCACAAGAAGTCAAAGAGTTTCTAGTGGTCAGAGTGTCATTGTCACTTCAAGTGTAGATCGTTACAGAGGACATTTGACAGGCTCACAAGCCACAGGTGAGAGGCCTCTTGTGTAATGTGTGTGAACGAAAGAGGTGCTGCTTTTTACTCAAACATAAAGGGACAAGAGAGGGAAAAAAGACATTATAAGCCAAGTCTGTGACCTAAATGTTCCACCAACACTGAATGAATAAAAAGCCACTGGCGAGAAAATTGAATGAATACATTATCATATATGATATCTTTCATCTGGGAAACAATTTCTTTGTGCTTGCTTCTACTAATGGTACAACCAGAAGTTGGTAGAGTGGTAAGCAGAAAGAAAAGAGGAAGTAATGTGTTGGTCTCTTTTTTTTATTCTTTTTGTTAGCTCTTTAACACCCATTAGTGAAAAGTTAATAGAATAATGTCACTTATAATTCACTTTCATCTTACCCACACTGGTGATCCATAACAACGTAACCCACCCAATATTGACATAGGGGCAATATAACTAACTGAAATTAGGTGTAAATGAGAGGAAATTGTTAAAATATCAGTCATTGGAATACCAGGATGCAGGTTTCACAGCAGAACATTATAGGTTCACAGGATGAGCAGAGCAGCCCTGAGAGGCCTTATTTTAATTCAAATATTGAATACACTGATGCCTGACTGATGTTTGATGGAATATTTGAAAATGAAATGGACTCTTTGGAATAGTAATCAACCTGGCAAAACTGCTGTACTCACTTAAGATTGAAATATTTAAGACAGCAGTTGTTATAAGTTACTCCTTATTTTCAGGATTCCCTAAAAAGACTCATGTTTGTTGAATGTTAATCCACCTCTATTAAATAAGTCTGCATGGAGGAAGAGGAAAGATGTCCCACTATTTTGTCTGCTGCAGAAACATCTCTCAAAGAGTCTCAAGCTGTGTGTTTCCTTTCAGGGATTTAGATCCTGCTATATAATGCTTTGGTTGCTTGGTTGGAGGGATAAATCAACTTCATACAGACAACGTTTGTCTGTATGAACTGCTGGAAGGTCTCTAAGTTCATTTCACTTTCATGGTTTCCCTGAGATTCTGCTACTCGTGTGCAACATTCTTTAGTTTTCTAAAGCTGTATATATACGTTCGATAAAAATGTACAGCAACATCTCAGCCTCAGCACCCAAATAAATCCAGCTGAGGAGTATATGAAATGAAATTAATCAAAAAATACTTGTTAATGATATCTCCAGATAAAAAAAGCTTAATTACTATAGGCCTGAAATAATATTTGTGTTGGTGGCCATATATATTTGCAATGAGGGATCAATTCATGCACCTTATGACAGAAATTAGTAGGGACATGTCCCATCCTATTTTGGAAAAAAACATTCTGAAATATGTCAATCGTTAAAACAGCATTCATGTTGTATTTTAAGTATTTCCTTTTTATTGTTAGTGTAAGGACATTTACAAACTAAGTACTGAGGCAACTGTTCCATTAGACTATTGTGTGTGACATTGAAAGTTTATTAGATGCGATGCTGGAAACAAGCATTGCAATCGGAATCATTATATGCAAGTATATATGTGGTTTATACCCAAACTGGGGTCACCGCTCACCTAAAGTAAGCACCAAAATCAACAGTATTTAAGTTTTTCACTCTATCAAGTGTAATCAAAGTTATATTTAGGGATCTACCCTGATAGGTGCATTGGAAGTCACATGGATAAGTGTCTGTCTGTTTTATGGAACTGCAGGAAATAAGATAATTTTTCAGTGACTAATGCTTTTTCCCTAATTCTTTGGCTGATGATGCACTTTCTTACCTTAAAACTGATGCAATGTAAAAAAAAAAAAAAAAAGAAAGCACATTACAAACAAAAAGATTTGGATGATCAAAAGCCATACTGTTTTACTAGGACTGGCCAAACACAGTATCATTAAGCTCCCATCCAGTCCTATGTGTTTGGTGGCCTTTAGTACCTTTGCAACAAAAGAAACAAAACCAGGCTGTCATTGGCAACACTCCTTAGCCAAGTATATGCAAGTTTCTTTCAGGAAATACGACAGACATCAGCTGATAGATCTATGGAATTTTCTTGAGGGAATTTCCCAATATGTGAATCCAATATCAAATCAAATCAAAATCAATAAAGTACTGTTCATGCAAAAAGCAACACAAAGTGCTTAACATTATATAAACAATTTATATTAGACATATTAGAACAGTTAAAAAGCCTTCACACACTATATATAACAGCAATTTAAAAACACACCACATTATAGTTTCTTTCACATACAATCGTTCACACACACTCTACACAAATAAAGTGCAAACACTCCCCCATACCCCCCACCCGAAATGATGGCATTTGGAGTTTTTCCAACCTAAGTGTATAATGTATGTAAGAACTAAGAAGTACATTTCCTGTTTTTTCTTTTTGTCTGCTTTAAAGCTTTAAAAAGATTGCAGCTTTCTTTTTCTTTTCTTTCTTTTGCTGTAGGATCAAGATTTTTCTCAGACCAGCCCACATCTGTGCCCCTCTGTCTGACTGAATTGGGTTACTGTGCCGATTTAATTTCCAAAGGGAACTACTCTGGTGGTAGGAAACACGATTTGCTAATTAACAAAAATGTCTCCTGGCATTTTCAAGAAAATGATGGAGCTCCCAGAGGGTTGGCAAAAACTAAAGTTTTGATTGAGAGCCTAGATGTAAACAGTGGTTATCTGCAGTAAAAGTTTCTATGTTGAATTATCTAACAAGTAAAAAAAACTACAGTTAAAAAAACTAAGTGATGAAAGTATGCTATTTTCTACAGTTGAATTTCCTTCATTTTCAAGGTTATGTGCAACTTTTGAAACATAAAGCACGATCTCATGTTTGTGGTATTTTCAGTAATATTTTTCCAAATACAAGATGCTTTTCTAATTCTTGTGAAACTAGGCTTTACTGCATTTCATGTCTTCAGCTCAGTTTATCAACATTTTCAACTCCAAAGAGTGCTTCAGTTTCCAGGTTAATTAGCGCTGACAAAGCTAGAGCTGCATGATCTGGTTTGATTTAAACTCAGTTGGCAGTCTTCATAGCTTCCTGTTTAAAGTAAGCATGAATACGTTGAGAAATATAGCCTGATGGGAATAACAGCGTTAGAATAAACGCCATTACTAACATGCGTTACTTTTTTCAGTAACGGGTAATCTAACTAATTACTTTTTCCATCGTTACAACGCCGTTGCCGTTACTGACGTTCACGACAGCGCGTTACTATTGTAAGATGAGATTCATTTTTGTTTTAGGTGAACCAAAGTTTCCCATTTGTTTGGA
Organism: Atherinosoma microstoma; assembly: GCA_037177055.1. NCBI lineage: Eukaryota > Metazoa > Chordata > Actinopteri > Atheriniformes > Atherinidae > Atherinosoma > Atherinosoma microstoma. The sequence continues at coordinate 16,678,762 of JBBBVU010000022.1, read as the reverse complement.
CTATAGCCTATTGTGCTGCTGCCGTAGTGAAGAGGAGGCGGAGGGATACAGTTGAAACTCAAGTAGAAGAAGCTGTGTTCTGTTGTGGTTGTGAGCGGGTGCTAGCTAAGAAAAAAGCAGCATCATATGTGAGATTAGTCTCCTTGATTTTTTTTAGTAATTTATTCTCCAAATGTCATTTATTAATCAGATGTAGCCTTTAATTTAGTTTTTATCAATGAGCATGCAGATGAATCTGAAGTTCCATTAAAGGTGACATATTTGAACCTTTTTTTTAAAAAGCAACAGAATAATTACTTTTCCGAGTAATTAGTTGTTTTTATAATGCTGTAACTCCGTTACTAACGCAGTTACTTTTAGGGAGAAATAACTAGTAACTATAATTAATTACTTTTTTTAAAAAGTAAGGTGCCGAACACTGCCTGTAACCCAGTGGAAGGGAACCTTGGCTCTCGTCCTGCAAGTTTTAGATGTTTCCCTGCTCCAACACACCTGGTTCAAACTAATGAGTCACTGTGCAGACATTGTAGGCTGTAGGATCCATCTGACTTGAATAAGGTGCATTAGAGCTGGGGAAACATCTAAAACTTGCAGGACTGCACCCCTTGAGGACCAGGGCTCCCTATCACTGCTGTAACCAGTCATATTTTGTTTAGGGAAAATATGAGAATGAAGAGAAAGAGGCAGAGACAGTCAGCAGCTCTGACAGCTCCCAGCGTGTTGCCACTTGGTGATCCAGCAGATTATTAATGTAAAGATGTTTTGTATCTCATGTCTCACTGTGACCACAGTTATCATTTACGTAGTTTTGAAGTAGTTACCTGTAGTGCAGTCATCGCTGCACCTGAGGCCAGTGGATCCACTCGCAGATGAAAACGTGTTTATATCTGGGAGAATTTTGGCCACTGATGGCCACTGTCCATTCACATATGCGCTTGGTCTTTGAAGTAATTTCTGTGCCCATTTTTACCACTAGATGTCAGTATTTTTTACACACTGTACCTTTAAGGTTCCCTTCTTAAAAGCCAGATCAGTCTGAACTGATTGGCCAAAAAATGGCCATGTACATACCCACTCAACCATGATGATAAGCTGTAATGGATCTCTAGCATGTAATAGGAGAAAAAAATCTAGCTAGCAAGCCAACAGTATTTAAAAAGGTCAGCAATATGCCACAAGATCTCTTTCTTCCTTTACTTTTATATGGTATAATTTTTCTGTTTCGTTTTCCCCTTTTTTATTACTCTAGCACAGGCTTGGCCATCATATTTGTTCTCTGTTTATTTCAGAGAAAAGAAATGTATTGATTGAGCAAACCATTTAAAAGAAAATCTGAATGTGGGTTTACCAAGATGGTTCACTAAAACAAGATGATATTGTGGGCAAGCACTATTTTGAATAAGCCCTGATTCACTATTAAAACAGCTATAGACGCTTTCCATATTTAGAAAATGTTTCATAAACCTTGAACCTTCCCCCAGACCCCATTAAAACTATTCAAAGCACTACAAGTAAATCAAAACACAGGCTTTGTCTGTAATTTCAGGTAATTTATTACAACAAAAAAGCCATTTTAGAAAGTCAAGGTTTTTGCCAGATACTTGCAGTGTGGAAATCATATTTCACAGCATAAACAAAGTATGGCAATATTTAAGCTGATAATTGGAGGGTGTGAACTGCCTACACACAATGGTTGTGATCATTTTCAACAGGGGATCGAAAACAAATTTACACTTATACAGATAGATACACAACAACATTAATCAGAGCAATTACATGATGAAATGCATATTCTGATAATTAAATAATAGCCATAATATTGGATTGGATTCGACCTCATCATTTGGGCTTTTTAAACTTTAACATGATATAAAAATACAGCAATGCTTTTGTTAATGAATGATGCAGTTTAAACAGTTATTAATTACATTTTCAACATCAGCATTAATAGTACATTTGTGTGTAATTATAATATGCTATTGTTTAATAACAGTGATATGATATTATTGACTATGAAATAAAACAATTGTAATTCACAGAAAATACAATATTGGTTGGTAAATAATTTCTAATAACTTCAAATTAAGTGCAGTGCTGATTTAGTCAATTAATTATGTGACAGAATAGTTCACTGTGTTGAAAAAATAGTGCATAAAGTTTATTAGAAGTCTGGGAAAATATTAACCCAAATACATCAATGTATATAATTTATGACCTTTCTTTGAAATACATTATAGTCGTTTTTTTCTCATTAGACTTTAAGAAGACATAAATGTATCATTACAAGGGTAGCTATTGTTTCTTTCTTGCATTTCTGACAGCTATGAGTGGCGCCTTACCTTATATCCTTCAAACAATTCAGCACATAAATTATGACATGAATATCTTTTTTTTAATGCTTTACTTGGAAATAATGTTTTCAATTGCACAATTATGTCTGTTTTCAATGCTGCATGAGGACAGCATTTGAAAAGATGTGACATAAAATAAAAGTAATCTCCATATATTTTTCAAAATGCAGTTTCAGTAGCTGAAATGATCTCAAATAAAGAGTTTACAGGATATGCAAATCATTGCATTCTGCTGTAATTGATATTTTACACAGTATTACAGCTTTCTTTAAAACTGGTTGACTTATAGTCATTTTTCTTGTGCACATTTCTTACTTCAAGTGAACTTTTGAGAAATTTTGGATTACAGTGTGAATGTCCAAAATATTCAAAAGGGTTCAGATTAAGAACTTTAGACAGGTAAGAGTGGAAAACCATAAACAAAAACAAAACTTGGGCATTGCAAATTTTTCAATTGCTATTAAATTAATGGTTTAATTGATACATTTCAACTTGCGATCAGTAGTGACATTTTTAAACATTAACTGCATTGTAGTGACAGATTTCATATACGGTCAGTTCATCAATACATCAATCACAGGCTGCTCAAGTATAGTTTCATACAGACAAGTTCTTACAGAATAGACTAAGTCTTTTGATATTTACTGACAACAGTACCTAATGTGTCACATCTTAACACCAGGATATATGAGTTATGTAATTTCATTGTTGGATTATGTGAGTATCAAACACAACATATTCATTAGTGTGCCCTTCTGAAGCACAGTTATTGGCCCAAAGTCCTGTACAATTGCCTTTAGATTTCAACCTAATTGCTGCCCATCCCATACACATACGCAGATATTATAGTCCATGCTGCTTTCTTGTAACACTATCCATGGTCAGCGGTTACCATTTTTCTTCTATGCATAATGCATTTTAATCCTGATGATGACAAGTCCTCATACTGTCACCTCTGTCTTGCTGTTGGTGACCAAATATGGTTGTGGAGGCATGTAACGAGTGTTGTATGGCTCATTTTCTATGATGCAGAGTTTCTTTGTGCCATAGCTCTGTCGGTGTCCCAGCGTGTCTTTGCTCTGCCAGGGTCTTAGCACTCCTGGACTGGCTGCAGTGCTGGAACTGTAAGACAGTGACTGGGAGCTGTAGCTCCTGGAACTTTTGTACTTCTGTTCATTCTGCTTCATAGACAGCTGTCTGGGTGGACTGTAAGGATTGCTAGGCTCTGGCTCCATATCCACACCTTCCATTGGAAGGCTGCCCTTGGTTGTCATCTCAATTCCTTGCAGTCGGTTGCTTTGGTAGCTGTCATTCATTTTCTCTGCTAACAAATGCACAAATAAACAATGAGGTAGTTTTGGTTTTAGTCAATGATATATATTTAAACAGCCTCTTTGGTTGCAAAACTCAGTGTAGTCTCTAAATAGAGTACATGATTTTATTCAAAGTGACAAAAAACAACAACACAGAACAAACAAACAGATGGGCAAAACAACAACAACAACAATTTGATTTATATTGGGATTTTCCTTATCCATTCATAGTTGGTGGTGGTAAGCTACATACATAGCCACAGCTGCCAGGGGCAGACCAATGGAAATGTGGCAGCCAATATGTACAGTGGCCCAGAAGTTTCACAGCAATACTAAAGCCCCAACACAATTACAGTTAGCCACAACACAACACAATTAGCCAAGATTGGCAAAAGTTAATGGCATATAGCAAATAGTGTTAAATAATTTGTTGTGTTGTGGCTTATTCTATTATCTTGTGGCTCATTGTATAGTGTTGGGGCTTATTGTATTCATGTTGAGGCTTTTGTATTGCTGTGACACTACATTTAAAGCCTTTCAGGAAAAATAAAAAAAATGCAATTATCTGAATTATCTGATATGAAGTTCTCAATCAGGTACAGGCAGAATGTGAAAACAGAATTTTTGAAGTTTGTGTGGCTTTAGCATTTTTAATTTTTCCTTATTTTCCAGGGGGTTTTTTTCTCTGTTTTTTTCTACCCCAATAATCAATTTGCTTGATGGTATGTCAGGAGATGAGCAGTGAAAAAGTTTGAAGTTTTTGTGTGAATCACAAAGCTTGTGACCTACTATACACATGCATAAAGCTGTCATTGATTCCCCTGCCATAGATAGATTCAAGTAGAATCTATAAAAAGACTTGCATTTCATTGAGCTAACGGCATCAAAACAGATCCACAAACACCTTAACCACACATTTTGATGCTTACAGGTTATAGATCTTTTCTTTCTTTTTTCTCTCTCTGACTAAGAGGATCAGAAAAACAGGAAATTATCACTGTTTATCAAAACAGAAGTTAATTAAATTTATGGCTTGATATTGATATAAATGTTTCTACAACTTTTATTTTGTGCCATAAATATGAAAACACCGTGGGATATGATTTACCTTAGCTAACACTCAAACTGAAGTTTAATGTAGGCGTTAGTGGACAAATCTTGAGTATGCACGAGTATATAACCTACATATCTATTACAGGTGACTTTCATGACTATCTTTGGCTACCATTCTTATTTTAATATATGCAGAAATCCTTTGAGGAATTTTACTTTGTGAACATACTGTATACCAGTATTAAAATGTACTTTAAAGAACAAACTGACACATTGTTTGGTTTACAGACTTTGACAAGACAAGCATGTGTTGTGTTTGTTGTTGAATATCTGCAAGATTAAAAAGACAAGAAGAAGAATTTGTGCCACATTGTGAAGTCGTTTTTGCTGCATTATTCTGTGTTAAATGTTGCTTGCAGACATTTCAAAATTAGTGCACAAAAAATAAACTTGTTTCCATAAATAATCTCTTAGTTCCCTTCTCTGTTGGCATTGATGGACTATGGATTAACTAGGGATTTCTGTAAGGCAAATTCTTGAAAAAACTTCAAACAAACTGTTCTTATTTAAAGAAAAAACAGCCAGATATCTTACATACTGTTGATGTTAAGCCATAAAACAGGGATAGCGGCAAAGCTTAATGATAACTGGAGCAGGCAGAATATGTTGATAACATGTTAACCATTTGTTGAGATAAACAGTGTGCAACATGATATTAACCACATTTAGTTTTAGTTGAAAGAAGGATTTCAGCTGAAATTTGTGACGTCTCCAGTTTGCTTAGTTAACTTGGACAGGGAAATCCTGGAAATCATATAAAGTGTATGTTAAATATGATATAAATTGAAGTAGCTTTAACCGTTGAACACGTCAAGCCATGGCCGTGAAGTGTAGTCAGATCCTCATTGTGTTA
>JBBBVU010000022.1:16645898-16672066 GCA_037177055.1 Atherinosoma microstoma | reverse complement strand
AAAACAGGTATGTAATCAGATGAAATGACAAACTGAAACTGCTTTTTTTGTGATGAATAACCTCTTACCCACAGCCTTGAGAGTGGTGTACTTATTGAGATCCTTTAGGGGCGTCTGTTGTTCATACGGGCTGGTAATCTGTCCAACTTCTGGATATGGCTGACTTATTAAAGTTGGTGATTGAGCTGCATTGTTCATCTGACTGTTGTCTAAAGGAAGAGAAACATCAGTTTTTAATACAGAAATTGAGACACATTTTCATTTTTGGAACAGCATAACCTAAATGATGTACACAAGTAAGACTTTACAATGACACATTCAGTTTCATAATTAAGATATGTGAAAACTGGTAAATAGCTGTTACAAGATGTGATGGAATTAAATACATGATGTATATGTTTGTTTCAGGAAACTTGCTTGCTTTTGATTGACTGTTGCACAAAGTCAAATTGCAGGCAGCAAATCTCCTTAATGGATGAATGTATTTTTCATTTTTTAACTTGGTAGTGTCAAATTCCCTTAAAGAAATATTTCTGGGGACCCAGCTGGAGAATCATGACTGCTCTTTGTGGCACTGAACTAATCCTATAGTAGACATCTGGTAAATTAAAGGGTGCACAGCAAATAGACTGGCCCCCTGCCTGTTGGCACGGTAGCATGTACAGATGTTTTGAGTGTCTTCCTCTTGCTCAGTTTAAAGGAGATTAGTTTAATATATCAAATCCCAGGCAGCAGTTAAAAGAATGATGCATGTTTTGCATTATATGCATATCAGTATAGAGATGTCAACATGTATATGGATGCAATACATGATGGAGACAGTTGTAACCATTCATTAATAAGCTGTTTATGCCTCATTTAATCCCACCCTCTCACAAAATCACAATATTCTTAATGTCATGGGGTTAAAAATAAAAAATCATTCTCTTTGTCTCTAAGCCAATCATCAGAGGGGTCATGAATCAGAGAAAGTGGAAGTAATTATCTAGAGTGACTCCAATATCAGTAACCCAGACCTATTAATAAATTGCTGTTATTGTTGATAACATAGGTTTACAAAGTCTTGAATGAGATGAGACCATTAGACCTTGGTCTAGAATGTGTCTAAGTAAAAACACATCATTAATACAGAAAATAGGTTAATTAAGCTCTAATTCCCCCCTGGTCAGCAAGAAACTTTATTACTGTGCTAATTTAATTTGGAAAGTCTCAAATTATTGATGCTGTCTCATGAAGTGATGCAAAGGTCAGCTTCAACAAATCTGACACTTCACCACACTGTTAAAAGGCAGTAGTGTATTAACTAAGATCAGACTTAGGAAATGATTGCAGTGTAAATAGCAAAAGATTGATTGGGCCCAATCGTTTTTGCCTTATAATGAGAACTCTATACTATAAAGTCTTTTAACAGACACTTTTATCCAAAGCAACTTACAGTTTGTTACACCAGTGATGCCAACACTGGAGGCAAGGAGGGTAAAGTGTCTTGCCCAAGGACATAACAACAGTTGACTTGGGCAGGAGTGGGATTTGAACCACCAACCTTTGGGTCATTGGACGACCTGCTCTACCACCTGAGCCACTACCACCCATAACTCCTTTATAATGAGCTCCTGAATCACTGAATTTTGTTTAATTCCTTGTTATAAAAGAATAACCTTTCTCATCAACTTCTGGCATGTCCAGGGTCCATCTTCATCAGGTACCCTAACCAATTCAATTGGATTCTCCAAATGTGTAGAAGTGGCAGATAAAAAACTTTCCTTTGAGGACAGTATGTACACATTTTGGACAGAGACGATATGATGATTTTAGAGGGATTTCAAGTTAAAACCGGAAAAATCCATCCCTGAAGAGTGGAAGTGGCTTCAGATATCCCCTTCCCGGAACCTACAATGCATCCTTGATTCCTCTCCTAAGACACTTTCCCAACAATTCATATGTTGGACCTCGTGACCAGAACAGTTTTGGTTACATTGGCAAACAACTTATAAGTGGCAATGACTTGGACCGACCTACACAATGATCAGGTTAATTGGTTGACACAAGTGACCTAAACGACCTTCCAAGTACAAACATTTTTTTTACATTTAGAAACTGAAACTCCCCACCAACTAGTTAGAACTGAAAAAGCCTTTCAGATAACAGGGGAAATTGTTTCAAAAACCAGGAAAAAGAAGTCCAGTTGCCATTTTTTCAAGCTCTTAGGATTGCAGTGACCTGGATGACCAAGAACCGACATCAACTTACTCTGGTCCCTGTCTTAAAACTAGGGACCATCATCCCAATTTATCAGACAAGAACTTTGCTACTGTGGACTTCTTTATTTCAAGAGAATGATAAAAATGAACTTCAACAAAATGTAAATGTGAAGTCAATGAATGCATGGAAGCCCTTGAAGTATTTTTTTTTTACCTTATTTTCATTGTCGTTTTATGTTTGAATATGACATGTTGGTGTTTGTGAATGCTACCTGTGTTTTCCCTTGGAAAAACTGCGTTTATTACCAACTTTTGCAACTGCATCTTTGTTTGATGCTTTGATATTATCAGCTGAATAGCCTGTTTCAGTCTACCTCACTTTGAAATTTATGAAAAATGCTGGTCAGTGTTAACAAATCAAAAGTTTTATAAATGTTATCTGCTGTTTGCAGCAGTACTTATAAACACTGACTGGCTTTATTAAAACATTGATTTCCAAGGAAATACAGGGATTTTGTGTTTCTGTTGTGGCTCTCTAGCCAATGCAAAAGCAGATTGGTGCTTAGAAGGTTTTAAAGCTGAACAAGCCCTAACCTTACACCAGCAGCTGGTTCAAAAGGGTTTTTTGAGGCTAATCAATAGAAGCTTTCCACAGAATCTCCAAACTTCTCCAATGTCAAGGATTTTGAAGCAGCAGCTGAGCTGCTGTGACCTTTTTAATTTAAAAACAGACATCAAATCTATCTGTGTTAAATTTTCAGGCTATTTTTCTTAGCTTGTTGACCTGTTTCCATTTCATTGTAAGTGGGCCATGGACACAGGCTCTTATTCAGCGTAACTTTCAAATGATTTAACCACAGTGTTCATTTAATACTGCTAAATCTAAATCTTAATACTGCTTTGCAGAAAACCATTTGATACATGAGTGTTTATTATAATATAAACAGTGTATAGTTTAAATGTAGTCCAATGCAATTTCTTTTCAAGTAAGCTAATTCTGTGCAAAACTATTGAAATGTTCTCAGTTAGGCTGAAGAGCTAATTTGTAAGCAATTTGGTGGTCAGTGTGGAGGTATACACTTAAAGGTCAAAGATATCATGAGTTATAATATCATATGATATAGTTTAAATAAGTATCATCCACCAAATGCTATTTTGTAGGTTTGTATTTGTCAAAGACATTAGATTTTTTTAGCCTGTCTGGAGCGGACGTCTCCAGCATCTCAAATGAACTTGGGATACATGTACACCTGGAATCTAAAATGGGAGCAGATTTCCCAGCAGATAAAATTTCTCTCAACATTGACTGTTACTTTGCTATTTTCAGAATGCCAAACTCAATTTAAGCCCAAGCACTGATGTATGTATTTGTTTATCTTCCACTCTATAGTCTATTGGATTTTAAGTTGACTGTCATTTGTGAGGATACTGTTTTAAACATTGCAGCTTTTGTATCAGATGCTTAGAGAAAGTAGGTCACTCCCGGCGACATGTAAGGTTAAAGACTCCATGGCTGTTGCGGAAAATAAGCAAGTTAACACTGCAGACACAGACACCTCCCTGGAACTCATAAAAGATTTAAGAGAGTATTTTGGGAGCTGTATGCCTCAAAATAAACAGTACAAGGAGAAAAAGGCATTCTTATCTACTGACAGCCTACTGTCATTATTATGTCATTATTATTTTCTTTCCCAGTCAATACTATTTTTATTCAACCTGTGAACCTGTTCTCATAAAACAGTATATTTGAATTGTATGTGTAGATAATCACTCATTTAGTTGTTACAGTTACCTAGATGTATTTAATATACAGGAAAATTACCTGATCTGATAAATCAGATCTATAGGTCAACATTTTATTAATTTGGTAAGAATATTTTGTATGTAAAATCAAACTATACTTTTATACTAACAAATGAGGTAGACGAGCTCCTTACACATCATAAAATGATGTGTACTATTGTTGAGCTGAAAATAGTAGTTTAACAAGGCACATTTAACATGTGCAACTCACAAAGTAATTTTAACTGTTATTGATAAGCATGTAATGAAAGCAGGAATTTTTTCTCTTTCTGCAGAATTACAGCAAACATCGGGACAAATTTTCTAAAGTACTATCTTCAGTGACAAGTAGAGCAAAGAGTCAACCAAACAAACATAAAATGCAGCACCCAGCATCATGATGGTCTTTTGGACCGAACAGATCTTTTGAATAGAAATTAACTGTCTTTTTTGTGTCAGGACCTTTTGAGATTGAAGTTAATAGAGCTCTGTTTGTACAGTCCTTTTTCGCTTCTATGCAAGTACTCTCCCATCATTACGGGAACCATATGTGACGTAACTGTATGGTGATCGATCTACATAATGGTCAGATTATGTTAGTGTCGAACAAACAGTTGAATGAGGCAACAGAACTTACTAATACAAAAACCTTGCAAAATGTGGCCCTTAGAAATGACATTGCTTCATATTAGCGTTATGACATTAAGCAAAACACAGAGGAATGGGCCAAAAGATGAAGTTTGTTGTTTTTGTTTAGAGAGGTCCCCAGTTCCCATAACCCTCATTAAACCTGTTGAAATGTTTGGTCCAAAAAGCCCCTATGGAGTTAGTCTGGGATTACATAAAATAGTCCATTAAGACAGCCTGAATCAGCAGAGGAACAGTGGAAATGTCTCAAAGATAACTGGAACAATCTGTCTGCCCCACACCTCAAAAGAGTATGCACAATTATACAAAAGACAATAGTTTGAATGGCACAGTAAGGTACCATACAATATTCATTTGATTTTCAGTTTTACCATTTACTGCATCTATTACATTATTACCTCCGCCAAGGCTCGGAAGTTATGTTTTCACAGGCGTACGTTTGTCTGTCTGTCTGTCTGTCTGTCTGTCTGTCTGTTAGCAACATTACTCAAAAAGTAATTTTGATGAAATTTTCAGGAAATCTTTGAAATGGTATCAGGAACAACTGATTGGATTTTTGGGGCTGATCCGGCTCACCGTCTGGATCTACTAATTTTTTTTAACATGAGAACCGGCAACATTTGAATACCCCCTACCGGAGGGGGGCATTTTAACACCCTGCCATAAAGGTGGTGTTTGAAGAGGCCAATCTGTTCATAGGGAGTTTTCTTCATTTCCACTTGAGCCTATTTGTCCTTCCATGCTAAGTATGGACATTTGAATTAAAAAGAATGGTTAATGCGATCTGTTGGTTTCCTTAGCTACTTTTAACGAGCACAATTGTAATGAACTGGACTAATTTTCATCATAATTTATTTAATTGGATTTTAACAGGATTACAATTAATTAAATTCAAAACTGGTTTGAATTGGTCTCTATCTTTAATGCTCATCATCTAGTGCATTGGGTCAACTTTCAATCAATCAACTAAACTTTATTAATGAAGCACTTTTCTAGCTAAATTAATTGTAGTGCAAAGTGCTTTACATTAAAAACAATAACAGCAAAAGAAGAAAAAAAAAAACAAGTCCCTGAGTCCACAAATCAACAAATCACATATACACATACAAACATGACAAATACCCAGCATTTACAGAAAAGTATGCTCTTGACCAGTGCTCACCAATTGTATTGGGGAAACCAAAACACAGAGACTCTAAATAAGAGATGTTAAGCTGACAAAGGGATAAAAAGATAAGATGGATAAAAAAAAGTAAAATAAGATAAAATAGGACAATGAAAAAAGTGGTACAAAGAAACTATCTATTAAAATCAAAATTAAAGGCTCTATCTAAAAAACTAAGATTATTAATGTAAGAAACCAATTATGAAGGCAAAAATAAGATTCAATTAAAAGCTTTACTAAAAAGATAAGTCTTAAGTTTACTCTTAATAATATCAACATACAACTTTTTTCATCAGTTAGTGCTATACAAATAAAACTGAACTGATTTCTATTTATTAAAATATTTTAAGGTATCTGCACAGGAGGTCCGTAATTATCTGCTTAATGGTTTGAGACATACTTCATAGGCTATAGTAAATGGCAGTTGGATATAGAACCATGATTAGACTACATTTATAATCTGTTTCTTAGTTGTCATCAGGGGTGATGCAGCTGAGATACATTTCTATCTAAAAGTGAGAAAGCGGCTGTCATTCATCAGTGGAGTGTTTGCAATGAGAGAAGACCTTGTTCTGTCTAGCTTCTGTACACAGATGTCCAGTAGGACAGAGACATAATAGTACTGGCAGCCAAAGAATCCCTGTTCACAAAAGTTATATTCCAGGTGTTTTAAAGAGAAAAGCCCTGTCTTAACAGATTTCTGACATTTCTGACAGTCAACCAATAAGAAAACAAAGGCTCCCTCTGGGGCCGCTCAATCACTGCTTTGAACCATCTGCATTGTACAGTGACTATTACTGAAGCGGCACGCTACAAAAATGCACAGCTGCACATGTCAGATCTATATGTGAAAAAAAAATCCTTTCACTTCTTACAACCTTCCATGGATTGTTGTCGAAAAAACAGCAATCATCAATACACTGTTGAAACTAAATTAAACAGAATTCTTCTCATCTCTGTTGGTCCTCTGCGAACAGGGTCTCCAAGTGCAAGGTCCCAAAATAGAAGGAAAGCAGATTTATTCTTGTCTTCAAGTGTAGTAAGTCTCAACTGAATTTACATTTATAGGCATGTGCTTATAGATTGCATCTACCTTCTAAATAATACCAGGTTTTTCTTTTGTTTGCATGTTATTATTCCCTCTTCCTTTTTTTTTGAGGATATCAGTCTTTATCATTAAGATCTAGCTTGTTAGATCTCCTGTAGTGATACGGTGGTCATCCACCATATGTAAACTGAATGTGAGTACAATACGTGCATTCCAAATTTGCTCTTAAGATATCAAAAACCGATGTAGATTAAAAAACAATCGGATTTAAAGACTAACTATGCAATCATCATCATGTGTAATGCAACTGGACAAGAGAAGTTGGATTTCTTCTAAATTAATTTTGTGATTGTGCTTGTTTCAAACAGAATCTTTGAAATGTGCTGGCTTTTAAAGTAAATAAATAGATAAAGATGCCTTAGCTGACCCCCCTTTTCTCATTTAAGATGTTTGGCATTATGTTGTCAAGATGATTTTTATCAAGGTTGACTATAAAAAGAAAAGGTCCTTGGTGCTCTCAGGACAAATAATTAGTATATTTAGACTTCACCTTGAAAATAAGTGTCTGTACCAGTTAAAATGAGCTTAATTATTATTTTGTAGCTTTAATTATGAAAAGAAGAATGTCCAAAGTCTGTGACGGGAGAGAGTTGATCTATCTTAACAATGTATCTTAACTTCAATGGCACCCTTAAAAAGTATTGATGGCTAGAAATGGGAATGCAAATTATTTCCTTTCTGTAAGTAAACCAAGTGAAGAGAAGCCTTTTTTGCAAGGTGTAAGGGGCCGGGGAGAGACTTTATCCTTGGATCTGTGATCATGCCGGAATGATCGGATCACAGCACAGTAGCAAAAAAAAAAAAGGCTTGGTCACCTGGAGCGCTGATGTCAGCTTCACTCAAAGTGCAAATTTAAAACTCTCCCAGTTTCTTTGTGACGCTGATGGGCCAAGTTATCAGAGTTATGATGGTTTTCATTTGATAGTAGAAAAATATTTATCTATAAAGTGCATACAGATTGCACTCTATGTAATCTGTTAATTGGTTAATATCGGAAAATTCTTCAGTGTACCACTCACGTACCACTAGATGGAGTGCGAGTACCACCAGTGGTACATTTACCAACAGTTTGTACTTAGCTTAGTTTAAATCAAAGTTGCATTAATTTGATAAAAAAAAAAAAAAAAAAGCAGCTATAAAATTTATAGGGCGCTTGAATAATATTTGCTTTGGCTGTCACATTTAGCAAACAGTATCATGCATGTAGAAAAATGACAGTGTGGCTTTTCCTTATAATTGAATCATATTAAATAACATTTGCTGCCACCAGATAATACACATCCCTATGATTGCTATGAAATATTACCATAAGTGTTTAAAACTACTTTTGCTTGTTGTTTTGCTATATCGACTAGACTTCTACCTGTTTAGCAACTAAATCTTGAGGAGAAAGTTTTAGTCAGTAATTTGTAGAAATTGCTCAGCTGTTACTGGGTTGGGTTTATTTTTGTGATCTATTTGTGTTTACACATTTGGAGCACATACTTTCAACTTGCTTGTATTAACAGACAAAAATCATGTATGTCTAATATTTGTAGTTTATTTTTTACCAACTGTCATACCTTTGAAAATAATTATTGAATTATTTCTCTACAATTTTAAGATATTGAAAACACACCATCTTCTTTGTGTAATGCGTGTAGTTTTACATTTAGCTTTCAAAAGTGGTAGAATTCAATTGCTACAGGCTGTCTTTAATTTTTTAAAAGTGCTGAATGTTTTTCAGAGTAATGCCATTTGCTGTAACCATCCAGGAGCAAGGATGGAGGCAGAGCGTACGGAGAGACGTTTTACTGATTATGAAGGCAGTAAGCAGGCCAAGTTATCAAAAATAATAACTCATCTTTGTGTGTGTGTGCTCATCTCTGTGGGTTTGTGTAGGCATTGATGCTTATAAATGAAAGAAGGATACACTATAAAGTGTGAGGCCATGGCCTACAGTATTGGCAAAGAAAGAGCTCTTGGTTGTCATTGGTAATTAGAGACTGTGTTCAGTGATAACTGAGGGCACAACTAATTACCTCATCAGCCCACTGGATTTTTAGTGGATGATTAGTTTTTCTCTCTGTCACTTTAGATTCCACAGATAAATCAGGACAGGTTACCATACAGGGTTACACCTTTAGATATTTGTTTAAAAAGACTTAATAAATGAATAAATGGCATTCAGTTTGCAATGCAGTCAGCACCCACTGGTCAGTGAAAATGGTTGCTACTACTGAGTTACTTTTTTGTCTTTATTACACAATCAAATCAAGAATATCAAAGTAAATAAATGAAAAATAAAGAGATCACCATTGACCTTCCATTCAAAAATAGAAATTTGTGATGTATAAAATGTAAACAGTTTGTTTAATAACTTCAAATGTATGTGCAAGTCTTAGAATTTTGTTTGCAAACTTTTGTCTGGCTGTTGTTCTGAATCTCATGGAGGAAAAAATACACTGAAGGTTGTAAGACACGTCTGTTTTCAGTCTGGATTGAAGTGGCAACAACATCTACACTTAGTACATGAGTCAAGGAGCAAATGGAAAAGAGAAACATGTTCTTAACAACAGCAAGAAAGTTGTATTTGCAGTTATCCAAATAGATTGCTTTTGTCACTAGTGAACTCAGTGATTTAATGAATTAACTTTAATAAAAAGTACCAGCTGCATCATTAAGGCAGCAAGAAATATCTGAAGAAAAATCATTTTCATTTACTTTACAAAAAAGCTTAAATTTAAAACCAAATTACTTTTTTATGTTAATAGGCAAACAAACATTTTGTCCATGGTCTTCGTTTTGTTGTTAATAACTGTTGAGACTTCCAAGCTGTCAATCAAACTAACAATGACCAGTAACAAAAGACATCTTACATCTTTTAGCATGAGTCATGCAGCTGAGATTAATATTAATAGCAGGCAACATTTAGACCCACAAATTTATGAATATTTTTTTATGAAGTGTCAAAACTTTTCCTGCAAAATCTATATTTTGATGCAAACTTGTTCTGTTTGATTAAATAACCCCAAATATCTCCATAATTTAAGATCATCAAAAGCATATAAGCATGGCTTAACAATTGCTTTACCTTAAGAGAACTTATCTTCTCTATAACATATATTTGTTTGAAGGCGATGAGCTACTTACGAAAACTGTTAAGTGTTAATCTGGTTTGTATGTTCTCATATTGTTGGCTGAGTCCGATGTCATCTGTATGATCTGAGGCGGGATGGCGGATCACATGTGCAAGAGCTCTGAAAAGATGAAGAAAATTTTTAGCAAGGATATTTTTCGGTAAAAATGTACACATACACATTTTGTGCTGACCAGCTCTGCAAAAGGATAAAGGTTAAATTACCAATATGGCCATCAAACTCCCAAGCTCATACATCTGTTGTTTTAGAGGCAGGTTAACCATCTAGTTTTGCACTTCCACATATTCCACAATCACAAAATCCAGACTGACCCATATATTAATAAATAATAATTCCATAATGCAAACAATTGTGGCTTTCTTTATCTTCCCTGCCTCCCATAAAAGCCCATAACTTACACACCTTATTTTAAGTTTGTAAGGCAGGTCTTAAGTCTGACCACAGTTTGACATTACCCTGATGTCATCACCATGACGTCAACGGGAATATTTTTTCAAGTTGAGACTGTAAAAACCTATGCAGAAACCTTTCAACATAGGTCAAAAAAATTCGAGTGCCTGCAAATATCTGGCTTTTGAATGTATTGTGAAAATGTTTGATACCCATGCTACAAATGAAGGTGTGCATTTATGAACTTTAGCTTGTGAACATAACACATAGGTGAGCATGTTCATTTTCTATGAGGACACTACAGTCAGGGCTGCGAAAATTGGTACAGCTCACTTTGTCTTTACAGAAACATATGTTTACTGACATCACACATGGAGGCTCTGAAACTGATAGCAATAACACAGAAATAAAGAGACAATTTTACAATTTGCCAGACAGATGGAAGCACACGTTCAGAGTGAAGCTGATGTCCTCTTATTAAAAATAATAAACTAGCCTGACTTCCATAGAGACCCATGCTTATCAGGGACTGTGGTCCAAAACATCATGTTGGATGCAAAATGATGTTGTACCTCTATGTTGTTATAGCTTGCCTGTCCCCTGGAACGTAAGTACACCGGACTGGTAGGTTGTTGCCTTCAGAGCACGGAGGATTAACACACTACCACTGGCAGTGGGATTTACTAGGATGCGAAGGATTTAATCAGCTTGTTTTAGTGGGTGTACATGTGCTTTAAAAAACCTCAACATGGTGCTTTTGGTGCAAAAATGGCATAACATTTGTATCAACTTCAGAGCATGACTGCCCAACAGTGCAACAGTAAAAAAAGAAGCCAGGATTTTATCATCTCTCTCCAGCTTGGTTTCTTTCATTTTTGGCACAACAGTGTCTGTCATTTTTAATGTGAGAAACCAGTTACATTAACATGATTTGCAAGGGATATTGTTTAAACATGTGGACCTCTATCCCTCATAGGGAAAAAAAGAACTCTTTGGCTGTTTACACCGAGCATAAAATCCCTAAAGGTTGATTTATAATAGTCCAACTACTCGTTGAAAATGGATCTGATGCTATCTATAACCTAGCCTTTATTTTCATAAAAAATCTCAAAAGTTTCTGATCTGGCACCAGCAACTATACTCTTAGCATCCTGATTTATGTGTCAGAGCTTATCAGAAATGTGCAGCTATACTATGCCAGCAGTAATATTGTGCTGTACCAGGACTGTTTTAAATATACTGCAGGAAGTAGACAGCTACTTAAACAGAACAACACTCCCAAGTAAACTTGGAGCATGGAATTGTTGTCAATTCCTTTTAGCTATGACAGCAATTACGCAAACACTTTCAGAATGTATGTATATGATATATACATGCAGGTGTTCCCACTTCCTCCTGCTTTTTTATCACACCCTTCATCTTACCAGACATCTCATTGTGATCAAAGATCCATTGTCCAAGAGCTCCTGGCCAAGACAGCAGGAGCAGAAGCACAGCTCAACCAGACATTTGAAAAATGTGTTAGTTTATAAAAAATTGAAGTAGAAACCAGTAATCACTAAATTATAAAACCATGAGATAAACAGGCGTATTACATTTGAAAGTATCTGCCTCCGATTTACTTAAAATTGCTCTGAATTGATCAGCAAGATTGAGAAGTTTTAGAATTGCAAAGGTTACAACATATTTAAATGCCCTTTTCACTAAATTGGTATGAGTTATGTGTCTGCTTGAGCAACATGTGAAATTACATCTCTGTCTCACATTTTTTATAGTTTCTTAATAGCCATTTCAAAGTAACAAAGACAATACAGTGTCTGCTTTAACACTTTTTCAGGTGAAAACCATATTCGGTCACTTCATTGGACGTGCAAAATGCCTCTGGATGCTACTCAGATATTCATAGAGCCACATGGAGTTCTCCTCACCAATCATCAAAGATCAGGCTACATCCCAGATGCCACAAGATAGGCTTTTAACATCAACTTGATAAGAACTTTTAACACTGACCACTTACAATATCTACAACTTTTATTTTACAAAAAAATAATGAAGTTTGAAAATTTTGTAATATCCTCAAATATCACAAAAACACTCTTCTCAGTGGTTGAAATGTTGTTAAATGTATCTCAAAATAAAAGGATAATAGTCTCTAAAACTATAGAAAATCTCAACTTTAAATGTTCTAAAGAAATATGGAATGTATGTGTTACCAACAGACATGTTTGCTTTCATTTTGGGCAATTTTTAATTCTTGTAGCTATATCTTGCAAGTAGCCTAACCCTGAATGCACTTAATTAAAACAAAAAAACAAAAGATGAGTGTGTATTGTTAGTGACCTTGAAATTGGTTTCAGGTTCAGCAGAACAAAAATAGACTTTATTACCGATCTAAATTTGGACATACTATCTTCCCCCAATCCTTCAATACAATAACTGCTACTTTAGTAATACGAATTTGATAGAATCCAAATATTCAAGCCCTTATTAAGGAAATTAAATAAAACTTTATCCTTCTAAAATAACTCATATTTTGTAAAATCATTGCTTACCGTGACATATTTTCTCTGTGTGGACGGTGCGTCTTTTCCAAACCCAGCTTAGTAAAAATTCCTATCAGTGCCATTATAGCCACGACCCCACATACGACATACACAATAAGGTTGGTCTTATCCTTGGCGGACTCCAGCGCAACGTCCACTTTTGACGGGGGTCTGCCGGTCATCATCCACGGCGGTGTGTCATAATTCTTACAGTTGGTCTGGTCCAGCCGGGAGCTTTTAAACGCGCAGCAGAACCTGAAGCCACAGGTGCCGCAGCAGTACAGGTAACTGCCTGTCCTGCACACAAACGGCGGGTCCCACTGACCCATCACGTCGTAGTAACCACGGCATTTGTCCTCCGTGTGCGGAATCTCTGTGACTATCCTCTCTTCTTCCGCTGATTCGTTAAACCCGGTAACTATCATTAATTCATCCACGGTTTGAGCCGGCTCGCCTTCCGCGTCGCACACGATAACTTTCACCAGAAAGTAACCCAGTAGCAGTTCAGCGCCCCGCATCGTTGCTCACTTTTTGCGGCCCCCTTGATGCCCTGACAAGGTCTCATAAACCTGGCAGCATCTTTCGACAAGTTGAGATAAAGCCGTGCGTAAATCTTAATAAACTGATAATAAACTGACTAAAGACCCAGAGTGCACACTACTAAAGCAAGTGGCTGGAAAACATATAAAGCTGGATCTGATGCCCCTAGACGTGCTGGATGGTGTCAGACACCTCTGAGGCACCTTCACACCACAGAGCCCGGTGCTGAAAGAGATGGAGAGGGTGGAAGAAAGACAAAGCAAAAGACCCTGTGAGTGAGTGAATTGGAGAGAGTGAGGGAGAGAGCCAATGGGAGAGATTTTCAGTGTCTCTAATTACAACCCCTTATAGACCATTATTATTGTACTGATAAAAAAAACGACTGCAAAGGGCCAATCAGTGATGTGAATCCTTCCAATGACACACGACTGAACTTCAGGTTATTCTATGACTGGATGACAGGTTACAAACAGTAAGGAATATATTAAAATTGAGTTATTATGGCCATTTTAAAACAATTTAACATTACAGTAAGTTGTGAGAAGTAGTTTCTTTTGCCCATAGTTAAACGTTTTCTTTGATACATGAAACAGTTTCTCCATACGACTTGTTTCATGATGACTATTTTTACACTGGGTTTTTTAACTCCCTTTTTTGTTGCCACAGATTTACTGAAAAATAAGATTTGATTAAATCACTGAAGTATCACAAACCCATCAGGAATTCAATAGGGATCATTATTTAAATACATTTTAATATCATTACACAGACCAGTGCTGTTCCCAAACACATTTTCACATTTGCAAGTCTGATCGGAGTCTGTTTTAATGGTTTATCCGATATCCTCTGTTAGTGTCACTACTTCCACAACCATGTAATGCATACGAAAACTTATCATTCAGCTTTTGTCTACTTGACTGAGAGCACAGCACTCAGCACTATCCTTTGGTCAAGTCAGATATCCAGAATACAGTCAAAGCATGCACCCTAGACTAATGCACATGCATGGCAAGTCACTTAAAGACATCAGTGTCAAAAACATGTTGAGTGTGGTTTTGATGTAATCGGCTTGATTATAAGTCAGATGCACAAATGATACACACCTCATAAACTAAATACACACAGGCTTTGGATTTGAATTCAAGCTTAGATACTGTAAGATAAAAATTTAGTTTAACCATTCAATTATCTACTCCAATGCACTGTAATCATTTGCAGTGTTCATTTTACGGAACTGAAAATCTGTCGACCTCAGCTATTAATTACTGATCATTTACAAAGAGAAACTGCTGATGAAAGGGCCTGACAAGTATGGATCTGCAACAAAGCTTGTTGGCAAATTATTTTTAGAGAAATCTTTTCATCTAAAATTATGATTAGTGGAAAAAGGCTTACCATCTGCCACTTGAGATATCTCACTCTTTTCTCATTTGATGTTGAATCATCTTTGCGATCGAGGCTACTTTTATTTACAAACGGTTGTCAGGGGAATTTTTTTGCTTGTCTCGTCTTTGTGTATCTTTAAAGTTTCCTATAAATAGTTTGCATGGGTCCCCAAGGAAAAACTTCTGAGTATCATTAAAGTGAAAAAAATTCTGCTTAAGGAGGACAAGATAAACTTCACGGTGAGTTACTCAGAGGTGAAGAAATTTGTTTTGTTGCAGTTCAAATCTTCGACCAGTGTGGAATTACATGATGGGTCATAGACATCCCAATTAGATATTCGAGATTTTCAAGTATAATTTTGCATTATGCAATCAGAAAAAAGTTTTTTTTTCCCCAATACAGTTCTTCATTAATCTTATAAAGAATTATTAACAAAAGAAAAAGTTTAAATTATCTTGTCTCTTTATTTCATTTTTAATCCAGAGTTTGAATTGTCCTTATTTTTTCTAATGATTTGTTTTTGTTTGTTTAAATGATTTTATTGTAATTCTAGCTTGCTTTTTTATCTGTAATACTTTTAATTTTTTATGTAAAGCACTTTGAATTGTCTTGAACCTGAAAATGTGCTATACAAATAGACTTGCCTTGCCTATTTATATCAGGATTGAGAGTGCCATGAAATAAAGACAAGTTTAATTTATATAGCATATTTAAAAACAACATCTGGTCGGCCAAAGTTCTCTTACAGGGGTGTGGTGGTTTTTTTATATACAGTATATATATATATAAATATATCTATGCTTACCATACGATATCAAGTCTGACCTTTTATCCTCCACATAAACAACTAGAACCACTCAGAGAGCACAGACCTCCACCAAGCCATAGGGTCAGTCACCTGAGAAAAAGCCCAACAGCCCAGTAGGCTACCCCTATTGCCTATTTAGAACCTTATGGATCACCAGATCCAGAATATCAACATGTTCCGGGTCAAACAATGTCAGATTATAATCTACCATGATTATAAACACCACCTTAATCTTTTTTTTTTTTTTTTAATGCTGCAGGGTGTTAAAATGACCCCCTCTGGTGGTTCTAGGCGGTATTCGAATGTTGGCGGTTCTAGTGTTAAAAATAAAATCCTGGATCCAGACTGTTCCTGATACCATTTCAGAGATTTGCTGAAAATTTTGACAAAATCTGTTTATTACTTTTTGAGTTATGTTACTAACAGACAGACAGACAGACAGACAGACAGACAAACATACGCTGGCGAAAACATAACATCCGTGCCTTGGCAGAAGTAATAAAAATAAATCATGAAATTTATCAAATGCACAATGAGACAGCAGTGTCATAAATGTGGGGGCTAGTTTTTGTTAGGATCATATTTTTTAAGCAAGAACAAAAGATTTACTTCTGCAGAACCACTCGAAAGTAATCAAATGTGGCCACAGGTGACACTTTGAGGTAAATCTTTGCCAAAAAGTTAAATCATTCCGTGGCATGCTTGAGGTGGGAGCAGGTGGCCAGATGGTAGGGTTGGATTTCTGCTCAGACAGGAACTGAGTATAATTAGGTATACAGACGGCAGGGATTTTTACTACACATTTTGCTACAACTGAATAATGTAGCTGGCACATCCATCAGTTCAGGGCTGGGATAAAACACTCCTTGAAATATCTATTAAATTACCATTTCACTGTGGCATTTTGAGCCTGAAAGCTCGTCATCTGCAAATCTGCTCCTGTTACACCTACTATTTCTAAACTACCACAAGCGTGCTTTAGTTGGCATTTACATTACAAATTCTGGCAATGTGATAGTCTCTTTGTATTATACGCAGCCATACTGACACAATATTAATGTGTATAGATTTTGCAATAAAACACCACAGTTAGTAGCTGAGGTCAAAATGTGGGTCAAGTTTGAAAATGTGTTGACTGAGCCTACTGATGTGACTGAAGTAAAGAGGAAGACAAGCCCTTGGGCTTTATTTTACCTTTTGTCCCTTCTCCACTTTTTTTTTTGGTTGTTTAGATATTCATATGTGATATCTATGCATGTTGTACAAGCCTATAATATTTCCCATAATCAGAGAAGCCATTGGCTTGGCTGGTGTGCTCCCTTTCCCTGCATGGTAGTCTCTGTTTTTTATTGGCTTTCAACATACTTCATGGTTTTCTGTGATACAAGTTTTGATGCAGTTGAATTACTTCTATATTCCAAAATCCAAGGATAAAGAAAAAAATTGGAAATATGTTGTCTAAATTTGTAAAATTTTGCATAGATATGTTTTAGAATCAAATTATATTTCTTCAGTTGGTCTTTAGACATGCTGACCTTCCCATTTGATAACGACATCGCTGCATTTTGCTTTGTTTTTTTTAATAAAGAGAATCAACAGCGAAATCTTTGCAGCTACATTTCATCAGCATTTCTCTGATAAAAGTTGTGTGACCAGTAGAAAACAGTAGGTGTCATTTGTCATGTGATTTTTGTGTCATGGCCTTTCCTCACAACTCTATGAGCCTCTTGTGCTGGTGGGTTGAAGCTCCTCACTTCAAAGTGTGCCTCTCAAACAAATGTGTGCGACCTTGTGATTTGACTGTCTCAACTCTGGGATTTCTTTTCATCCACAGATTCTCTTGATACTGAATGAACCACTCATTGTTGTGGGAGACAAAATGTGGAGGCACCGCATTGTGATTCCAAACCAGAGAATTGGGTTTGTTAAGGAGATATTTTTCCTCCTCCAAGGCAAAGCCGATGTGAGGGCGAGTAATTGTTTTGAGGACTCCTCATCAAGTCTTACTGGGTCAAACTGGTGTAACCTTTTGCTTCAGTCTTTTGGACCCAGAATACCCAGTGTGCTTGTTTTCATGTTTCCTTTTTCCTAGTTATGAGGTTACCTGAGGATAGCGGTAAAAAACTATCACCAAACTAGTTTCCTCTAATTTGAAGGTCATACCATGCAATGCTGTGGATAATATAACATAAGCTTTCAAGGGTTTGTGGTATCTCCACATCAGATTTTAAAACCAGATCCGAGTTCCAGACTGTGCTGGTTTCATTAATGTGTGATGGCAGTGAAGGAACAAATAACACACTTTTCCATCGCTATAGATAGATTGCTATGCTGAGACTGAAGTTGGTTAGAGATACAATATCTCAAACACATCGAGCTGAACCTTTTGAGTAATGTGTAGACAAAGTAGGCCATTCAGTGGGGACTGTTCTCCAGTGTTTAGTCTCTGCTTCTCAGTGCCTGACATTTTTCCCCTAGTCTTTTTATTCATTTTCCACACAATCAAGAGGCAGAGGAGTGCAGAGAAAAGTTGTCATGGTAACAGGAAAAAAAAGCCTGAATGACCATGAGTGAGACAGACCCGATGGCGCACAATACAGAGCAAAGATATTTCATGAGTTTATGCCAAAGCTTCAGAATATCTCACTCAGATTTTGACAAGTAAAAGACAGATTGGTATGAGCCTCAAGGTCACCACTCTATTGGAAACTAGCCTGATTATCATTGCCCTGAGAGTTTGTTAAAAACTTCATTTTTGTTCAAGCTGTTAAATGACATTTGGCAGAGCAGCATAATTCAGAACTTGATTCATCTTTATGGAGACCACGGCTGTCACAGTGGCCACAGTTTTCCAAATAGCTTCTTTCTTTTTATGCTTCCAGACTGTCTTCTGGAAAATTACTCAAAACTTTGTCAGAGAAAAAAATATGTAATCTACAAGACTATGCTGGAAGAAACCGATGCAATGCTTCAAATCATTTTTCTGATTTGTCTTTGATCGCTTTTATGGTTTAAGCAGACTATGGGAATTGAAATGGCATAAAAAACGGAGGTTTTTTCATATAAATCTTTAAAAAGCAAAACAAATCTGAGTGAAATTGTAAACGACAGTGAAATCTGACTAGCTGATGAGTGAGTAACTGAATGTTGTTTTAGATGACAACATTGACATCATGACATTTAGATGACACCAAGAATACAGGAGCCAGCCAATGGGAAAAGTAGCTAATTAGGACCTTGTTTCTTTAGGTCACTGCCACCAACATTGTAATCTTAATGAAGACTAGGCACAATGATTCTTTTGCTACATACAAAATGCAGCTCACAGTAATATGTAAATTATGCATAAAATGTATGTTTGGTCATTCATTACCATGTTATTGAAGAAAGTTCTTTTGCATCATATTTAATAGTTTGCATTTAGTTTGTTTGACCTAAGTTGTTTTTTGTTTGTTTGGCTGTTTACAATGTTGCAAAGTGGGGAAAATCAGTTTGGGCTTCGCTTTGGTGGCTTGTTTTCTTTGCTATGTCACACAACCATTCTGGCTTTGCAGCTGCTCAGGACCGCAGGAACTATGTTGGTCCAGTCTCCACATGTTTCAAGGGTTTAGCAAAGTTCCAGTCCAACAGAAGATTATATTTATACCAAGTTTGATCACTAAAAGAAGTATAGGAATAACTAAACATCTGATACACTGAGCATGAAGGGACGAGAGAAGGGCTGAGGGACTGTTGGGTATGATCTAAAA
The DNA here is from genome assembly GCA_037177055.1 of Atherinosoma microstoma. Lineage (NCBI taxonomy): Eukaryota > Metazoa > Chordata > Actinopteri > Atheriniformes > Atherinidae > Atherinosoma > Atherinosoma microstoma. The sequence continues at coordinate 16,652,606 of JBBBVU010000022.1, read as the reverse complement.
TAAGTTGCTATACAAAGATTTAGTGATGTTAATTGAACTCAAATCATTCTGTACAAAGCAGCACAGTACAGGGCAAGTTTCTGCTCTTTGCTTGGTGTGACACAACCTGTAATGAGTATGCACACACATTTATATCTGTGTGGGCAATTGGTTGTAAAACATGTATCCATATAAAAAGGAAGAGCCAGCTGGACACATTCAATAGAAAAATAAATTATATTTGGCCATCAGCTGGGCCCTTAGGAAAAGCACTTTGTATGCGATCTTGTCATTGCTTTGAACATTGTTGAAACACCTTTGTCTGTGGTCACTTCAGTGTTACTCACAACCCCTTTGAGATGCTGCTCTTTGAGCCAACAGAAGATTCACTCCAGAGACAGTTGAACTAAGCTGAGATGCTCAGTCACTTACTGGCCCTGCAGGAGCATCTGCTTATTGTTCTGACAAAAATCAGAACAAAATACTTTAGAACATCTGATTCCTTTATAGCTGGAAATAGAAACGGGAAAGACTTCAAACTCTTTGCGAGTTTAAAGCTGGAGATTAAAGAGTGTCAGGAAATACTTTTAGACACCTTTGTTATTTTTATAATAACGTCTGTTTCTCTTCCCTTCTCATCTCTTATAGAAAAAAGACTTTAGAAATAACAATGTTAGATGGCATATTTGTATTTCTAATCATCAACTATGAGTTGATGCACATCTTATAATAAAGAATTTGCTATAGTGCCATTAATGTAAAAACGACAAGGTAAATTCTATGCAATTAAAGTCTGAGAAATCAGAAGAGAACTCCAACCATGATCTGAAGTTAGAGCTGTGTGTACCAGAAAGAGAGAGAAAGAACCAGAAAAATACATAGAAAAAACAAACAAATGAAGCTGATGCCATGATTGTCTGAAATCTTTGAATACATTTCAAATGACTGTGTGGTGGAGTAGGATTTCCTCCCTCCCAAATTGCATCCCCCAGGTGTGGCTCATGTGGCACTATTTGCAAGGCAGGACAGAATGCCTTTATAGCCGGGCAGGCGTCTGTTCCTCAGCATGTATCCTTGGGTTGTTCATACCTCCTTGGTGGGTCTGCTGCATGTCGGGTGTTGGTGTGGCTGGTTATAGCCTGACAACCCAGCTGATCTGTAACTGTAAGTGCCACCATCTTTTTTCTCTGCAGCGTGGCGAATCACTAACCGTTGCAGCCGTGTGGAATTACTGTACCTGTGGCAAGTGGCTTCCCCTTTCACAGGTGGGCCACTTGATTGTGCCGGGTGTCTTCTCGGCACTTCTGCAGTATTTCTGGCCTGCTGCAGTTTCTCTCCTCTTACCTGTAGGAGGGACTGCTTGTAATGGTAGGACTGTTATTCTCATTTGTAAATGTAAAAGCAATTCCAGAAATATTAAAATAGACTTTTGTGTATATTTCTATTGTAGGCATGAGAATTGGCTGAGAACTATGACCAAATTCAGATGGACACTCTGTTGTTTTGCCTGGTTCTGTTTTACTTGCTTTTATTTGGGTTTTAATCCCTGTCAGCTGTCCTGGTTTGGCAGCAAGAAGCCCTTCAGCTCTTAGTTGAAAAAAAAAAGAAATAAAATAACTTACTGGGGGTGAAACTCCCCCAGTTGGCGTTGTTGACCCAGGTAGATTATAAACAAAGAAAAAACCTTTAATCCCCCTTGCTTTTGCCACAACTGTAGTCATTTCAAAAATGTATCTGATAGATTAGAGACACTTTAGTTTGGGAGCATCCCAGTATCTGACTGACAGAGAAAACCCTAAGAGGAAGTCCTGAACTATAAAATTGATGTGTCCAGAGGGCAGTTCACACAGGGATGCCTGGCAATGGATCCTGACCATTTGGATGCCACTGTGGGCTGCCATAATTTCCCCCAGTAAACTGTAGAGCAACAGGGTGGATGTTTCATCCCACTAGAGACCAGCTTCAGGTCTCTAATGGGATGCCAAGCTCATTATAGCAAGGTGAGCATTCACTTCTCCACTGGGAGCTTCGCAGGGATAATAAGACTCTTGACCACCCAGATCTAATGTTTAGTCTGGCTGCTGCAGTCAGTTTGCATCTAACTGAGTCAGTTTTCTTTCTGAAGTCCATTATCCTAATTTGTATTGTATTACCTTGTAAATCACTGACAACTTTCTTGTCTTATCTTTCAAATATGTGTTATGCTACCATGTTAAACAAAAAAGCACTTGTAGAGACATTTTTCAGATTGCATATTTGATATCACTGATTCATATAAATAGTCAATTTGTCTAAAACCAGCAGCTGGTTAGCTTGGCACAGTGAAAATGGCTTGCCTCCAGGACTATTTATGGACTCTGCAGAATTTCCAAATACCATCAGGTTTGGAAAACCTTTGCAAGTTTATTTATATTGCACATTTCATATACAAAGATATTTCAAAGTGATTTGTATCAGTGTTAGTGATAAAAACATTTAAATCAATTGAAATAAAATGTTGATATAGAAAAAGGTCAAACTAAGATAAAAATGAAGTGTTTTATCTTGTTTTATATGTCTTTATATGCAGGATGATGGCAACACAATTTCCAACTTGGAACTGCAGTGTGTGAAGAACAGTCTCAGAATCACATATTCAAACAAACACACCATTTCTGTTTTTTTAAGTCCAGCATGTGCCTGGGTGGATTTTCTCTGGATACTCCAGCTTCCGTCCACCATCAAAAATAAGCCTGTTTGATTAATTGTCAGTCTAAATTGACCATAGGTGTGAGTGTGAACATGCACAGTTTTTTGTCTCAACTTGTGTCAACAGCTGGCCTTGGGTGCTCCATGCCAGGCTTCTGCTCTCCACCCATCACTATATCTCTCTCCTGAACAAAATAAAATGGAGATGGAAGAGGATTAGAGGAGGAACAGGTGATGTAAAGATGACAAATAGTCACTTTACTGTTTTGAGAAGAGGTTATCAACATGCATTCAAGTAGCACTATGTAACTTTCTGACCGTAAAATTGTGTGTTCTGATTCCTTTTGATGGTACCATGACATTTATGTACATTCCTGGAACCGTCAGTGCCCTGCAGAGTCCCAAGGCACCACAGTGCTGTAGGTGGCAGCAATGCACCTTAAGTTAGATGCCATCCACCCATGCCTGCCAATTAAGGAGCAGAAGAAGATGGTAGCAAAGCGATTATATGAAATATAGATACTGTTCATGTCAGTGTTTGCAGCATCCAAGAAGCGAGTGGGGCCACATATGATGAGGGACAGAGAGATGAGCTGGTGGAAGTAGTATGGAACATGAAAAAGGAAGAAAGAGTTTCTTGCTTGGGCTGATGGTAGCAAATGTTATTCAGGTTGCAAAATTTTTATCAATACCCAGTTTGTGTTACTCAGTGCAATACAAAATATGAAATGATTACAGTAGTTAAAACAGCAAAACTTTAGACATTTTAGCTGTAAAATGCCTCATGCAGCAGTTAAATCAAGAAATATACAAAATAGTACAAAACCGACAGGGACTGTTGTGCTCATACTCTTTAAAGTTTTGATAACATTACAGTTACTACTTACAAACTTTGAAGACTTTGAATACAGAAGTTACATTTGTAATGGAGTATTTTTCTTAAAATGTGGTATTATTTTACCAGTAAGATTAATTAGCCTGCATGAATTAATCACGATTATAAGTAATAAAGTCATTTTAAGATAGCATGGAATAGATTGTGTAATATGTTGTTATAATAAATTGAATACATACATTTTTTTTTTAGTTTTTTTAAAAATCCATTCCATTTGTTTATTCAGGTTGAGCTTAGACCGGGGGCCGAGGATGACACCCACTCCAGCTCAACTTTACATTACTTTAAGCTCCCCAAGTCCGACAGTCATAGCCTAGAGATTTTTTCTTATCACCCACAGAAGAAGACAAAATACCTGACAGTACAAAGAGTGTTTAAACATGAAGATGGCACAGGCAGGAAATGGCTCAAATACCGTGAAGAAAACCATGCACTGTATTGTGCAGTATGTTTAGCATTTGCCAAAGAGTTGAACAACTTAAAAGGAGCAACATACACAGAGATTGTACTGAAACATATTTTCTGAGGACATCTAAATCAGATATAGCTTACCTGAAGTACTGTGACACCTGTGCCAGGTATTGTTGTGTTTCAGAGCACTGCTTGTTGTGGGCCAGGCCAAGTCCACATCCAGGGAATTTTTTTTTTAGTCCCAGTCTGTCCCCGAGTCTGCTGCACAGTTGTAGATTGAGCTCTTAAAAATAATTTTATTTTGTGCTATACCATTAAACACACACTTGTCCAGCCAACAACCAACACATCTGAGTATATAAAAACAGTGTTTGATGCACTTCACTCACATAGACCTTCAATTGTCCACTAATTCTATAAAGATTTTACACAAATTTTTTGACAACTTCTGGGAAGCGAACACCCCACGTAGCTGCTTGTCATCTTTGTCACATGCATGCCAGGTGGGAAATCACTAACTTATGTGACAGTTCAGTAGAACAAAAAGAACACTGGTAGCTTTACTATAGAGAATTGCTCTTCCATTTCAAGAATCACAGCTGTTGGTGGTTATTTTCAGATGTCATTGACTGTTCACCTTGTCTTTCAAAAACATTTTTGCTGCAGGCGATGCATTATGTGTGAGAGACCCAGATATGTAGGTCTGTGGAGGCAGGGAGAATGGGCGGGTTCATAATGCTTTTTGGTGCTGCGAATATGAGCTGTTTGGATTTGGAAAAAAAACACTGAGGACCTGCCACAGCAGCGATACCCAGAATTGGGCTGCCAGCCTTGGCACATATCCCAGAGAATTGTGACTCAACTGTAACATACTGTCTGAATGTCCATCCAATACATATCCAGGTGAGAAAGTCCACAAAATGCCCATTACTATGTGAAGTACTCTTGTGGCCTCTTTGATTATTTGTAGAGGCTTTAGGTACACAAGTGTGAGGCAAAATTGTATACAAAATGTTTGTTAACCAGGTGTTTTCTCTAACACCTGCCCTGTCAGGGGGTTCAGCCGATGAGATTGTCACTAGTTTCAATGTTAAAATGTTAAATGTTATGGATGCAATTGCTCCTGCAAAGGTGAAGGTTGTCTCTGGAAGGAAAAAGTCTCCACGGAGAAATTTTGCACTGGTGAAAAATGAAAAAAGACGATGTCGGAAAGCTGAACGCAGATGGAAAAAAAAACAAATCTACAGGTTCATTATGACATGTATAAAAACAAACTTCACTCTTATAATTTACAACTGAGGAACGCAAGAAAGTCCTATTTCTCTGACATTATTACCAAAAACTGTCACAATGCTCAGGTCTTATTCGCTATAGTTGACAGGCTAACAAACTCTCCTGTGTCAATAGCACCTGAACTATATTCAACTAAGGCCTGCAATCACTTCGCCAAATTCTTCACAGACAAAATTCAGAGTATCAGACAAGCGCTTCGTTTATCAACAGCAAGAAATATACCGTGTCCACTGAAAACCAGTTTTAATACCACATTTAATCCCATTAACAGTGAAGGCCTGGATAATATCTTCCATCAACTGAACTCCTCTTGCTATTTGGACATCCTGCCCACAAGTTTTTTCAAAAAGGTCTTGTGAGGGACCGAGCTTAAAAACCAGAGAGGCACAGGGAATTTAGGAAAAACAAAAAAATATTCTCCAAAATAACGTTGGGCCCATAAAAGAGGTCAACGGAAAAGAACTTCAACAGAAAAGAACTTCAACATAAGTACTTAACACAAGGAACTAAAGTACTAGCTGACACATGAGGGAGACATTTATACACTGAATGATCAGACCGTTTTGACACAAGGGGGGAAAAATAAAATATCTACCAAATCGAAGTACAACAAAACTAAACTAATCCACACAGTACTAAACAATTAACTATGGAGGGAAAAAGAACACTTAAACATATCCAATTCTGAACTCTAAATGAAAAAAAAACAAATATAACATGGAAGTCCTAAACCCTCCCTACACTCTCTTAATAAAACCCTGGAAGAGTCCAATTAGGAAATCAACTGCAGCTGGGACTCTTTCCTCAGGCCCGACACTTCCCAGGAACTGGCAACTCAAAAGAAAATATATTAACTTAACACAAGCCAAATTAACAAGGTGACAAAATAGGTTAACCAAAAGTGTGCACCCAATTAGCCAACCACCTTGCCAAAAATAAAAATGTGAATTATAAAAAATGATATATAAAAAAACAAAAGTATTTGTAAATTTTAACTGAAACAAACAAAAAAGTTACCAGACCCTTGTAGTGTGAGTGTGACTGCTCAGACTGCCATCACAGGTCTCAAAGACTATGGAGCCAGATCTGTTACAGGTTGTGAACGTGTCTTTAATCTCGGGCATCTTCCCAAAGGTGCTGAAAACAGCTGTAATGAGGCCTCTACTAAAAAGGGACAATCTAGATAAGACACAAATGAACAACTACAGGCCGATCTCAAATCTTCCATTTTTAAAGGGAACTCTGGCTAGGAAGAACAAAATATCTTATCTAATAAACATTTGCTAAAGCTGTAAAAACTGGACCCTTACAATACTCACTTGTCCAGCATTGTAAGGCAAGGCAAGGCAAGTTTATTTGTATAGGACATTTTCAGGTTCAAGACAATTCAAAGTGCTTTACATAAAACATTAAAAGCATTACAGATAAGAAAGAAAAAAAAA
>JBBBVU010000022.1:16605258-16623362 GCA_037177055.1 Atherinosoma microstoma | reverse complement strand
AACCCACAGAGATATTGTTTATCATCAGGAAGGATCTCAACCAATCACACTGTTCAGAGCTAACTGCGGTACTCCTGACAACTCCAACTCAAACCATACAGGAAGTGAATAAAATGTTTGTGGTGGTGAGCAAGGTTTACTGTTATACCCTCAGGGTAGCATATTGATTGAGAAATAATAAGTATTTTTGTTTCATTTGAAGGCTTGCAGGTTTCATAGTTTAAAACCAGAGATGATTGTGCGGTGACTCACTCCAGTTGGTTCTGAATGGTAAATGTTTAACTCTGAGCTCTGTGTCTTTCTGTTCTCTCATAGTCCTCCAGCTCTGTCTGCAGCAGAGGAGAAGTCGGGAGCAGCTTGTGGATCAAGGTATCATGCCACGTGAGTATTGCAATTTCAAGTACAGCACTAATGCATTGTTGCTTATCATTTGTGTCAGTTGGCTGCAACTATAAAAATGACAGAAGCAAAAAAAATACCGTCTGCATGACCAAAATCTAAACAGCCTTAACTGAGAGAAAGAAATTCTCCCATCAGAACAGCGAAATGACCCAAAACATAAAGTGTGACATATATTGTATACCAAAAGTTGTTTCATTGTACTAATAAACATAACAAAAAAAATATTGTTTGACCTGAAAAGACAAGCTCTTCTTTAATACCATCCTTTTGTGTTGCAAAATGGAAGCAGATTTAGTCATTCATTCTTTTCCTGGGGTGAACATTTTGTCTAGGAGTACAACAAAAAAAAGGACAAGCTGAAAGTGTGAAAAAATCCTGCTGATATCTGGAAAGCTAGTGAGTGAAAAAGACATACCTCGGTCTCTTATCCTGCTCTGTCCTGAGAAGCCTCCTGTGGACATGTTTTCAGCTCCTCTCTGGCTCTGCACAGCCACATGAGTCAGCTACTGGCCTCTCAGTGGAGGTCATTCGCCCTCTTCGTGGACTGTCCAACCGTGGCCTGGACACAAACCTCCTAGGACATTCTCCACTATGTATTCTGCTGCTCCTACACTTACAGGCTCATGATAGGTATGCAGTGAACTTAAAGTAATAAGCAAGAATGTTTTGCTACACTCCTCTGACACACTCCTTAGAGTGCCCCAAGGACGGTGTATCCCTAAACTAAACAAGAGCCATTATATCAAAGGTGACTAGTTGATAAGCCAGACCTCAGTTTAAGCAGGATGAGTTTATTCTGAGTGATCAAAGAGTAATTTGCCAAAGAATGGAGGAATATCTTTGAGTCAGTCGAGCTGACACATTCTGTTGGACTCCCATGGCCTCATGCTTATGAATCAAACTTTCCTTGAAGACCAGCAAAGACAAAAATATGACTAATTATATGAAAAATAAACTAAACACACAAAGCATTAGTATTAATAACTAGTGTAAGTACAGTGCAAATGAAGTTCATCACTAATGTGAAGACCATATGTGAACATTCCTGCATAAATGATAGATTTTTACTTGTACCTTTGAAGAAACAATTTGATAACTTTAAGCTGCAGTTCCAATGCAATAAGTGTAGTTGGAAAGGTGTGGGTTTTTTTTTGGCAGTTTACAGTTGTAGGATTATGTACCAGCATGTTCTTCATCATAGCTTGCTATGTGTAACTATAAACATTAAAAAATGCCTTTTCAACCATAAATAGTGTAAAGAGGTGGACATGATCAACAATGAAATACAGCTTTTTAATCTCCAAAAAAAGAAAAAGAAAGAAAGAATCTAAAAAAAAACCTACTGATTCATATTTTTCTAGCTTTGAAAACACCTGCTGCCTTTCATGAGAAGATTCGCAGCTTGGAGAGAGCCCGGGTAAGACACTAACTCATGTTTTCAACTTTAAAACTGCCGAGGAAAGTGTTTGTCTTCCTCCAAATGATGTCACCAGAAAATTTAGATGAAACTTCTGTTTCTCAACAGACTGGGAATTTTCTAAAACATAAACTCTGCAGCAGGCCGGAGCGCTCTGAGCTGGTCCGTTTACACATTCTGCAAGGTAATCCTTAAGTCTGCTCTTAGTGGGTGAAAGTGTTTTGATACAGGAGGTGAGTGAGGTAGTTATTCAACCATCTTCACTTGTTATTACTTGTTCAACAGTCTTTCCACATAAATAGTTTGGAGGTTGACCGACTGTTTGGGAGGTCTGCCTGAGCCTGCTGTGAGTCACGAGGACAAACCTGTCGAGAGACTGGCTGATGCTGGCCAAATCACAAGTTAACATCATCTTTGTGTTCATCAGAAACACAGGTGGAGCCCTCCCTGCAGGCCACACAGATAAAGCTGAAGAGAGCCAGACTGGCTGATGATCTCAATGAGAAAATCGCCCAGCGGCCTGGACCTATGGAGCTGGTAGAGAAGAAAATCCTGCCTGTTGACTCTGGTGTGGAAAGGCTCATAGATGGTAGATGTTTACAATTTATTTGTTCAGAATTTACAGTGCTAGCCAGAATATTCCGCATGTCAACACTTTTACCAGTGTTTAGCAATATGTTGGCTATAGACTCATATATGCATCTAAACATTGTAGCTATCAATTAAAAATGCCAAAAATTCAGTCTCATATTTGCTTCATTTCTCATCTCGTAGTAATCCTTAAAATATTTGACAATAAATGCTCTCCTATTACTGATGCTGATCCTACAGGTGGTAAGGCAGATCAGTCTAAGACACCACATCCTTCCAATGTTTATAACTTTGATGAAGACAGCAGTGATGCATCATCACCACAACATCCTGCCAGCCAAGAATCTCCATGCTCCACACTGGCCTCTCCACAGGAGTCTGGAGGAACTGAGGCCACATGTGCTTCCTCTAACTTGAACACCCCCATACAGGTACAGCAGTGCCTTAAACAAAAAACTTAAATGTTATTAATTGATCACTGCTTGAAGAACATGATTAGTCACCATTAGGACCAACTAGCCTTCCTTTTTTTGGTTTTAGTAATCCATTTTATTTTATCATTTCATTTTCATTTGCATGAAAAATAAGATTTTATCACTAAATTAGACTTAATCTACTCTATAAACTCACAGTGTACAAACGTGGTTTATTTCCTGAGTGTTTCTCAAGCTGTTTTGGGTTATGTTATCCCAGCTGAAGCACCCATCTTTCATGGGGTGATAGGTAATAGACGTGGCAGCTTTACTGCACTAAATGGGCAGATTATGATATTTTCATCTTTGTCTTTGTTTTTTTCAGCAGCCCTCAACACTCAGCTCAAAGTCTTCAACAGACGTAGTCAACCTTGTCTCCACCACTGAGCAACAGTGCGACCAGCAATCACGTCAGCCCAACAACACTCTTGTACCCAGCACCTCTTCAGGACCAGTTCTTGTGAAGGTGACTGCTCCAAATAATAACTAATTCATCCAAAAGTTACTCAAACTTACAAAACAAATGTGATTTTGCTCATCATAATCAGCACTGACCTTTGCTACTCTCTCTGTCTCTCTGATTAATTAAATCTGTGTTTTGTGTTCTTGCTTGTTTCCTTTGGATATCAGAGTCTGCTTGTTGTCATACTGACAGTCACATTAGTTTAGGGGTGAATGAAAAGTCAGTGTTTAGCCAAGTAAATGGCAGATCATAGAGCAGCCTCTCAAGTTATTTTACACATCCAGGGGCTTAAATCTGTGCCAATAACAGTTTGTCTTCTGTAAGGGTCAAGTAACAGACTAGCCGTCCTCGTTCAGGCTCGGTAAAATCAAAGCCATCAAAGAACAGGAGTAAAGCAATAACTCACGCATTTGTCATAATCCAGTTATACTCTGAGCATGAAATAAACTCTCCCTCCTTTGGAATATGATAGGGGCATTAATTTGACAAATTGGAGGATGCATGCTTGTTTAACACGGCCTGAGTTTCTGGTTTCATGGCTGCAGTTGAACCTGTTGCTCCTATGCCAAGCCTTTTTCATGCATTAAACATCCTGTAATTGCAGGTGGTAAAACAATAAGGCTCATATTTACACTACCTGTTTCCTCATCGTTCCGTACGTTTCCTGTCGTTCTCATCAGGTGTCAGAACAATGTTCCTTCTTAATGCTTGAAGCTATAAAAAGACGATATCAGTTCCAAGTCTTGCAGTGTTGGTACTGGCAAATGCAAACTGTACTCCCCAACTGGACTGAGCTCAATGACCGAGATTGAGTATCATCCAGATGGTTTTCTCTACTTTTATATGCTACTTTTATGTGATGTGTTCCGCAGCAAACCTTGGCGAAGCTACCGGCTGACAAAAGCCGCAGCAAAAAGAGCAAAGAGCCCAAACCACGGGTGAAAAAGTTGAAGTACCATCAGTACATTCCACCCGACCAAAAGCAAGAGCTCAGTGAGTTGCCAATGGACTCTTCTTATGCTCGCCTCCTGCAGCAACAGCAGCAGTTCCTGCAGATCCAGATCCTAAGCCAGCAACAGCAGCAATACAACTACCAGAGCGTCGTACCAGCCACTCTCAAGTATGGCACCAGTCATCAAAACACGCTGTCCTTAATCACAGACAGATTTAATATCCTCCACATAATTATGACCATCCAAAAGCGAGAAATATTACATTTCTCTACATATAGGTTGTGTTTCTTTGTTTTTAAACAAATCACATCAACACTGTGTTTCACCGAATGCAAAGTTATCTGTCGTATTTGTTGTACAACAGCTGCTTTCTGTCTTATGTACTTAACATTTCCTGCCTAGCGCTTCCTACACAGAGGCAACTCATTGTGAAAAATGGATGACTAATTCTCTTTCACATCTTCACTCCCTTCTCTTCTTGTCTTTCAACAACAGATCAACAACTGAGGTACAAACCAGCTGTTCAGCTGTTCTTCTGAGAGGAAGCACTCCATCTGCCCCAATGCAGCTCCACCACACTCAGACAAATCGCAAGCTAGATCATTTACCAGCTAATCTGGATGAGATGAAGGTGACACATTCCAGCATGGACACAGTCTGATTATATCCACCATATAAATGCTGCAGCGGTAAACAAACATTTTGAGAACTGACTCATAATTTGTTGTCTTTACAGGTTGCTGAGCTGAAAATGGAACTAAAACTCAGATCTTTGCCTGTTTCTGGGACTAAAACAGATCTTATTGAGAGGCTAAAGTTGTTTCAGGAGAGCTCTAACATCCAGAGTGTTGCTGCCATGGAGACAGCAGCCTCACACTCTGAAAACCCAAAGTTAACCCCTCCTGTTTCTGTTATAGCTTCTAAAGTGTCAAATCTGGGAATAGAGGACAGTAATATAACAGACAGTCCAGCAAAGCTGCTTTTTGATACTCAAAATCATGCTGCTCCATCCATAAGCCCCCCACATGAACAATGTCTCACAGAGACAAAGTCCAATGAGAAGGACTCTGAAAAGGACAAGCGTCTGCATGAGAAGGAGCGACAGATTGAGGAGCTGAAGAGGAAGCTGGAGCACGAGCAGAAACTGGTGGAAGAGCTGAAAATGCAACTGGAAGTGGAGAAGCGAAGTCAGCAGGGGGACTCTCCGCCTCAACTTAGTCCGCTGGTTGCTGTCCAGGTTAAAGAGGAAAACAGGACCCTGTCAAACTGCACAGTGTCCTGCAGCTCTCCTGGTTTGTCAGCATTGGTTAAACAGGAAGAGTCTGCAGATCACAACTATGTAACCAGTCCAAACCAATTCATCTTCAGTCACCAGACCATCACAGAGCCTGAAACCCTGCAGTCTCTCCAGGCTGGATCTCAGAACCTCCTGCCCACATCCCTTCCTGCCTCAGCAGTCACTGGGAAGCTCCCTGCCAAAAACATTGAATTACATACTACTGTTAGCAGCGCAGCCCCAGGCCACATACAGACCTCTGGACAGGTGCCACAGAAAATAGATGTCTCAGCAGCAATACAGCAACAATGCAGTACTCAAACCCAGCAACTGACAAAGGTAAGAAAACGCTCAGCGGTGTGCATGAACCGCCTTTGTCTGTCTCCTCACTAGTCCTCACTATCAGCTGTGATTATGTGGCCATTTTGGACAAATATATCTGATATGATATGTGTGTGCATCTGGAATCATAGAACGTTTTTTGAGCAGTAAATACAAAGTAAGTTTCGTCTCACAAACGCGGTGCCATGTTTTCAATGGCACTGCCCAATATATCACATATCACATTTAAGAATCATTTCTGTGCTCTGTGGGTAATGTGTCTTACTTTTTTGCCACAGTAATAATAGGCCTTAGCTGAGTGATGAAATCTTTTCCTACTTGCATCAAAAAGAAGTAAAAACATGGTTATGTGAAACATGGGTGAGAGAGGGGTGACCCAACTGGCCTCGCTGCCTCTGTTGGTCCTCTGCTTTGAGCCCTGCTTGTAACCAGAACCAAACAGTTTTCATGAGTTTCACTGCACAACACTGCAAATTGTACCATCAAATTCACTTGTGTTTGGCCACTTACACAAAAATGATACTTCTGAATAAAAAAATCATATTGACACTGACCATCTAATTTGTTCATTTTTCTCTGCAGACATGGAGTGTGAATACCACTGCACAAAGCTTACTAAATACATTCCCAGTGAGTGGACGCACCACAGCAGCCTCCACTAACCACACTGTCCCAAAAGGACCAAGAATAAAGGTAAAAGCTCCTTTTCTGCTTTCTCTTTTTTTCCACTTTGGAAACATTGTTGCAAGTGCTTGCTTATTTTTTGTAGACGAGGCAGCCTTTTTAATAAAAGTTTATCTCAAATGCTTTCTGTTTTCATTGGATTTGAGGGCCTTGTTTTTCCCTTGTTAAACAGTCTCCCTGTTCCAGCCAAACCCCTGTAATTCTGCAGCAGACAGATTTCACAAACCATGTGTCGAAAAGTAAAGACCCACCCCGCTATGAGGATGCGGTTAAACAGACACGCAGCATGCTAACAGCTGCTCAGGTAAACCTGAATAAAAATTCAGATATCTCCTTTAAAAGTGTTGCCATTCAAACATCTAATGATGTTTTATTTCTGTGCAGGGTCCCACTGCAGCTAGCCAGCAGATGGATGACCTGTTTGATGTGTTGATTGAAAGTGGCGGTGAGAAATATTGCGTTTATTTTGGCACTAGTAACTTGGAAGTTAAAACCTGATGATGTATTTATTCTTGCTATTTGTACGATTGCTTTTTCAGAGATCTCCCCTTTCGTCAGGCAGGACCCTCCTAGTTTGGACAAACCTCTCCCTGTGACAGCCAGTGTAACCACCCTTCCCATCAACACAGTTTTGTCCCGGCCACCACCCTTAGTGCAGGTGGCCCAGCTTCCTGCAGCACCACTCAACCCCCTGAACAGCTTGGGAGCCTTGACCTCTGACAACCAGCTGGGAACTGTTCTGGATGACACTCTAGTCACTGAGACTGAACCACATAAACTAAAGCTGATGGAGGAATTAATTTCACCTGTAGTCACGATGGACTTGGACTTGAATGAAAACATGCCACCCTCTGCTCTGAACATGCAAAACACCACCACAGACAGTATGGATTGGCTGGACCTTACTCTGTCTGTGCCAGCAGAGGGTGTTAATCCTTTGGACATATCAGTGCCAGTGGGCGTCTTTTCCTCTGACTTCCTGGACTCTCATGAACTGCACTTGAACTGGGACTGAGTCCTGCAAAGGTGAATTCTTACATCTATAAGATCATTTCATTCCTATTTCATTTTATGTTTCCATGAGACAGTATGAGCTGTTGGGCATTTTTATGACTCTGTTCTGCTTTTTTGGCCACATAATTCAGCTCAATAATAATCTGATCGTGCAATGTGAGTTTAGTTGCTAAATTACTCTTTTGAAGTTTTTCTAAACGCTCTGATTGTATATAGACTTGATGTAGATACGTGGTACTGGTACTGGTAGGTTAAACTGAAAGTGAAAGTATTTTCAAAGAATTCCATCTCAAGTTTTTTTTAGTGATTTATGAGCCTGCTTGTACTTAATCAATTACTCTTTGTCCACCAGTCCCAGATCATGTAGAGCGTTGCACTCTGTGTGATGCAGCAGTAAGGACAGAAAAGATGTGCTAATCCTTGTTACCAACAGACAAACACTGCTTATAGCTGAAGGTTGTTAGGTTGTTTACGGCCCTGTCTTGGAATGATTATCTCTATAATAACAGTCTATAAACACACTCCGCCCTCATGTTCCTAGTGTGTATGCAGACTGTGAGACATAAATCAGACATTTAACGGAAACTGGAGTAGGAATTTGACAACACGAGAGGCCCCGAAGAACAAGGAATAGCATCATCAACCAAACCAGTCCTGGTTGTTCTTTTTTTTCTTTTTTTACAAAATACCCCACAAAACTGTTTTCATTTATTTATCATTTCTGTAAGTCTATAAGATCATCTTAACCGACAGTTAAAAGCAACTTCTTACAAGAGTCATCTGTTATGCAGTATTTACCTTTATTTGTTTCTTTAAAGTCTGGCAGAGAGTTTTTTGAAGGGACTGTACTTTTGGCAGTTTACTCAGTAAATGCACATCTCACGATTTCTTTGCACAGTTATGGAGTTTCAGCCAAGTTACAGACTCAACCTAGACACAAATAATAACATCCACTAGTACAACACACACTGAGATAGCCTCATATGTTATTGTATTTTAGTGACATCTGCTGGCTGACTGACTTAAATCAGCTTCAGTTCAAATCTTTACTCCGATGGCTTTTATGTCATAACAAGAGTCCAATAACATAACTGAGAAAAGAGAATAGCACTTATAGTCAAGGAAAACAAAATGTACAGTGTAATGTAGGCAGTGCTCTGTATGTGTTTGGGTGTAAAAGACAGTGAGTCTTTTTTTTGTTTGTCTTTTTTAATAATTGTTTTTAACCTTCATCTTCTGGAATGTCACAAAAAAACACCTAAATGCTGAAGGAAATGTTATGAAAAGGTCTCTTTTTTATCTTTTGGGGTTATTCTAAACTAGAATTACTCAACATCAAAATAATTTTAATGCATAGTCTCTTAACAGAAGGTGTATTTGTTACTTTTTATACAAACCCAGGTACAGGGGTTTTGTAAAAGAAAAAAAAAGGGATTTCACAGTCTCCCTTTAAGCATAGATATATGCATAGGTTGTCAATAACAAAAGATGTAAAAGAAACGTTTGTAATTTGGGACTGTTGTTGAACAAAAGCTCATTACATGTCTATAGAAGAACTAAAGGAGAATATACAGAAGTATCCAGTAAAATACAGGCAAACATCACTTCCACATGCTCAGTTTAAACCAATGAAATATCATCCAAAGTTGACAAGTATCAGTTCTTACTCCCTGATATTCAGTGCACCCTGCATAATAAAGGATGATACCAAAGAAACTATTTAGCAGTCTCAGCATAGAGTGCTCAGTTGTTACATCACCATTAAATGGATTTCCGTTGTCTTCTCACTCTCAGAGTTTTTTGATTGTATGGATTGCTGTCCGACACTTTGGACATCTGTGCGTGGTGGACTTGAACCTATCCAAGCAAAATGGAATGAGGCAGCAACCAGCCACACACCTGCAAAAAAAGGAACAGGAAGTAAAGAAAGTGACAGCAAGCCTGGAAGTAGCTGCACAACAGGTGCAACAAGGCCTGATTGTATCTGTAGACAAATATTTCACTGGACAACAGAAGGGAGTGGAGGAGTTCTTACCCTATCAAAGCTGACATAAAACACACCAGCCATGTCACGCTGCTGATAGTAGTAAAAGTCTCTGTAGTGATAAACTCCCGACACTCTGGGCACTGTGTCCTAGTTGGACTTGATGGAAGATCCTCCACGTCCAGGATCACTGCAGGGGCTGCAGATGGAGATGTGTGCAAGTTGAAAATGTTTTAGTTCTCTACATGCACCAAATCCTAACCAGCATTTTAGTCCTTGTCATCCAAAATGTTTTCAAGGAGTTTTGAATGATATAAATGATGGAAACGATGCATTTTCAATACTTTTATCCTGTTTTCGTCCAACGTGACAACCATTAAGTGCATTTTGTGAGAAGAATGTTAATCAAACTTATTTGTTTAGCTAATTTTTGAGTGAAGCAGTAATCTACCAAATTACTTTGAGTTTTTGCATGTATTGCTGGCTCACCTGGGTAGGCAGGAGGAGACTCAACAAAGAAAATATTTGAGCCAGGAGCAGGAACAGGAGTTTTTACCTCCAGACTGGGGGCAAAGGTAGTCTCTGACAAAGAGAAAAGTGGTTACTAGATTCAGATATGACAGAGTAATGATCTGCCGGAGTATGAGTTTCGGACTAACTTTTTGATTTTTTGTCTTTGTTTTTTATTATGTTTTCATAGCTAATTTGGAGTTCAGCCTTCCTGTTAGTGAGCTTTTCGAGTTTTTCACAAATTTCGTCAATCTCTTGCTGAGTGGCAGCTGCTTCCTCTGTAAAAAAAAAAAAAAAGATTGAATACAAAATATAGGTAATACATAGATATAAGATAGCATATAAATGAGAACAGGCTTAATATTCAACACATTAACGGAGGTTTCTTAAGTCACCTGTTTCTCCAAATTCCGCACGATTCCTCAACTCCCGAAATATACACAGAATTTTCTTCCTATCTTCAAGCTGTTGCCCCTTCAGTGAAATGAATTTCAGCTCTTCAGATATTTTCTTCACCTCGCTGTCTGAAGAAGTCATGATGGCAGCTGAAAAGAAAAAAAGTCAAGCCAAGCAAAGCCTTTGATTGTTTTCAGACTGCTAAGCCTCATATTTTAGAGCATGTGTTTACTGCGTGTTTATGCTTGTTTGGCTGGAAATATTTATGCAAACACACCTAAAGTACTAATACTACTATGGGTAAATAATTCTGCAGACTGTGAGGAAAAGAATTTGGAACTTTACTTTATGGACTAATATTTACTGATTCATGGCCATCGCGAGGCCTTTTCATTGCTCCAGAAGCTGGGTGGGCTCATGAGATGTGCAAGTGCAGACAGTTAAAGTTCTTCTTCTCTTGAGATGTGAGTACCAGACTTAACATTAGTTACTTAACATGATAAGACACAAGATTAAATATGGTGAAGATTCATTAATAGGATATGTTGTGATTTGGTTTTGCTGGTTTCAAACAGCAAAATTTTACACAGACTTAATTATTGAATATGCTGAATGCAACATATTTAACCACCTAAGCCCTGGCAATATTTTAAGAAAAAAAATAGACAAAATAGACATACCTAAAGTACTTTAAGACTTGCTCCACAATAATAAGGTCCACGATGCTTGTTCTTTGTCCAGGGATATCTAGAGATTTGGTAGAGTTTATTCCCAGTGTAAAAAATGTTGTTCGTTTCTATGCCTGAATAAATTGCAGTAAAACAAGAGAAAAGTGACATTTCTATCATCCGTTTTGTTTTTCTCTGAGTGACAAAAAAGATCTAAAATCATTCTAACAATGATGCTATGCACAGAGATCCCAATGACCACCTTCAGCAGAAAAACAAAATACATTCATAAACATTGTTTTTTTTAAAAATACATTTGTGGTTTTGTTTAGTGAATATTAGGGTCTAAACTACCTTTGACCAACAGTTTAAAATAAACACCATTGTGCCGTATTTTTTTCCCGTAGTATAAGTAATTTTGTCAGTACTTTTTTCAGACCTGATAAGGGCTAATATGGGCTATATAATGCTCTTTTATCTCCAGTTAAATTAAGAAGCAGAAAATACTAAAAACATTGGCAGACCTGTTGGGCTGTCTCCAAACAAGAGCAACTAAATTCAGACTAGACAAACTAGTAAAAACCACCAGCAGTAAAATGGAAAAATCCTCATTTGAAATTAAATGCATAAAAGTAAACATGTAAAGTCAAACATTGATCTATAATATACCTGTAAATAACTTAATAAATCTGCTTAAAAATTGCATAGAGAAAACTTTCTGTATTACCTAACCTCTTGAGTCGCTCCCAGTGTGAAACTCATACTTGTGTATATGACATTCATAAGCTGAACAAGTGAACAGTGTTCATGCCTCTCAGGAAATATTCAAATCATCAGGTATGTTTATTACTGTCCTTTGTAGATGCTGACAGAATGTTTTTTTGTAAGATAGAAGTCCAGATAAAACTTTGACACATAAATATAAAAAAAATACATGCTGGCACATTTTGATATTTTCATTCCACTACACACACAAAAAAACAGTCATTGCACATTAAGACTAAAACAACTGTGTAGGTATTTAATTAAAGCAAACTCTTTGAGAGGAAACATTGTTAAAAAAAAGATCTAGATTGATATCGTCTCTGGAAATACTGACAATATTAGTTTTGGAAAAGTAACAATTTAAATAAACAAGGTTGATAATCACAAAGGTGTTGAAAGATAACAAAAATATCATTGTCAAGTCCACAAAACTGGAATGACGGATACACTCCACAGGAAATTTAGGGGATTTTTTTCCTTGATGTGGCAAATGTTGGTTCTGTCACTTCTTCCTAAGTCTCTTCATGAACATCACCTCATCTCTGTTCCTGATCCCATAACTGAAGGTATAAAAACATCCAAACAAAGACAAGAAAAGTCAAACAGTGTTGATGGTAAAGAAGTGGCATTAGGTGCTATTTTTTTTTACACTCACTCTTTAAGCCTCATTGTGTCGTCTTCAAGCTTCTCACCCTGAAATACTAGATGATAAGTTCTCCAAACATATCTCCTAGGAAAAAAGAAAAAGGAACATCAATGTAATAATTTCCTACATCTCTTTTATGTTATTGTGTTGTGTGTTGGGTGAATATTCCTACCAGCTGACATGTTTCACTCCACCTTCTCGTTGCTGTTTCAGCTCCATGAATCTACGAATGGCCTTCTTCAGATCAAAAACAGTAGCATTTTGCACCACCACAATGGCTGAAATGGTTTTTTAACAGTAAAATGATTAATAAAAAAAAGATACAAAAGATGTAATGATGCTCATAAATAAAGTAGCCAAAATATAGACAAGAACTAGAGTACAGAAGGAAAACATCTCAACACTTACGCATTATTTCGCCATCTGCTTTTGCAACCTTCACCGTCATTGCCTGGCCGTACTCCAAAGCAATCTGAGAATTCACCTCTTCTAGAGTCACCTGAAGACAAACAAATGATTCCAGATTCAGAAAAACTTTCATGTTTTGATGCCTAAATGACCAGCGGTGGTTTAGCAGTTCCATAAGCATTTTCTTTCTTCATCTTGGGCGAAGGTGAGTATTTAAACAAGGAAAGTTATAGAAGATGGTAATTAAATAATTTTTAAATCATACTTTAAAGACAGAAGAACCTGCAAATGTGGTGGACTTAATGTATCAGCCAAAAAATCTTAAATTTTGGGGAAAAAAATTATTCTGTGTAGAAGGTTTTGACTGGTACTGTAAATTTAATGTGAAGTACAACTGTGACCAGATTATATTTCACAGAATTTAAAATTCCTCTCAGAAATCTGAAAGAAAAGTAAAATGTTTTTGCCACTTGAGTCATTTAAAAATGTGATGAAAATATTACAATGAGTTAGAAACAAAAACTGGACTTTTTTCCACCACTACAATCCTAAAATACACATTAGAAAATGTAGATTAACATTAATCCAAATGTGCAGATGCACTGTATGCAAATATACTGGATATGCTTTATAAGCAACTTTGGTTATAATAGTATCTCATAGCTCGTCGCAACTGCCTCGTTGACGTGATTTGATAATAAAGTCACAATATAACATCAATTTGGCTCCACTGCGTCCTACTGAATACATATGTGGGTGACAGAACACCTGGATTGGCAGATCACAAAGTAAAGGATCCTGAACGAGTCGAGCAAGTCCCTCCTCGAAAATATCCAAGATCTCTGAATGCGGTAGAGAATCCTCATCTTCCTCCTCTGCATCTGGAGCTGTCTCTTCTGTCAGGTTCTCCCTTTTAACCTCCTCAGTCTGTTCAAGCTGCTCTCCTCCATCTCCAGTACACGGACTCTGCTCCTCCTCCATCAACAGCTATTGAAATAATTCCGCAAATATGAAGAAGTCTGGTTTATCCTCTGGAGCGGGTTGGAACTGACAGCAAACAAAGGACAAATATTAAAAATGTCTTATTTAAAAGTCTGTCCACAAAAAAAAAGAAGAAGCTGAATACACTAAACCGGGATTTGCTTAACAAGTATAGTGTGCGCTGTATAAATAATACACCGGAAGGATAATTTAGAACAGTATACATGGTTCCACTTGGTGAAAGTATGATACGATGTTGGTTAATCAACTATAAAATCATATCCTAACTTCACCTGGCATTATTCAACATGTTATATTATTCTAATTATTGCCAGTGTGTTATTTTAACAGAAACTCAGTAACACCTATTGTTTCCCACCGAGCTGTAAAAAAAGGTGCACTTGTTTTCATCCGCTGCTTTTCTGCTGTCCCACACGCATCAAACCTCTGGAGTGGAGACTGAACTATTTGTTTAACAGTCTGAGTCAATTTAGTTTGAATAATTCTCTGGGGAAATGTTGCTTTTTTGTCCGACTTGTGGGAATGTTTTAATCGTCGAAGAAGGACAGAAGTGCATGAGATTCGCGTGTAACACTTGTCCCTACGTACATAACATCACAAGAAAGGCATGTTCCGATTAACTGCACCGAACTCTCGTGTCCATGAGTTTTTAACACACTCCTTGTTTTACGGGTGGCTTTTTATGCGAGTTTAACAATGGTCTTGTTTTGTTGTTTGTTTTTCTCTGCAGGTAAATAATCGAAAGTATCCCAAGTTGAAAGAGGTGGATGACGTGCTGGGTGGAGCTGCGGCGTGGGAAAACGTGGATTCAACTGCAGGTAAGTGACATTCAAACAACTCACCAACCATTGATGTCAGAAGTTTCAGCTCCCACAATCCACACATTTTTTCACAATAATGTTGGTATCATGCACAGTTACTCAAATGATATTACTGTTATTGATACATTTCACTACAAGCCTGGGAATTTAGTCATTTAGCAGATAAAATAATAATGGCCACATTTTGGAAATGAATGCAGGAAATTATATTTAAAAAGAGAAGGTTTGTAAATCCAGAATTGCACGTAGCAGATACAGTCGCAGAAAAAAACATTATTATACCACCCTTTTTTTTCTCATTTTGTAATTTTTAAATGCCTGGCACAACTAAAGGTCAATTTGTTTGGACAAACATGATGATAACAAAAATATCTAACAAGAGTTTTAATGTAAGAGCTCATATCTAGCCGTTTTCCATGTTTTCTTGATAACCTAAATCACTGAAGTTTTTACATCAATAGTATACTGCCAAAAGCAGTGTTTCTACGCATTCAGTGTTTTCTGTCTGTTTTAGTCATATGACACACACAGGAGTTAGTACATGATCAAATGAACAAGAAATTGAAAAAAACAAAGTGGTATAATAATTTTTGTGCGGAGGTATGTCGAGATATGCCAAGTGAACAGCAGAGGACGGGAGTGCAACAGTGAAATGGCATCAACTGAGTCAGTAAACATTTTTAGAAGGTGGAAAACGAGGTTGAAAGAAAGTGTCAACGCAATGTTTCCAAATGAGTAAATGAAGAGGGTTGTGATTATGTTATGCAACCATGACCATACTTATCATAAATAATTGCAATCACACTATTAATATGGTCAGGCCAGGACCAGAATCTATTTAAGTTTTTGTATATTATGTATCAATCTGTACCACATTAGTATAATACTCTGTCACTGTCTTGTTCAATGTCATTAACCAAAGTAATTTCCTTACGTGACTATGCATGGGTTCATAAAATCCGGCTTCATTTCTCAGGCTTCCCAGCTATTTAAACTAAATCCTGGCTGTACGAGAAATGTGTAGAGTTTGTGTCGTATGTGTTATGTTTACTCCAACAGGTTTAGTTTCCAGAATGACATTTTGCTTATATCTCTTTACAGAAAAATGTCCAAAGTGTGAACATCCTCGAGCATATTTCATGCAGATTCAGACCAGATCAGCTGATGAACCCATGACAACTTTCTATAAATGCTGCAATGCCCAGTGTGGACATCGGTGGAGAGATTAACACTTGTGCACCTGTGGTTTTGAGAAATGTTAACATCATTTGTGGCATCTTCTATGCTTTAAGGCACATGTAAATATAAGGAATGTATTCTTTTCCACAGTATTTCATTTTTATTTACAGCATTCAATTTACACACATTCATTTTCCAGATGACATTAAAACAAGTTTCCTTCATGATTTTTATTGATAAAATAGTAGCTGTATACAACAGTCAAATTAATTGTCTTACATAGTTACATTATCACAGACATTTAGAGCAATGCAGATCAGCAGTATCCACATCAATATTAAAAGTTTGATGCAATCCTATAGCTCAAAGTGTATTTTCTTGCACCAATCTCTCAGCCTCGAGGAAAACAAAACAAAAAGGAAATATGATAAAGTCGGGGAGCCAGTAGGCGAGAATAATTTTTTTCATTTTGTGAAGCTCATGCAGACAAACTGCACTTGGTAAGCATCAGTGAATGACCAGGCATGCTGTGGTGGAACTGTGTTGGCTCACTGTTACAGTGTATTCAGTGGAATTTGCTATTTTGCAAGTCTAATTTATTGAAAGCTTACTCCTAACAGACAGCTCAGTATCATTTGAGAGACATCTATTTGTCATCTAGCATGCATCTGAGCAATGCAAGCAGTTTTAAAAATGGCAGATGACAAGTTTGAAGGTGAACATGTGATTACTACTCCATCCCTTAATTATTTTATTTTTTTAAATGTACTGTACCACTTTTATCAGTGAAAATAGAATCTACTTTGGAAAGGTGCATCATTCTGACACAAAACTCAATGTTACTGAGATGTCATGCATCGTTAATTAGTGACATCTGTCACTTGCGAGTCCTCTATTCTCTAAATAAGTGCAAGTATGGTAGGAGTTACTTAGCTACCTACAAACAAGTAAGCGCCTAATTATGAATTGCTTCTACTTGTAGAATAATTATTTTCCTCAGTTGAGTAAGAGTGAAATTTTTACAAATGAGAGGGGCAAAAAGTGTATTTGAACTTAAAGTGCAAATGTTGACCATTATCATAAAATACAGTATGGACAGGGCATTGATGGTTAACAGCTAACTGCAGCCCAGAAGATTAATAATAAATAAAGCATGATTCTCTGCTAACTTGTAAATTCTGTCACATTCCACAAGTGATGAGAAAAAGGGGGGAAAAAAACTGGTCTGTTAAGCTGATTAGACAGACAAAATATATTCACAGTTTTCAACATTAACTTAATAAAATAAAGGATAAAATATCTGACATTAAAAATAAAAATGCTAACCCAAATGTTTGAAAACATGTACTTCGCAGCATAATTCACAGATGAGTTCAAATAAAGTGACCGTTTTCACAGCTCTCTAAAGTTTTTTTCAATTCACATGCATAGTTGCAGACCATATTATTTTGCCTGCAGCCTATCTACCTCTGAATCTCTTTGTAACCTTCATTCTCTACAGTTCAGTCAGATTTTTACAATTCAAATCCATAATACATTTAAGAAGTTTATGGAAAGATATATACAGTAAATATCCTCTGAGCTAATGCGAAAACTGCAATTACAATGTAGGAGGGCTACACAACACTTTGAAAAAATTGGGGGTGGAGAGGGAGGGGGTGAGCTGTCACTACCAGCAGGAGGAGCTATGACTTCATAGGTCTGTGTATGTACATGGCTCTGTGGCATACAGCTGTCGGTGGTTAGCATATACGCTTGTATGTGTAAATGTAGCCCTTACAGTTAGGGCAGGTGTGTGTCACATCCTTGAGGTCATCAATCAGGCAGGGAATCAAGCAGCAGCCGAGATCACATCTGTGAAAAAGGAATACAAACAAATTCAAACACCTGCATGTGGTTATATTTCAATTCAACATTCATTGTTCACAAAGAAAATGGAAAATTTTGTGGAAGACGGATGTGAATCTGAACATTTGGGGAAATTCAGAAAGCTTCAAGGTAAATAAAGTTGCCCCTAGTGAAAAAATCCTTAAGAAAATGTATTGATATACACTTCCTGGCCCCCAAAAAAAAGGTTGACACCTGGATTTAACTAAGCAAATATATACAA
>JBBBVU010000022.1:16566745-16600304 GCA_037177055.1 Atherinosoma microstoma | reverse complement strand
ATCAGACATTAAGGTGGGTGCCCTTTCTTTTGGTGGTGACATTTTTTCAGCCAGGCAGTGTGTGTGTGTGTGTGTGTAGAATGTGCGTACAAGGCTCTGTAGGTGAGCAAACGCCCATCAATAAGTTGTGTTGACTGGTAGTATTCATGCATGGCTACAATGCCTCTTTATGTAGAATCCAATCTACTGGACACTTGTTCTAATGTCCACCAAGTGGACATCACAATAAGTACAATGTGTACAAAAAGGCTTTGAAACTTTCCTAAATATAGGACAAAATCTCTGTCAGAGATAGGTAAAAGAAACAGTCCTCAAATGTGTTCATTGTATAAAATGGTCTTTACAGATAAACTGTTCAAGCCTTTTCATTTCAATGTTGAACATATGCAATTTCACTTTTTTTCCCTCTTTAAAAAAACCTTAAAAAATAAAATAAACCCACCTCCAGCAATCAATACATATCCTGATCAGACTAAACATTTCAGTTTCAGTCAGACAGATTGCTTGGATCATGGTAAGATGGACAGCCTGATTGTGTTTTACAAAATTTTCAAAAGGTAAAAGGCAAAAGACGCAGTTATACTACCCGTTGTCATGGAAATGTACATGCTGTTATAGCTTCAACATGGAGAATTGCATCTCAGCAGCAAGCATGTCCTGACACAAAGACAAATGCCATACATGTACACAATGAATCCCCTGACAGCTGGCAGACAAGTTTAACACAAGGCACAGCCACTTATTGTTACACTGCAATCATACTAAGTCTGGCCTAACATTTATGCATCACTTTGAAATCAGAAAATTTGAACTGCATGCAGTCACATTAATGATGGCAAATGTACTGATTTTCAGAGAAATTCAACAAATCACATGGTTAAATAAATAAACAATAAAGCTATCTGAGCTTTTGAATTTATTTTTTGGCAAGAGGACAGGAGACACTAGACTGATCAAATGTCTAGATGTGGCTGGGATTTCAATGTACACTAACTAAGGGGCTATTCCAACTCTAATAAGAATATAGTCCAGTCATATCACGTACAAACAGAAAAGTCTTCTTTGTGCTCAGAGTAATGACTGAAGTTCTGATGGATAAGTCAAGAGTGATCCCCAGTGACAGCTCGGTACTTTAGAACTGTTGTCACATGTAAGAGTTACTGTATCGATTCTTATATGACACACCTGTAAAAACTTGTGACCTATGACAGACTTACCCTACAAAAAAGCAGAAGAGACAGAAAAGTGTGTTCATGAGGCCAACATCGTGGGAAATGCGGGTGACGATTGCCTGCTGGCAGTGTGGACACACAGTCTGCACTGGTGAGGTCTGGAACATTTCCCCCTGCAGTACTGTCACAGTGGTGGCTGCACCTGGAGGAGCCAGGACGGTCGCTGTATGACCTCCCATGTGGACAAAGTGGCTGGGACCAGGACCCATCTGTCCTGGCATTGGGTAGGCAAAGTGACCAGGAGGGTGTGGGTAGGGGCCGCCTGCAAAGAAGGAATTCAGGATTTGGAATTTAAACAAAACTATGCACTTTGAATTGACCTTGCAGAATAAACACATTTAGGAAGGACCTTGTTTTACTGTGGCACTGAGGTGACAGTGAAGTAGTTACACATAAATAAATGTGTTGCTCAACATAGCTCCAAAAAGAATAAACAAACAAAAAAAAAACACGAAAAGATAGCGAAGCCAAAGACTGCAGAAAGTCTGCAGCACCTTGTGATGGTGGAGGCATAGGCATTGGCATGGGCATGGGTCCTTCTCCTGGGACATGCGGGGGTAGAAAGCCAGGGTGTGGGCCCTCATATGGTGGAGGACCATAGTCTGGAGGTAGTGGCTGTCCTTGTGGAGGAGCTGTTCTTACAGTTTCTGAAAGATAAGAAAATTAGACTGAAAACAGCAGAATCAAAGTTAAGTCAGAGCCATGACTGCGAGGACTCATTAACATTCACCACAGTCCAGCATTTTTGGCATTATTACCAGGTTGTCCATTCTTCTCCTCAATGAGGGGGGCACTGGGACCTCCGGGGTACGGAGGGGGAGGATCACTGGACATACTGGCCGGATGTCTGGGCTGGCAGATGAGTTGAACACGTGAGCACAGATCACAACTTTATAAGACCACTTTCACTCTGAAAAATAAAAACATACAAACTTAAAGAGCCTTGGCTAACTGCTGTCAGACAGAGACTAATGAAATGACCCAAAATGTTTTAACTACCAGACACACTATCAAACTACTCTATGTCACTGCTAATGTCACATTGCACAAATATAAATTTCACAGAAACAAAAGTGAAATGAAAGGAAAATTTTATGTGATGAGAACTTTTCTGTTTCCCTAATGTGTTGGATTGGCTCACATTACTGAATGAATTTAACCTAAGCTGTTCCAGGCCCTAAATGTTGCAAAAAAACAAGACACATACTTGGATCAAGAAATTTTCTAGTGAAAGGATTGAGAGTGGAGTTAACTTATTATCTTAACTATGTCTATTAGCGCTGCAAATTTTAGTCAAACTGAATCTGACATTTGCATTTAATGACATCTGGTTATCAAACAATGTTCCAAGGAAAAGTATGCAACAAAGAAGACAAGAACAAACACAAGTACTGAACAAAAACCATGTTGATCATCAGCAAAGTCAAGAAGACAACATGTGTCTTTTCTTTTAGTCTGTCCGAGAGCTCATGTTTCAGCTGCAAGTGCTGCTTTCTCTCTGCCTAAATAATGTATGGTGATGAATGCAATGTCCAGCAAAGGGTTCAGAGAAACATACAATAGATAAATGAATAAACAAGAAAAGGAAAAACATAAACAATTCTTAAACTGTTTCTTTGTCCCTGTTTTTGGCTAAAAAAAAAAAAAAAAAAAAGGACAAAAAAGATTTATCCAAGAGTTTGTGTGCGAAACACACACCACAGCTCAAACTTAAAAGTATAAAGCAGTGTGTTATATCTTTGAATGTTTTAAATTTTATTTGTCCGAGACATTCAGAGGCTCAGACAAAAAAAAACAGTACAACAGACTTTCTCAAACGTTTGTATCCAACTTAATTATATCTATATAAAAAGTAGTGACTATATTTCTGAGATTTTTCACACTTAGTCCAGTACTGGCATACTGTCCACATCAAAACAATGTTTATGATTAAAGAACATCAAATGAGCAGCTTTACACACAAAAAACCTTGTTTAAAAATCGATGACTTTACCTGTTGCTACTAGGA
The DNA here is from genome assembly GCA_037177055.1 of Atherinosoma microstoma. Lineage (NCBI taxonomy): Eukaryota > Metazoa > Chordata > Actinopteri > Atheriniformes > Atherinidae > Atherinosoma > Atherinosoma microstoma. The sequence continues at coordinate 16,597,064 of JBBBVU010000022.1, read as the reverse complement.
GCCTGGTACACCTGCCCCAAGTTGTACATGGTCTATATTCACTGCTATTACATATTATTGCTGGATGATGTATGAGGGTATTAAGGGTATCTAAGCAATCATATGCAACACCAAATACTAGCAATGGCTATAGAAAATCTTTCTAATTAATTATCTAGACTATGTCTAAATTATAGAAATTTTTGAAAAACAGAGAGAGAGAGAGAGAGAGTTACATATTGATGCCAACTATTACCTAAACATGATTGTTGCACTTGCTAACTGCTAGTTTTTCTGCTAATCTAGCCAACAAGTTTATTAATCCCAACGCAGATAATCCTGCTCAACTCCACATGCACACCTAACACAAATAACTTAGTTACGTAATATAAATTCACGGATGTAACATAAATTTAGCTCAACCTATTAAATAGATATCTTTAAACTACTACATCAATTAACACAGTTGCTAGCTAAGAGAGAGGAACCATCTAGAAATTCAACAACAGCTCCTAGTGGCAGGTTAATCAAATGTTGTTTCCTAGTTCCTTTATAAGACTAGACGACAAGTGTTGCACTCAGTGAGGTAACTCGGATACAACTATGTTTGGTATGCTTGTTAAGATACAGGAAACAGCTTACAGCTAGTAGTTGCTAGCTAGTTAGCTGGCTAGCGTCGCCATTCTTGACACAGAAACAAGAGACTAAAGATGCAAGAAGGAACGTGCACGGTCACAGAGTGAAGCTCCGGAAAATTGTGGGTGACAAAAGCGCTTCTAGTCGTCACTGTAACGAACCAGGTGTCAATATACTTGAAGTCAAATTACCTGTTTCAAAGAGAAATGCGACCAGCAGAGGTGTAACTGGAGTTGTTTGACGTTAGCTGCTCCGAAGCTCCTGTGGAGAGTCAACATCCGCTGAGACGGATTTACACTGACGTCATTAATTATGCTTTACACCGGTGTTGTGTCGATTTCTGCTTCCTGAAAACGATCAGCCGCATAACCTCCATCATTAACTGACTAACATTAAATTTAAAATGTAATTGGACAAAAATTATATGGTAGCTCAAACATCGTGACTTAATGTGTGAAAAAGTTGACAAATTACCACATTTTTCAAACTCCCAAGAGAAAATAAAGTGAACATACCAAAAAAATTACATCTCAACTAATCATTTGACAGGTTGATTAATGCCTTATACTGTAAAGCCTATATCTCATATTCTTACTGTGATTTAATCATTTACATATTTTTCATCCATAATAATGTATATGCTAAAAGGAAAAAGAAGAATGTTTAATTTTAAAGTATTTTCTTGAGAAGCTGGTTTGCCAGCTGAGCTATTTATCCAAGCTAAGCTCAACTATCACTTGATTGTTATCACAGTTGTTTTCATCTTCTTTGTCGGTACCTTTTTAAGATTCTTAAAAAATGTATCATAAAAATATTAACTATGCCAATAGACCGGATTTAAGTTTTACAATTTTCCATCTAAGGAACAACCACAAAATTATGTTAACTGATAATGATACCAGCGCTTCCCTGTCATTAGTTTCGCGATTAAAAAAAATTAAATAACATAAAATAAATCTTTCAGTTGCCAGAAAATTCTGGACGGATTCTGGATGGATTCTAGTCGGTAAACTTAGTTTCACTGCCCCCACGTGGACTTAATGGAGAACTGCAATATAAAGTCCACGCGTCCATAAATTATCTAAATTTGCGGACAGATTGGAACAAAATAAAACAAATATGATTATTTATCAGTCTACTTAAACTGTAATTCATCTAACAAAAAACAACAACACAAAAGCTAAAAAATCATGGTTGTTTACTGCCCCCGTGTGGTCATAATTCAAAACTGCAACATTTAAATGAGTAAAGGTAGCGTCAATGTTAACGTGCACAATACTTCCGGTGAGGCGAGTACTTAAAAATAAAATGATCTATTATTGACGAACATTTGAAAACAATCTTTACTTTGATTACATTTAATTTTAGAGGATATGTTTACACTTCTTATAATTCATCAGAAATCACGCAGTTCAATAATTATTTTTCTTTTGTTTAATTCACAATTGACACAAAGTTTATATGAAAAAACAACAACAAAAAAAACACAATCGACAGAGAGATCGATATCTGTAGAAGGAGAGAGCGATATCTGTAGACCTTTTTTAGGTAAGTTACTAGTGTCCTAGTTTACTGGTCTACAGCAAATTCGACCAAATATTTACTGCTCATCATTTCCTCCTGTTGGGGATTAATTAGCTCCGTGCAACTCCCCGGCCGGTCCTTTCTCGTAAAGCGAACGCCCACACTTAACAAGAGAGAGCCAATCAGCTTGACTCTCTGCTACGTTAGCACAGTTCAGGGAAAACAACAGCTTGTTCTGAAATTGTATTCATCTTAGCAAGAAATCCAGAGAATCCAAGCATTGAAAATGTCAATTTAACCAGAGCTTTTATATCTGGTGGATGTTATATTTGTTTAGGCCTCGGTTTAGGCTGAAGTCAGAGCTAATCTGAGCTACTGACGCGCCGTTAGCCACTAGCTAAGTGTAACTAGCATTGGTGATCCAGCAGAGAAAGATGGGGTCCATCCTGAGTCGCAGGATCGCTGGTGTTGAGGACATTGATATCCAGGCCAACTCGGCTTATAGATTTCCACCAAAATCTGGTAAGTGATTAACAGCAGCGTTTGCTGGAGTCTTATATCTCATAAACACGGAAATAAACACTGCTACACCGAGTACTTCAGTAATTTGCTCATTATGTATATACTGTAAATCATCATCAGCCGTATGTATTGATAGTCGGTGTTTATAAACATTTGTGAAGGAATTTGTATGTTAGTTTTTTCAGCTAGAACGTCATGTCATTTATTTTTACCAAAACCGTTATGTCCCAGACACCGCCCCTGTTGTGTTAAATAAGCGTAACCTTGTAAGCTTATTATGAAGTTGTTACAGTACTGTGATCATGATTGTCAATCAATGTGATCATATTGATTACCGTTGTGAGGGTCAAACTCCATCCAATTATGTTATGAGAGATTCTGCACGAGCCGAGTCAAGATATTGACATGACCCTTATATGATTTTGTGTAACATCTCATGAAAACAGATTTAATTTACATGACGAAATTTTATCCAGCTAAATTAAACATTTTAAATCGGAAAAATAGCAGAAAGACATTTTTGAAGAATAATATTTTACTACCAATCTCATCGAGGTTGTGTTGAATCCTGTTCAACTTACTGTACTCCTGCTTCTGCAATGATAGCATTACAATACATGAACCCACTTTATTGTGCTAGAAGTAGTGTCTCCATGTCAGTTGCTGGCAGTGCCTTAATTACTCATCCTCCTCCTCCCTCCTCCCCCCCCCTCCCTCTCTTCCTCTCCAGGGAATTACTTTGCTAGCCATTTCTTCATGGGAGGAGAGAAATTTGACACACCGCATCCAGAGGGATACCTCTTTGGGGAAAACATGGACCTGAATTTTCTTGGAAATAGGCCAGTACAGGTGAAAACAAACGTTTCTTTAACTATGAAAATGGCATTACATATTTCATGCAGCTTTATGTCGTCCTACACACATTTTGTCAGTAATAGTATTAACAAGGACAGTAAATTTACATGAAAGATCACTCTTATTGCTGTTCTTTAACTAGTTTCCATATGTGACACCTGCCCCCCATGAGCCTGTGAAAACCCTGAGGAGTCTGGTAAACATTAGGAAGGACTCTTTGCGTTTAGTCAGGTAAAGATGGTGAGATACAATAATAATATATGGTTTTAAGTCAGAGATTCTATGAATGCTTGTCAAACCTTGATTCTAGGTATAAAGATGACTCCGACACATCGTTGGAGGATGGTGGAAAACCAAAGGTTCAGTACGGTGTGGAGTTCACCTTTGACGCTGATGCTCGAGTAGCCATCACCCTCTACTGTCAGGCATTTGAGGAGTTCTCCAATGGGATGGCTATGTAAGAATTTGATCTCATGACCTTTTTAATGGGGCATTGATTAAGTCTGAAACTAACATAAACAGAACCTCATCCGACCTTTAATCCAACAGCTTTCCATCCAAATGAAACAAACCGTCACTTCTATCTGTCTGTGTCTAGATCAGATTTCGTGTAATGACACATACTTATTTAGGCAGCTTCTTCATTTTAGTGTAAAACTTTTTGCTGGAGCACTTCTTACACCCTGTTTTATGGGTGGTGAGATTCAAGCTTTAGAGCACAAAGTCTACAGAATAGATACAATGGGTCCTTAGCAACAGCAGTCACCATGGATACCGTACATAAGGCTTGGATGAAGATAAATGTAATGGTCTGATCTGAAGTTACTGTTTTATGATGAATCTTAAGATCAGATATTGCTGCTGTTGTGTTTCTCCATTTCAGATTTATTGACGAAATATGAAGTTATCGATCAAAGTGAATAAGACATCTCACACTGATCCAGTGAAACGATAACTCCACTTTTTAAGTTTGTGTGAACACATTGGGTTTAATTTCTGCAATGGAGTGAAGACCGGATTCTTGTTTGTGTAGTTACAGCTCAAAAGATCCATCCATGGTCTCTGAAACGGTGCATTACAAGCGGGGAGTGAGCCAGCAGTTCTCCATGCCATCTTTCAAAATAGATTTCAGCGAGTGGAAAGAGGAAGATGTACGTTTAGAGCTTGGTACTACATCACAAAAGCAGACTGCATTGATACATCGGCAAATCAAACTAAATATATTTATGATTTTCTTTAAAGCTGAACTTTGACCTGGACAGAGGAGTATTTCCCATGGTTATCCAAGCTGTGGTTGATGAAGGGGATGGTAGGTCACCAGAGCTGCTTTACAGTCATAACAGATTATTTTATTGTTACTGCAAATGTTCACACTAAATCTGGCGATGTTTGTTGTTAATGTTTGTGTATTTTGTTTCTGTCTTTTTAAGATTGTCTTGGACATGCTCATGTACTTTTGGTAGCCTTTGAAAGAGTATGTATATATTTATAAATAGTAAATAATTTGCAACACCTATGAAGCTTTCATTTGAGCTCAAACACGTTTCTTTTTACCCGCAGCATGTTGATGGCAGCTTCTCCGTCAAGCCACTGAAGCAAAAGCAAATTGTAGGTTTAAAAATGTTCTTGTTTTGATACAGACTTTGTGTATATTATTCATTTTAGGAGTGAAATTTTCCTTAGGACAGTTTTTCATTGGAAGCCTGACTAGTTCATCGTCTGAGTTTAAATCTGCATTCATGTCATTAATTCAAGAAGGACACTTGAGCTTGCTGTAAATACGGTGCAGGGCCACTGATGTTTGGATGTTGAAAGTAGAACATCTTTAATGATGGAGACCGTGCAGGCAAATTGAATTCGCTTTTTTATGTCACTTCTGTTTTCACCATCAAACTAACTGCGCTATAACAATCTGCAGGGACACAAATAAGTCTGATTAATTATCGGGGTCAATGGGTTCTGCAACATTGTCAAATTTTCTTTTCTGTAATTTTATAGGTGGACCGTGTGAGCTATCTCTTACAGGAGATCTATGGGATTGAGAACAAAAACAACCAAGAAACCAAGGTAGCAGTTTACATATTACACATATATGAATCATGATGCTGAATGAAGGTCACTTGTGTTTTTTCTGTGTACCTTTTGTTTCGTTAAATTGTGCTTTCTTTTTAGCCATCTGATGACGAGAACAGTGACAACAGCAATGAATGTGTTGTCTGTTTGTCTGATCTTCGAGACACACTCATCCTTCCCTGCAGACATCTGTGTCTCTGCAACTCTTGCGCAGACACTCTACGTTACCAAGCCAACAACTGTCCCATCTGCAGGCTGCGTAAGAACGGCTGAATTGTTTCAGTTCTTTGAGTAGGTTCAGTAATGTGACGTATTGAATTATCATCATGTTTTAATTGTTTCTTGGTTTATTCTGACCAGCCTTCAGAGCCCTGCTGCAGATTAGAGCTGTGAGGAAAAAGCCTGGAGCTCTTTCTCCTGTGTCTTTCAGTCCTGTTCTGGCTCAGACTATGGATCATGATGAGCACTCAGTAGGTGTCAAGCACATCATAGGTCATCATAGGTCACATTACGTGTTATTTTTGTCTATAAAATTCAATAAACCTGCTGCCTCTCTCTTTAACTCTTTGCAGGGTTCAGACTCGGTCCCTCCCGGCTTTGAACCCATCTCGCTGTTGGAGGCTCTCAACGGTCTGCGGTCAGTGTCTCCTGCCATCCCATCTGCTCCCCTGTATGATGAAATCAACTTCTCCGGGGGTCTGGGTGGTGACAGCCGACAGCTGAGCTCTCCGGAGCATTTGAGTGATGGAAGTCTGCAGAAAGGCAAAGTCAGCAAATCACCTGACAGGTAACGACAACATTGTCATGTACATTCACGTCTGGTCAAAATAGGAAACAATGAAAAGAACGATGGCCTCAAACTTGATTGCTCCTGGGGCTTGGTTAGTTGTCAGTGTTATTTCTAATTTGTGTCCACACTGCAGATGATAAAAGTTTATTTATAGCAAAACTGAAGGAGGGAGGGCATTTCATGTCGTAACGTCTTCATTTTTGGGCCTCATTTTCTCTCCAGCACCCTTAGATCACCATCTTCTCCCATCCAGGAGGAGGATGAAGAGAAGCTGTCAGAGATGTCGGACGCTCAGCCACACACACTCCTCTCAAGCAGCCCCGCTCCCACAGACGTAAGTTTCCACTTCACAGCCTGATATTTGAACGTTGACCCTGCTGTAGACTAAACCTCTGTTTATCTCCCAGGCAACAGCAACCGAAGACGTGGCAGAATCTCTCTCTCCAGATGACGGTGAGTTTTCTCATTTTTTGGCACTTGGCTAACAGATGATCAGTTGTAATTTTAACATTGTTGCTGTCCCGGGTGATCCAGAGGACAGGATGCATTCTGGGGGAGACATCCTGCAGGACTGCAGCAGTGAACACTGTAGCTTGACCAAAACGGAGAGCGACCCAGCGGGTGATCTGTCTCTACCCGGTAAGAAATGCTCTGTTAGGAACACTCGGCGAATGTTCCCATGTTGAAGCTTTAAATCATTTTCACACAGATAATTTACACATTAAACAGCCAACTTCCTTTCCTGTTTGGGAAGTAAGCACTGAAGTGACCTCTGCTTTTCGAAGACAGAGCAAATCTGCCGACTGCTTCTCTTAAACAATGTTATCTGCCTCTTGGTTACTTTTGACTCTATTAAATGTTGAATTTCCATTCTGGTTCCTTAGCTCAGCATCTTTCATCTTTAATAAAAGACTTTAGGGCTGGGATTTCCTGAGCTTTGCATCTAACCTGTGTGCTCTTGCCTCTGTGTGTTTCCTAACACTCCTCTTCTGTTCCATGCCATCCTTTCTCTTGGTACCGGCTTTTTCAGCCCTAGGTCCTGATTCCTGCTCTATTGGTATGGAGGAATAACTGTGGTATGTAGGCTTTCCTGTCTGCTTTGCTTCTTTATGTATGGGCTCTACTGCTCCCTCTTCATGAATACATTCACTGTTGCCTATGGTGGTTAGAAGAAAAAAAGTTGGCATTTTTAAGCAAGTTTTAACTGCTTGTCAAGCCAAATTGAACAAGATTAAGCTTTTTGCTGTGCATCACTGGTCTTCCTGAAAGTCTGACGGTATATCTTCCTCCCTAGGATCATCAGCGTCCACAGAAAGTCTGAAAAGTCAGAGCACAAACTGCTCCAGCCAGCCTCTCCTGTGTCCCACGAGCAGCCTTCATATGGAAGATGAACACCTCAACCCCTGATTCATTCCCAGCTTTATTTCACAAAGATAATCCAATCCATTGATTATTTTCATACACACCCAGACCCCTTTCCCTGCCTAATCATCTGCTTGCATTATGAGAGAAGCCAGAAGCCCTGAAAGAAAGTTTGAGGGAGGATTCCTGTTCATTCCATCAATGCCTCAGAATTACAGAAGAAATGTTTTCAGTACCTTCCTCTGACTGATGTTGAAGAGAAAAAAAAAAGTTAAATGTTTGAACAGATTTCATTAACTCTCATATGGTGTTTTGTGTCTTGGCCGAAGTTGTGGTCTTGTAATGTAGATTCCAGAGATGTATCACTACCTGTTACGGTGGTGCTTTTAAGCACACTTACTTTAAATTAAACGTGTTTCAACTTCTTAACACTAAATTCAAAAGATTTATATAAGCAGTTTGTGTTTAGATATTGTATTCATTAGTGAAACACGTCAGATTAATGAATTTATTACTGTTTTTCCCTGTCAGACTGAATGATTTTTGAAGGCATTTAAAAGCATATTACTTATGAACTTGTGTGTCCATTTGAGTTGATTTTGCAATAACAAAATCATTCATTATTCATTCCTTTTTAACAAAAGCATACAATGAAATTATTTTACATCATTTACTGTTTTAAACATCAACATTGTCTTTATTTTAAGTGTTGATATCTATGTATGATAACTAGAATCCTGTGTAGTTAGTTCCAAAACTGTATACTTGCATATCCGAAGTTGAAGTAATGACACAACAGTTAACATGCACATTATTTATGACTTTGATAATAAATAAGAGCTACAGATTCACATCCTAACAGCTAAATTCAAAGATGTCTATAGCCAGGAACAAGCATAGATGCTCCACCTACATGTATGCTGATGTAGTACTGCACAGCACGCGTGCTTGTCATTGATGTGGCTGTTCTCTGTACAGTCTTTTTTTCTTTTTCTTTTTTTTTGTGGCAATGCCAGTGTTTGCTCACGTTCTAGCTGCAAAAACAAAAAAGGGGTTGCGTGTTTGTGTGGCTGCAGCGGCTTTATTTACCTTGGTCCTGTATGTGTAGCACCATGCATATAGATCTATGTGCCTTGAATTAATATGGCTGCCTGCTTGTTGCAATGGACATTAGTGTTCTTACAAATTCTACAATATACAACAGTTTCAGCCCATGGAAAGCATTTATGATGCTGATGTAAAGAGCTTTTTCTTGTTTTTATATTGCAAACGTCATGCTTTTGGAAAAGTGCATCTTGTCATTGATCAATATTAAGTTGAACTATACATTTACTTTATGATGACCAAGTATCAATTATGCATTTGATATTAGTATCTAGGCTCAAGTTGAAGCTTACTGGAAGGATCACATCCAATACGCTGATGCAAACTTCGCTCTTTTTTTATGTATGATATATATAAAAAAATTGGGCTCACATTTGCATGTGAATTTCTTGAGGCTTTCACCCACCCAGTGCTTTTACTCCCATGTTTTGTGATTATTTTGTCTTTGTCCCTTCCTCTTCTGTGCCATTTCAACTTGACACTGTGCCTTCCTGTTCTGACCACTATTGGCCTGGTATCCAGGATAACCCTGCAGTAGGTGGTTTCTGGCTTTCTGTTAAATCAATACCTGTCTTTCTGTGTGTATAGCAGCATGTGTATAACAATAAAGAACAAATATCCAGTACCTCAACTACCAGCTGTTTTTTTTTTTTTTTTTTTTGAGCTGCTGCAACATTTCATTATGATTAAATGAGAAAAAAGTTTTATGATTTTCTAAAATCTGTCAATATTAATCTGTCTATAAACAAAGAAATGTGGAACGTGGAAGATCATAAAACTCGGAAAATGCTGAGAAATTGGTGGCAAGTTGAAAAGAGTAACAGGTCATATTTAACAAACATTAAGGAATCATTTTGAATACAAAAGCATTTAAAGTACAATCTAGTAGATGGGAGAATTTTTTTTTCTGTAAATTAACTTCACCATTTGTACAAAACGCTCAACCTTTTTGGCAAAATATATTGGTTGTATAGTTTTAAATTGAAAAGTGCAAAAATAAATCCCAATTTATCAAACGCTCGAACATGTTTTCACCCTGCAGATAAACTCTGGCAAGCAACAGAACTATCCTGTGACTTTTAAGCACTTTGCACTTATATTGCTGGTAACATCTGGACTATGGACTGTTGTAAATTCAATCCAAGGGTTAATTGTTTGCCTAAACCTATGGACCGCCTCGTTTATATCTCCTCTGTCTGAAATCTGTCACGAAAACTGGCTTTTTGTCTTATGCTATAAATAGCTTATTTAATGCCCTTCAAAACTTAATCAAAATCTATGCAATCATATAGGCCAGGTTAATTTATGTAGATAGCACATTTCATATATAAAAGGTAACCCAATGTGCTGTTCATGAGAAAAGAAAAACAGACAAGAGAACACACACAGAGTTACATATAGTCCAGACGTCAAAGGGAAATGCATAAATCACCATCAATATACATAACTGAAAATATATTCACAAAGAAAAACTCCCCATCTTGATTTAAAGCTGTGGTTTATAAAAAAAAAAAGTTTTTAGATACAATTTAAAATAAAGGTTTAGAGGAGACTTCATATTTTCTGGTAGTTCCAAATATTAGGAACATAAAACCTAAAATACTGATTAGTTTGAACCCTTGTGATTCAAAGCAAACTTGACCCAGATGACCTTAGAAGTCTCTGCAGCTCATATGGCATTAGCAGGAAAATTTTAAAATAAATTCTTCGGTGCATAGAAAGCTAGTCTAAAGATCTGACAACTGGAGTCATAACTTCCCTTTTTTGGGTCTTTGTGAAGACCAGAGCAGCAGCATTCTGGATTAGTTGCAGTTGGGTTTTTTTTAGAAAAACCTGTAAACGCTTCATTCCAGTAGTCGAGCCTACAAAAGACAAATGCTAAGAAAGAAAGAAATGTTTTTAAATCATGCTGAGCCATCATTCCCCTTTTTCTAGATATACTCTTCAGGTTGTAAAATGCTGATTTGGTTACTGCTCGCTGAAATTAGTCTCAGATTCCAAAATGACACCAAGATTTCTGGTTTGATCTGTTATTTTTAACATAGCTGAAGCTGAACATTTATCACTGGATGTTCATCTTCGTTAGCAAAGATACATTGATTTATCAAAATAAATAAAATTCTATCACACCCAATCCAAGTATTGATTTGACTGCCTACAATTGAAATAAATGCTCAGTTCAGTTATTACAGGAAACCATTTGTACATATTTTAACTGTCATCTAATAAGTTAATTACTTTAATATTAACTTTATAGTCTGGGGAAAATGTCACAATTATAAATAAAGTCATGATTAATTGTTGCTTAGCTGAACCAACACGTATAAACTGATTTATAATTCACAGAGGATCAAGTCACACTCTGGCTTAAATCTTGCTTGCAAAATTCTAATACTGTGAAAAAAAAGATCTGTGCAAGTATGTGTGTATGCAAATATATAGGACACTGACTGAGATTAGAGCTTATGATGCTTTGAGCTAGTCAAGGTCAGTGTGTGCGGTTAAACTGTAAACACATTGTCTGAGTTTAACCAGCTCTATGAACTTGCAGTCTTTACAGTTGAAGTTCTTGAGTGAAAAGTGTGAAAGGTTAAAATGTCTTTTGCCTCGTATTTCACTGGCAGACAGATTTTTTTGTTTGTTTGATTGTTTTTTTTTAAATGATGAGGAATTCCTTAAAAACTTGTCCCCTCCCTCCCACAACACACAGATGGGTGGTATTCCGGGCCAGAAAAGGTAATTTAACCACAGGACAACCGGCATCAGATGATCACAAGAGATGTTCTCCTATTTGTGATTTGGCCAGCTGTCCGGCTGACGTAGCTGATGGCTTATAAAGGAGATTTCCCATTCATCACCGAATCCCAAACCAAAAGAAAGCAGTTGGGTAAAACATTAATCCTTAAAATAATTCTGATTTGGTTTGACATCTTCATGTTAAAAACAATGATTGCTAAGCCTCAAGCCTGATTATTGTGTGAAGTCCAAGTGCAGATAAAAACCAGTTCAAAATTCAATTACAAGCCTTTAGTTTTATTAAGGGGAAACAACCTAATAAAAACCTAGAATACTACATAAGGAGATGGCCTCCTTTAGAAGAGGACAATAAGGAGAATTAGAATTATACTCTTATTTAGAGAGAAATCTTCAGGCTCTTTGAAATAATACCATGTTGGGTTAACAGTCTGTCTAAACAGGTTTACCTCAGGCCAGTAAAAACATGTGCCACCTCATTTAATTAGTCTGTGCTAAATCTCTTTAAGGCATGAAATCATCCCGATGACAATCCACACAAATCTCCCTCCTCACTTTGAATAGTTGAATTAGCCCACATGCCCTTGATCTCTTAAAACATGTGTATCACCCCATCCAGTCACACCATACTTTGTTCATTCCCATCCTGAAAAAACACACAGTCAAGTGAGCATGCATATTACATGTGCTAATATACTGTGTGGGAGAGTGTGTGCTATTCAAGAAGAAACAACATCACAATCAATCACATCTCAACATCTCAGCAGCTCATTTCTGTTATGTGTGTAAAATGTTAGAATTAATCTGTCTGAACTTCTGACCTAGCACAAAATCATGTTATTACAAGTTGCAATTGCAGAGTAAAACACTTAGAATACAATGTTTTTTCAGTTGTTTTTTTTTTAAGTGAAAACTTCTTGCTGTAACTACGTTGACAAGAGGTTTATCATATGTATCTTTAAATAAATGCTGCAACTTTAAAGTTGTATGTCTCATCCAGTCTGTTGAATCCAATTCCAAAGTATAAAACATATGGAAAATGCACCAAGAACAAAATGTCTGTTATTTAAAATGGCAGGGGATTTAGAGAATTTGGAGACACGTGCTCAGACAGCTATGCTGCTTTGAGACAACCACTTTGCATTAGGAGATCAGGTAGAAAGAGGAGGAGGAGACAGCAGGAGAGGCACGAAGGTCAGCATCTAGCCTACTCAAGTGAGTTAAGAGTACAGACAAAGCTGTAGGACAAACAGATCAGGGAAAGTTTAGCAGGCTTTCAATTCATCTGACTACATTATTATTTATATATATATAATTTTTTTTTAACAGCAAGAGGCTGAAAAAGAAGGAGGCATATAATAATAATAATAGGAACATTCTGTTCATTGTGATATTGAGGTATCATGACAAAGCAGGTCAGCGGTTCACCTTTCCTCAAGCCCTTCTATATGAAGACGACTGTCAGAGTGGTCAGCCCTCTGCAACAGAGACGACACACGCTCCCTGCCAGCGAGTTCAGAAACCTTACACCACAGGACGCCATCAGTGTGTTTGAAATCGAGAGGGAAGGTAAGTCTAATTTTTCTGTTCATAAACAGAACATCTTAAAAATGTCTGCAAAATTTTCATTTATATATATAAGTACAACTGACTTCGCAGATCTAATAATAAATACACTGTATATTTTAATGCTGTCATTAGAAGAGACAAAGATGTGCAAAATGTAAAATATTTTAATGCTGTTTTTGGATTGTAAACTTAATCCCAATGCCATTTTAAACCTGAGAGAGCATGTTACTTTCATCCTTTTAATATAATTACTCCCTTGATAATGACTCACTGAAATAATTGCCTCCCAGCCTTTGTCTCCGTGTCTGGAGAGTGTCCACTTACCCTGGATGAAGTGCTTAATTTCCTGGGTCAGTGCCCTGAGTTGTCTCTGGGTTGGTTTGAAGAGGGACGGCTGGTGGCTTTCATCATTGGCTCCGGCTGGGACAAGGAAAGGCTTTCACAGGTATTAAAACTATCAAGCATTGAAAACTGAAAATTCCTCACAAATTGTGATTTCTGTGACTCATTATGCTTTCATATCATTGGTGGTTTTATCTAATCCCTTTTCTCCAGGCAGCCATGACTCAGCATGTCCCAAACTCTCCAACTGTGCACATCCATGTGCTGTCTGTGCACCGCCACTGTCGACAGCAGGGCAAGGGCTCCATCCTCTTGTGGCGCTACTTGCAGTACCTGCGCTGTGTGCCGGGTCTCCGTCGAGCTCTGCTGATCTGCGAGGACTTCCTGGTGCCCTTCTACGTTAAGGCTGGCTTCAAGGAGAAAGGGCCATCAGAGATCTCTGTATCGAATATGCAGTTCCAAGAGATGGAGTACACAGTAGGTGGGCAGGCATATGCACGGCGGAACAGCGGCTGCTAATACTCCACCTTCCCTCAACTTAATAGCCTCTAAAATGGACTCAGGACAGCATAAGATAAACGAAACATAGCAAAAAGATGAAAGAGCCAGTATGCATCATTGGCTTGGGTTCAGCATCTTAATGTCAGTGTCTCCCTTGACCCAGAAAGGAGCAATGTCTATGTGAGGACAGAGGGAACTAAGAGTGGATTTGTTTCTTCAAGCAACAAAATGAACTACTTGCTTTTTGCTGTTAATAATGTGGCTTATCAGATATGAAATCATATCCTGTTAACAGTAGCACATCAGCTTTGAGCTAAATGTTTTTCCAATCACTTTTACTGCAGACTGTACTAAAAGGGGAATGAGCAGAAAAAGTCTCACAAACAACATCATTTTGAGTTCTGAGATGAATACAATTCTATTTTTGTAAACAAATAAAAAGCAATATAGTAAATGTAACATCCATGACTGTGAATGTTGTTAGAGGAGCTGCACACTTGATCATTCAACTATTACAAGCTGACTGACTGAGTTATTAGTTGATAACTGAAATGTTTGTTGTGATTTTAATAAACTGCAAAACAATCTTAAGCTGATATTTTCTGGCAAGTGAGACAAATAGACATATTTATTTTGTAGATTTTTTTTTACTGGTTTTGTTTTTTTTAGTTACATGTGTGTAGACAGGTAGCTAAAACACTACCATGTTCAAAACAATAATCACTTCTTGAGAAGCAATAAACAAACAAAAGGAAACATTCGAGTGCTCAGCATAATGTAACAAAAATATGGCAGTAGTTGGTAGCTTTATCAACAAGGCACCAAAGGTATCAATATTTTTGTCCCTGCTTCTGTATGAGGTTGCCTGAATAATAATAAAAACCATATCTGGATTATAACTGTAGAAAATGATCCTTCTCTGTACCAGCAACTGCTTCATTTATTCCTGCCTCATGTAAAGGGCAACTTGGTGCTTTTGATGAGTTTCTGAGGTGCCATAGCTGTGTTTCACTGGACAGTGAAGGAGTGACAATGACTGCCTGTGATCAAGGAAACAAATAAAGGAAATCCTTATGATGAGGGGTATAGGTATTCATAATGACAGAGTGAAAGAGCACAACAATATTGTTTTAGTTCACAGAAAAAGTGGGGTGACTGTCCCTTCAAACCAGTTCACACCTCTTGACCTGATGCTTTCCTGCTATGCTCACACTTCAGTGGAGGTGAGCGTTGAGGTCATATTTCTCGCAGAATTTGTCTGTGAAAGGGATGCACGTGAGTAATTCGCACCAGTCACACTTGATTGGGTAGACATAAAAGAGCACCACAAGGCCTGAAAATAGACCAACAAACACCAGCAGGAAGACAATAATCTGACAGCGTTTGCGGTAAAGGTCCATTCGGCCAAAGCTGATGTAGGGTAGGAAGGCGAAGGACAGGAAGAAGCCAGAGATAAAGCCACAAATGTGGGCAAAATTGTCAATCCAGGGCAATAGCCCAAAGGCAAAGAGGAAGAGCACCACACACAGCAGTTTGATGAATGCCCTCCAGGGCTGGGCCAGGATCTGCCAGCTCTGAAACAGCTCCACAAACAAGCAGGCCAGGATCCCAAACTGAGAACCTGCTGGACCCACCTGAGACAAAGACAGCAGAGAAAGGAAGCTCAAGGTTGAGAAAATACAAACAATGTTCAAAAACATGTATAACCAAGTCACAGAAAGAGATATTTCACGATACAGATTATAAAAGCATGTCATATTTTGCAATGTGTGCATCTATTACAGGTGATCACCTCTGCTCTGTAGGGCAGGAAGATGGCTGAAGCCAAATTGCCAGTTATACCACTGAGGATGTAAATGATTGATATGCGCAGCCAGCCTGCCAATTTCTCCAAGTCCCTCAGGATGGTCATCTGGAAAGCCACTGACACCAGGCAGTGAAGGATCCTGGGAAAACAGACAAAAGGTTCATGTGTGTGTGTGATACATGTGTGTATGTGTGCAAATGTGAGTGCAAAGCTGCACGTGTTGCGAAGATAATCCATCTGTGCAAGACAGGCAAGCCCCTCAACAGCCAAGCAGACGTAACTTTGCACAACAGCAAAATCAGTCTCTATCTCACTAAAGCTTAATGAATTCATGTAGTGAGGGCACTTTGTTTAATTACCCAGGAGAGAGATAACAGACAACAGAAGATGAAGCACTACTGTCCTTAACTGTGAGGTCAGCTCTTTGTATGGACTAACTGACAGATTTAAGCTGCACCAAAAGTAAAGCTGTCAGTCTCAGACAGCACATACAATATATGACTGCGAGTGATGAGTTGGATCATGTGTTAAATATTTGCGACATTTAGAAGACAGCTGGAGCAACTGTAGCTAAGAGTATGATAGAACCTCATATGACGTGATGTCTCTCTCATACTTTGAATATTAGTGGTGTATAGTATAGAATGACATTGCCTGTACCTGGACAAACCAACACTACTAAGATTTTTTAAAATCCTTTATGCTGTAGTTTATAATACTGTGCAGTGGGAATATGTGCAAACAAATGCCACTACTTGTCTCATAGTTCTTTTCTCTCTTTGTCCATCATCTTTTACAGTTATTTTTCTCTCATCTATTGATTGAATGTCTTGACTTACAAGTTCTATATATACAGACAGCCACAGTCAATTGTAAATCCAAATACATTTGACTGATAATCTGACTCAAACCACCTTTACAAACACTGATCTAGACTTATAGTTTTAAAAGACTTATTCATAAACTTAAACTTGTACTTCTGAAGAGCAAAATTTGCTTTATTTTTTTTAATTGAATGCTGAATTGTTGTTCAATGAACTCATATTACAAGGTGGCTTTATAAAAAATTGACTGAAATACAAAATTTATTTGAAAATTCCATAAATACATCGTTCAACTATTCCCTTTTCATCTCCCTTTGATTCATTCGTCAAGAAAATGGCAGAAGAAGCAAAAATGAGAGATCCTGCCAACAGCCAACTCACCCAGCATGCAGAAAAAGAGAGAGCCAAAGCCTGTAAAATTGATCTGGAATCTCAGGGTTGAGGAAAGGCAACAGTCCACAGACAGCATCCATGCAGTGCACCTGGAGAAGGACAGAACACGGCATAATAAGTCATATTCCTCAGACATGCTACATTTTATTCAAAAAGAAAAAGATTACTTGTACTATTTAAACAGTCAAAAGATGAGAAGAAAACACATCCTGCTACACACTACTGACAGAGAAATGTTTGATGAGCAAAAAAAAACAGCACACCACACTAAAAATAGCACTTCTTTTCCCATCAGTACTGACAGAACAGATAGAGAACACATTGAAATATGCATTTTTTTATTCATTTTTTGCTAAACAGTTATCATTGTGGTCTGTTCCTCTGCGTTTGTGTGCCTCTGGTAGGCATGTCTCTCCATATCCTTGATGATCATGATCTGCGCCTGTTCTCAATATCAGCAACAACATATCTTTCTGGTCAACTTTGGACTTATTGCCTGATCTTTATTTCACCTTGTGGTAGCTAAACTAGGCCATTCAACCTACTAGAAACTGTGACTCAGCTCTGTTTTTTTTGTCTAACATTGTTCTATCTAAACCCCTGAACACCTCAGGAAATTCACCCTGCCACTTTGCACCCATCTGTCTGCACAGATCTAATTTGGTTCCTTGCAAATTCAAACCTTTATCACTACAACTCAGTTTTTGGATCCTGGTGACAACCTGTAACAGATCTCAATTTTTATTTTGTGCAGAGCTACTTACTTGAGAGCAAAGAGTAGCCTCCTCATGAAAGTATCCCTTCATGAAGTCGCAATATTCCCGGGATGTAATTTCACACCTTGAAGAAAGCAAGTAGAAATTATTAAGTAAAAAACTGTTAATCCATCTTCAGTATCATCACTTCAGTGTAAATATTTCTCATAAGATGATGAGATGTCCTCACCTCCCTTTGGTTCCGATGCAGCAGGGTCG
Organism: Atherinosoma microstoma; assembly: GCA_037177055.1. Classification (NCBI taxonomy): domain Eukaryota; kingdom Metazoa; phylum Chordata; class Actinopteri; order Atheriniformes; family Atherinidae; genus Atherinosoma; species Atherinosoma microstoma. Next base: position 16,579,055 of record JBBBVU010000022.1, on the reverse strand, counting down.
GCCCGTGATGGTGCAGTCTATATGAGGCAGGTTGGTATGGTTTCCTGTATTGTACCTGGTACAAATCTACAGACAAGATTGGGAAATAAATAGTAAGACCACCAAGTTTATGCAACATAATGTCTGATAATGATATTAAACATTTTAACAACAGACACACCAAAATTGCAGTATCCGTACAATTTGAAACATCACAACACTTTTAATTCAAGTTAAAAGTTGACTTTTGAAATACATTTTGAGATGCAATTATTAATCTTGATGATGGCCAGGTTTTGTGAATGCATGCAGCTTCATAAGCTGTCAAAATGAAATGGGATAGTATCAATTCTGAAAACTGTGACACCACAAGCATGCATGCATGCTTCAGTTTGAATATAACAAAGGTGTCACATATTAAACTTTTCCTCTCTTCAATAATTCAATCTAAAAAGAAAAGAAAAAAGACTAACCTTACAAACAGGAACATTTTTGCACTTCTTTTTGTATTGTGCTGTTTGTTTGTTTTTTAAAACAAGAGTAATTTTTGAGATTATGTAACAAAGATTAAGATCAAATTGTGTAAATTACCCAAAGTTTCAGGCAAGTTGATTCAGAATTTCCACACTCCAAGTATTTTCTCTATGTCATAACACCACACAAGGTTAAAAAGTACTTACTGGCCACTTTGTAATGTCATCGGGCCATTCATGAGGTGACACCGAGGCAGGCTCCAGACATATTCTGTAAGCAGAGAAAGCAAAACAATGCAAACACATAAAATGTTTTAACTAATGCCATCTAATCATTCAAGTGTTAAATGAAATAACTACTTGTGCCTTACGTGGGATCCTGATGGCACACTGAGCCATACTGCCTGTCTTTACTATTTAACCGGGGAGTACTGGAATGCTGCGGCCACTTCACCCACACAGCTAAAGTACTCTATAATGATACAAACAGAGACGATCAGAACTGCCTGCAACCTCTCTTTATAGATTATAAAGGTAAAAAGAATCAAAGCATTGTGTGTGTTTACAGACCGAGCATTCATCCTCTGAGGTTTGGACACAGCCAGAGCGATCATTCCGCACACAACAGGCAGAGTTGCGTTCGATAGCCCTCTTTTCCCTGATTAGCTCATGCACCTGCTTGTCTTGACGCATGCATGGAGAATATTTGGCCCCCAAGTGGATCAAGGCTTCCTTTAAACAGAAAGATAAAGGTACATAAGAAAACTAAAGTTAAATATTTATCAGCAGCTATTTCTATGCAATTATAAGTTGCTTTATTTAAAAAAAAAAAGATCAAACACTACTGAAAATGCAAAAAAAAAAGGTACTTACTGAACTAGGCCCGATCCAAAAGTTCTCCTGCTGCACAAACTTGACATTTTCATACACACCTTTGTTTCTTAAAACCTAAATCAGATGATATTCAAACCAGAAATAGTACAAATCAGAAATAAAAAGATGAATTATGATTATGATTAGATGAAAATGCTGTCAAGGTATAAAAGATCCTCAAAACATCTGAACCAGGACTCACAGAATCAACCTTCTCGTGCTGGGAGAAGCCCACTGGTGCAATACCATAAATGCATACAGCCAAGATAGTGATGAGTAAATGGACAACGGTGATCCAGTATGTAAAAAAAGGCCTAAAAGAAACAAGGAACGTGTATTTAGAAACAACAACAGCACTTGTCATCTGTCAGTGTTATAAAGGAAGAAAGTGTTAATTCGAGAAATATGAGGAAAGGTACCTGTGGTCATCCATATCCTCAATCTGCCTCTTGACATAACTGTCAATGCGCTTGCGGTAGGTGCGGTTTGTGAGTTTTCCTACCATGCCCAACCCATAAGGCCTCTTCTCGCGGGCAAAAAGCTTCTTGACAGGTACAACGATACGCTGTCCACGCCTCTGTCCATTAACACTCACCACCTCTTGACGCAAGGGCACCTTCGGTGGTCCCGGAGTTCCTTCTTTGGCTTTTCGCCAACCTCTCTCCAGAGGTCTAAAAGAGGTAAAAGACAAAGAAATATGAATGGTGCAGGTCAAGGAATTATTAAAATAACACCGGAGGAGGTATCTGCTCCTTCCTCCCTTGAACCCTTTATAAAGGTCATCCATTTTCTAGAGGTTTCAGAGCAGATTCTGAGCACTGCTTCAAAATGAAAAAATAGATGAAAACTGCTAATTTTAGTGAAAGATTTATCTGTAGAGGCAAGATCATCTTTTTCTCCTAGTCTTCTACCTCCTTTTATTCTCAATTTCTATACACAACCCTTTTCCACAAAAATATAACACTAATTTTTGTGACTTAACTACCAACACTGGTGGTTTAGATATTTCATGTGCTTCTCAAAAAACTGCTTTCCAGTAACCAGGATCACTTTTAATTATTTTCAAAAATGTGTCTGAGGCGGAAGTAACTCACAGCATGAGGTGACTTCTCTCCAGCTCCGTCTTATCTAGGGCACTGCCGATCAGCTCCATCTCATCCTTCTTGCTGCTGGGCTCTGCCTCTTTGATGGCCGCCTCAGATGGTGACTCAAATACTTCATCTGCATATGTGGACAACTCCTCTTGCATCATATCCTAAAAGAAACTTTGAGGTTAGAAAAAAAAAGCAAGTAGAGGTGCAACAATTTGTAATTTGTTGGATTTCCATTGATTATATTTAAGTAGATTTTTACTCTGGCAAAAAAGGATGTGTCCAGTTCATCAGGAAAATCAACAACATCTTCCTCCATGAAGCTGGCAGGGGTGAAGCTTCGCCTCTGAGCGTGTTTTAGAGTGCTTTCTCGTAATGACCGTCCCTGAGGGAGATATACATACAAACATGCACATGCACTTTATCATCATTTCTGTTATTATTGAATGTCTATAAGTAAGTAATAATAAAATCCATACAAGTGCTGAAAAAAACCCCATAAAAATACTCATCTGTTACGTCTGTTTCCTGTTTGTGCATTTTAATTTGGTATGCCATGTGCATATTTGAATTTAATCTGTTCAGTGAATCTTATCCTGTTCACTCACCTTGACCAGTGCTGCTGCAGCCCTAAAGCTCATCTTTGCAACAGACTCCCTCTTACGGCGGCGAGGGAGCCGGTTGAGACCTGAGCGGGAGCTGGTAAAGGAGCAAATAGAGGCCGCTCCAGGGGTGATGGGGGTCTGAGGCACACTGTAACCATCCACCTCCTCCACCATTCGAAAGGCTCTTCCACGCGCCAACGGATCCACAATCTAGAGACCAATAAAAGTAGTTTAAAAAGACACAACAGGACAAAAAATTTTGTATGAGACATTGAACACCTGATATAGTAGATCAGTTCTGGGAATTAAGGGATGTTTTTGTTATAATCTACCATTATGTTGGTTTGATGTATTCAAGAAAATTGCATGAATGATATCATACGTAAAAAAAAGCAACTAAAATTGTTTGTCCTTTTTTCAGGTAAAAAAACAGGATGCCCACATCTGTATGACATATTCCTTTATTTAACATTCAGTAAAGCGGCCATATGCATTTACCTTCTGCATTCCATGCTGTGAGGTGGGAACATAGAGAGGAGGTGGGGTCTCCGTGCTGGTCAAAGAGATGTTGTCCTGGCTAGGTAAGTCCATCTCTCGGATCACCTGGGGTTTGAGCTTTCCATAGCGCAGGCTGCAGTGGCGCAGGCTTTTCCTCTGCCATTTCTGGGTTGCATCGCCATCCTTGCTAACCCCAAACCAGTCCGCCGTTCCCCTAACATCACAAACATCACATTTTCAATTCAACTTTTCAATGTTAGATTTAATAAATCTTAGTTCCCCAAAACATTTAGATCTATATAGAGGATTGGGTCAGCAAATATGAAACACACTGGTTAAACAACACTTTCTAGGATGTAAAAAGGTGCCCTAGATAGTGCAAGTAGTGGGCAAAGTAGAGAGAACAAGTCTAGGCATGTTTATGTCAAACACACACAGACACAGAGACACACACATACAGAATATCTGCATGATACAATAAAAAACTCTCTCAAAGCCTACGTGTTTAAAGGACAATAAAGGAGAGATTAGCAAAGTTCTGATTCTGCAAATGTAATACTGATTTTCTGAATCCCAATGGGACCAGAAAACAGAAAAAAATATTCTGAACATCTAACAGAAAATGAGGACTTTCTTTTTTTTCCAAGTTTTATTTGCATCATTTTCCACTCTGGGCATTCCAATAAACCTTGATGTATAAACATGCAGTCATGTTGTTGATGTGGCAGCTTAATAAGTACCAGAACAAACAATGTTACTGCCCCCTGAGGCAAGGATGAGGAAGTTGAAACATTCCTCAAAGGAAAGCTCAAAACATGCAAGCTGTTTCTTCAGTAATTACAACCTGTGAAGTGAGTTTTTTAGCCAGTCAAGTCAAGTTGAGGTTCATTTATTTATCATACTAGCCTCTCAGCTGCTCAAACTTTTAACACCCTCAATGAACAGGTGACACTTTAGGATATTGTGTCTGTCTTTCTTTACAACATTAATTTGTTTCCGTGAGCATGATTGAATGTTGTTATTGCATGCCCTTATCTAATCAAACACTGCCAAAAGGGTGGTTCAGATCTGGTATGCCATCCTCACAAGTTCAACACATTTTTTGTTTTTTCTGTTTGAAAGAATTATAGGGAAATGAGTGACCCCACCAACAACCACTAATCACTGTAACTGAATGAGGATGCATTTGTATGAAGGAAATGACTACTGATAGTTTCAGGTCCTCTTATGTGTCACTTAAAAAAAATTCTTTGTGGGATTATGACTAACAGTCAACAGCTGGTGACAAATTAACATTTACTGAAAATTCTGTGACAAACTCATCTAAAACTAATCATGACATGAGCACATGCAGTCTTAGGGCACATCTTCATCCTGTGATCCCAAAGCTCACAGTCCTGTAAAGCACTTCCTACCATACCTGAGCAGAGTTCTGGAGAGAGAGTGGTGTTTCCTGATGCTGCGTCGTGCAGCCCGCTGCCCCTTAATGGGGACAGTGTTAATCCGCTCAAAGTGCACTCTCCTGCTGCTGTGACCAGGCAGAACAGGGCCAGAAGGTGGCGAAAAGGGACAGAGGGAAGGATGACAAAAGAGAAAAAAACAACAGGAAGTGAAAAGGAAAAAATGCAGCCATTCAGTGCTGTAGTCATCATGCAAAGAGGGTGAAGCAGGCAGATAGTTAGTATTCTGCTTAGATTTGAAATATTAGCAAAGTTGTATCAAGATTGTAATCACAGTGGTAAAATTAGCAGGAAAAAAGTTAAAGGAGGAGAAACACTACAGTTGTCAGGAAAAATTTTGTCTTTTGTTTGTTTTTTTTCCCCATTCACAAGTCACCAATATCCTTACCATAATAGCGTATTTTTCTAACTAGTTGCACACTGAAGCCTAACAGATCTGAACAACAATATTTGCATACTTCTATTCAAAAGACATGAAGAGTTGTACATTATAATCATGAAATGTAGTAGCAGTTCATCCTAAACATATACTGTGTCATGCTAACAATTCAGTGATTTACTACGTGGTCTTACCTCTTAATGGTCTGTGTAATAGATGACTGACGTTGCAACACAGGCCGTCGGGTGTCAAACAGGTCACGTGGTGGAGACTGAAGGTGAGAGGTCTCCACCGGCATGCTTATACTGCGCAAGAACCCCTGCCTCTTCATTGGCTAAACAGGGGAGGATGCATTGGAAAAGTGAGAACACACACCATGCCGAACAGTAAATGACAAAAGTGATAAATACGAGAAAGGCATTTAGTAAAAGGCAGCACCTGAACAAAAGTAGAAGGCTCGTCAAATGACATCTGAGCCGTGGGAATGTCCAGTCTGAGCCATGGAGGCTTCTTCCTCTGCAGGCTGCTGGTGCTTTCCCGCCGTGGTTCAGCCATGTTCTCGGTCCCACCCCAGGCCTGCCAGCTATGCAGACAGAGTGCAGATGACATAATCTATATCACACATACTTTCAGTTACGCAAATCTAATCTTAAGAAATATCATAAAGTTAAAATTGGAATTTAAAAGTAATTGTGATGGTCACACAATGAATTTATGCCAAAGCCATTTCACAAGAGGGTGCTGAGGGCCCTTATTTGATTCAAATGTGAGCATTCACATGTTTCTGTTCACTGGATAGTAAAGGAAAAACCACTGAGAATACTCCACAGCTGTTGACCACATCCCAAAAGCATCACAGAGTCATTCAAAAAAGCCATGTGCATTCGTGCTGAAGAGTGAGGAAGTTTGCAGTCTTAAAGATAATCCCTTAATTTTCATTTAAAATCAAGCCTAATCCCTCTTTGTGGTTTAAAGTAGCTCTGCTTCCAGCAGACATCAATCAGAGACTAATGACTGTGTGTGCATTCCCATGATGAGGCTCGTGGACCACAGGAGGTGCACAGTAAACCTCAGCATCAGACAGTCTGACTGTAGCTGCAGCCTTGTTATCACCAGCCCTACATTTTATTGTTCCACCATCTAACCTCACTTCTCTGGGGCTGGTTTCCTGTCCTTTTCTTCCCACAATTACCTTGGAAAAACTGAATTAGCTTGCCTCTTAAAAGCTAACAATTGCACTTTATGCGATATAGCATCCCACACACAAAGTTAAAGAGGGTGTATCTTCTGTGGGATTATTATAAAACCAAATGGATTAGAAAAATCTATAGAATCTTTCCCACCCTCATCTTAATTCCACGGTAGTACATTTCATTAAGTTAAATTGTTTCACAAGATCATTCTCACAAACATCACCACATCAGGAGTTTTCACCAGTCAGAGCAAGTCACACCCTCACTTCTCATGTTACAACTCAAGTGCCTTGAAGAAAAAGGAAAAAAAAATCTGTGGCATTTAGTGACCACATCTGTTTCACATTGGCATTTTAATGCACCACAGGTTTCTGTTTTAACCCATGTGATGATGGGAAGCGTTGTTAGTGAATCTCACCAGAGACGGAAGGAAAATCTCACACTGAGGTTAGCAGGGTTCACCACCAGTATCTTTGCAATTAAAAACAGTCTAGGTCTCTCCGACAGAGATGACATTTTTGCAATACAGTTGTGGAGACCTGAAAAGCTTGAGTGTTTATAATAGAACAAGGCATACTCTGAGTTGTTGCAGCATTGTTTCATTTTCATTCTTTGTCTGTCTGGAATGTTTGGCCTTGTGCACATATTACATGTTTATCCTGAATATTGTGTGACCTTTATTGACATTGTTAAGACTGTGATACCAGATTAGCAAAGAGGAGTAGACTAAAGCTGACTAACACAAAGCCCGAAACAATGTCAGGAGAGACATAAGTGGATGAGACCATACATAAAGCATACAAACTATTCCTCTTTGGCCCATATACACTATCAGTCAAAAGTGTGTTCCCAATGGATTTAAAGGGAAAGTGTGTCCAAACTTTTGACTGGTAGTGTATTTATTTGTGATATAACTTGTGATTTATTTAATTAATTACTAAGAAAAAACAAAACAAACAAAATAAACATGTAAATATGATTTTTTTTTTAAAGAAGAAAATAATAAATAATAATCATAATAGTCCAACTGCATCTCTTACCAGATATTAATATTAGGAAAATAAAAGTGCCACGAGTATCTCAGGTTGTGCATGGTTCATTGTTGCAATAACAGCCCTCTATTTAGCTCCAGGCTTGAAAAACTAACATTTGATTACTCTTTGCCATTAGTTAAAACAGCAGGGCCCCTGATACAGAGCAGATCAATGAAGGGGGAGGGAACATCTGCTTTTCAACTACGGAATGAAACAGGCTCGGACTGGAAGCAGTTAGCCAGCTACGCTAATTTTACTTCAGGCTTCATCTCTGGTTGCTATGAATGCTGTGTTGATGACACACAACAATTAAGTCTTGCAGATCATGCAAGCAAAATTTGATGCTTAAGCATTAATACAACCAAACAGCTATTGTTATGGTTTCCAATCATCCTCTGACCAGTGCAGTATAAGAGCATCTGGTCGGAACCCAAGTTAAACCTCCAACATTCAGGAGAAAGCAAAGCCAAGCGACTGGGAACTCTGTATCCTTCATTCCCTCTTGCCCCCTTCCAATGTCAACACAGCAGTAAAACTGACAATGGGCTGCAACTCGTGTCTAAGGAGGAGTTTAGCTGGAACAGTTGGCATAGTCATTGCTAAAATGCCAGCACAAATATGACCACCTTCCATGCATTTCTCACTGTGAAAATTACAAATCACAGCACGGAGAAGGTAGGACTCAAGGCTGGTCCTTGGCAGAGAAAAATTAAGCATTATAGGCAGGAAGTCCTTCAGAAGCAGATATCCTTGGGGAAGAAGCGTTGAACTCTCTCTGGCAAATATCCAGGTCGGAGGATTAGCTCTTCCTTGACAGCATGTGTTATCTAGGTTCATTTACGAGAGAAAATGAAAGGAGAAAAAAAAGAAGCAAGCACTTGGTGATACAACACTACAGTATTCAAACTATTTCACTTGCCCACTGCTTAACAACTGTACCATGTTTAATCTTGACTCTCAAGGTGGTTGTGCAGCTTTTTTTCCTGCTTGGGATAGTGTATGGTAACAATTTGAAACATGTTAGTTTCCCACCATATTTACATTCCCAGTGCTGATTTGAGGCTCACATTCTTTTGACCACCATGATTTAATCTATTTTCCCAAAAGGATTTGTTTTGACTTCAAGATTCACATCTAAAGAGGGAAAACACCCACATCAATAAGCAAGCATTGGGCCTTGCAAGACTGGCTTCCTGCTCTGTGTAAAAAACTCACACTTCCCACTCAATCACAAGACCCACACAGATTGTTTTTCATTCTGGGGCTTACACTGCCTGTCCAACACACATTAAGCAGCAGAGGAAAGACAGGCTAACCAAAACACAGAGGACTAACTTAGGTCTCTGCAGGTGCAAGAGACGTTTGATGGACCACAATGACTGGGATTGACAGGCATAACAAGTACTCTAGGTCTCTATTTCTGGGAAGCTGCAAACTATCATTACATTCTGCATAAAAACTCAGGCTTGATGGAGTTTTCAGTGAAATTATTTTAAATAATCATTTATTAATGGTCTCTTGCAATGCAGTGAAAGATCGACCCAGTTGTCACAGGTGAAACTAGCAGGGAAGGAAAAGGTAAGTTCAGTTGAAAGAAAGTCAATTGCCAACTTGAATGCCCTAAAGAGCTGGAGAGAAAAGGTCTATGGAGAGGGTGCTGTGCTACTGTTTTAGCCAGTTTTTCTGATTGCTCTTATGCTTCAAACATGTGTAGAGGCCTGTAAGAAAGCGCTGCCCTCTTCTTTCACATTCATCATAAATAAATAAAATAGTAATCTGGCAGAGGCCCTTTTATAGTGGTCTCTTTTCTAGAGATGCTTTGCTCAAAGTTTTTAGTACCACACAAGGACAGAACATCATGCATTACCCAAAGACATGTGATTTTAACATTTTACAGGTATGGAAAAATAATAGTTGACTAAAAGAAATTCTATGTAAGAAATATTTGTATATTGTTGAAATCGTCTCAGTCCAAGGCCATTTAAAATCTCTATGCATGCCCTACCCACATTCCACAAGATCCCTGGCTGAAACAGAACCAAGCTAAAATGGCAGAGCTGGAAACCACATGTAGTCTAACTATTATGGATAGGAGCTGGCTGGTTTCCGGGCACTTTGTGTGTTCTACTGCTATGTCTTCCTCCACACGAGAGTGCAGCCACTCTCAGGGTGGCTGAGAGAGCTGCATGAATGAGGCTCACAGAGCCTACAGTGTTGAGTCAAGTGAGGTCCTGCTTGCTCACAGGGGGAATTGTTGAGCCAAGGTGGTCAGTGGAAAGGAAGAAAGCCTGCCTAGCATGCAGAGGCAGGATGGATGACCTTGTTAATCTAAGTGGGGAGAAGTCAGGAAACCTCATTCTTGAGACCTGCAGAGCTTCCTGGCCTCAGGCCTTCTTTCCACCTTTTTCTGTGTTTCTGCTGCTATTTTTTTCTAACTTTCAACTTAGTTCTGTAGCATTACACTTTTTATTGTATTAGCAAGCTTTTCAATGCTAAACACATTTTTAACAGTCGTTTAATCTATGTAGGTTCCAGGTTGATAAACAGATTGCACACAAAAACTTAACAGCACAAACTGGTTATCAAAGGTGTTTCACATACTCGAACAGTTAGTCATTTACTATAAATGCTCTTACTATTCATTGTTTCTTATGTCACTCTCCACATTGGTGGAAAAGCTTAACACTGGAAACAATGGGGGGAAATTGCACTCCCAAAGTTTCTCTTTTAGTAGTTTTACTACTGAATTACAAAATATATTGACATTTAAAGATTTTTTTCCCTTCTTTACATAAATTAAATTACATTTAGATCACATCAATTCTAAACTGCAATCGCATAATTCGCCTTCCCTTTGTGACAATCAGAAACTTACCATAAAGTCACTTAAAATGAATGAAAAAAAGGCAGCTCACACCAACACTTCAGTCATGCGTTTCTATAAAAATCTGAGACCCAACTGCATACTAACTGCAGAACAAGGCTTTGATCTTTATATAGCACATTGTGCCTCTAGCTAGAGTGAATTAAGAAGCTGACAAAAACTACAAAGTTACTGATATTTCATTCAGGTGAGAAGAACAGAAACTGAACTGTAGCAAGCACTAAAAATAGATGTGTAATAACACAGATCCGGCAAAAATGCCAAAAGACTTTACAAGTTCTTGATGCTGATTTGAATACAGAATAACGATTATGATCAAACTAAAGCAAATGCTCGGCTTAATGTTAATGTACCACTCTTTTGCAACTATGAAAGCAATGGCTCTTCACTCATCCAAACAAAAGCCACAATTAGAGCTTAAGACTCCTGTCTCTCTTTTTTCTGCTAATAATTGATGGAGGAAACCACTCGGCAAGCAGCCAGAGGGAAGTGCAACTGCGCACCAGTAAAACTAAAGTCATCTGAACTGACCCTAGTGACATGTGACAGTCTGGCACACCAAACCAGCCCTTACGACATAAAAAAAAATACACACAGAGACAGCAGAAATATCTGTTGCAGCTGACCCTGAGATCAAGTGTCACAGCTAGCCAAGAGGCTTGCCTGGTGGGCAGGCAAGGCTGCTGTGACTGGCAAGGTAAATGGTGGGCATGGAGAAAATCCCCAACTAAGAAAGGTCAGCTCATGCCATTTTCCACATGTTTTTGTCACAGATCTTCTACCTCAAGCTATAAGTAGTTAGTCTGATTATTTTAACAATAATATTTCACCATATCAGTTCCAGTCATTTCAGTGTGGAGTGACAGATTTGTACACAGTCCAACAGAGGCTATCTCACAATCAAAACACTGTTTACAAAGAGCCAGAGATATGAATAGCTTATAAAAGTATAAATGGCCTCTTAAGAGCAGTCTGCGTGCATGAGGTCTATTTAAAGAGCTCCTCTGCAAATCTACATTTGGATGAAACTGAACCCAACATAACAAACATGTGACAAAAATAAGACTACTCCTCTCAAAAGCTGTGCTTATCAAGTTGATATATAGAACTGGATGTGTACACTGATCCCTGTGAAAGAAATGACCACCTGTATTTGCCATTGTTCAACACACACCCCCTTCCCTTCTACTGCAAAGCCTTAGATATTGCCAGGCAAGTGCAGGAGCTACAAGATTGGGTTTTATTATTTTATCAGCACAAGACCCAGCCTTTCACTGTGCAGTAATATCCTGCACAGGAAATCAATACAGAGGAGTGGTGAGGCATGTTACACCACACAGAAACTAAGATAGAAAATATAATAACGTTAATTTCAGTGCGTAAACCAACAGAGAATCATTCAACTGACCAGTATCTCTCCTTTGGTTCAAGTTTTCCATCCATATTTTAAGAATAAATAATAATAATAATAATAATAAACGTGGTTAATTCAGCACTTGCATTATTTAATCATGCTGCACAGGTAAATTATTTACAGCTACTTACTGGAGCTCGTGTGCATACTGGTAGCTGCACATGGCATTTAGCTCAGCCATCTCTTTTCTCCCTACTGTTAACAAGCCTGTTTTGAGCTCACTACGCGAGATAACAAAGGCTTTTGGTGGAAAAATAAGGCTCACTTTGTAAACCTGTGTAATCTCTCTGTGTTTCTAACTCTAATCTTCAGGAAACAGCTGACAGCAAAGATTCCCTTACTATGGGCTATATATATATATATATATATATATATATATATATATATCACTTATATATACCACACACAAAAAAAAATAGAGAGGGTT
>JBBBVU010000022.1:16545189-16556933 GCA_037177055.1 Atherinosoma microstoma | reverse complement strand
TTTTTTCACCTGCAGAGATATCACTGTCACCTTTTATCTTCACAAGCCTGCCTGAGTCACTGATATGGATGGGATTTTATATTTTATTTTTACACGAACCAGAATGTCACACTATTAGCAAACCTCAAAAGGAAAGTTGCAAGAAAAGGACATTTTGTACTGAGAGCTGTATTCTTCTACTATGACTTTACACTCAGCTTAAATTTGAAATTGTTATAATTTTTGTCTGAATGTTTCTGGATTTTATAAAGTTTTTTAAGTATATTTTCCAAAATGTTAGTGAGAATAAGACAAATGAGACATCGTTAACTTTAATTCTTGACTTAAAGCTCTTTGATGGAAAATGGAAATACCTAATTCGAGTTTTTTCAGAATTGGGAATAAATAAAATAGCAGACTGCTTCATTTGATGCAAAGTTATTGTTGACATACAAAAATAACCAGCAGAATTAACTGTTCTTGTAGCAGAAAAGAAACCTATCATGAATTATCTGTTGTTTTTTATTGAACTTTTGCACCTCTCTTTGGACAAACCATGCGTTGTTTGCCACATGACACAATGATGATCTTAACATCACATGCCATTGAAAGCTGTGCTGCCAGTACATTCGACTGAAATTATGCAATCCTGTGTCATTACAGATCAAGTGAAAAACTGAATGAGCATCTGCATAATGAAACTTCACATGAGCTTTTATTCTGGATCTGCTGATGTTACAGCTAACTAAAGCAAACTTCACCTGAGAACTGTGTGTGTGCATGTGCAATGTCAATACTATATCAGTCATAATCAGAATCTCTTATATTGATTGATTAGCAATATGTTGACAATGCATCACAAAAGGTGGAAACATTAACAGCAACATAAGACTATATGTAATTGTGCTGTTTTGTAACAAAACCAAATCCTAATGGAAAATCAAAAACCCTTTTCTTTTACTGTAAAGGTGGGAATTTAATTTGAGAGAAAAAGCCTCTTCTGCAGCAATGGGTAATTCACCCTGCTGCTCCATTTAATGAAAAGACCATTGCAGTGCATTCCATCAGTGAAAGCTCAGATCCACCTGGGAATATTCTTCAGGAGTGAGATGGATGTTAGGAAGCAGAGAGGATCTGAGTTGCTGACAAGGGGCACCGAGCATGGGGTTTTCCTCGGATGATATTTTGAGGCATATGTATTTTAGGTATCTGGAAAAGTATTATTATTTGGCTCAGTTTATTTCTTTGATAAGATCTTCTTCACCTATTGTGCCTTTCTATAGTGAAAATTTTTAAAAAAGAAAAAAGGAGTTTGATGTAAATTATGGTTACTTTGTATTTCACAAGAGCCCATGTGTTAAGCAACTTAAGATTTATTGGGCATTTGTTTTCCACAACTTAAATTGGGGTGTTGTTAAGAATTCACTCACATGATACTATTGCTGAAGCAATAAACATTCTTTCTGGCATTACACATTTCTGATACAGGAAATACAACTATGTGGTTTTGATATTTCGTAACTCCTCCTGCACAGCTCTTTTCCCAATAGAGAATTCTGGTTCAAGAATAATCCAACTTTTTGTTTAGGAACTAATAACCATCAAAACTGAATTTTCTAATCTGATTTCAAACCCTACAGATACAAACCAGTTGCGTCTCATAGCTACTACATGAGGTACTACAACAAAACTACAGCTCAGCTTTCCTATTCATCTTACACACATGAGTGTTGTTCAGCTAGGATGACCAACACTTCAAATCAATCTCATTCAGATACATCCCCCTACATTAAACAAGAGATAATATTTCCACCACTAGAATTAATTTATCAGACCTCATCATCTCTTTTACATGTTCAGTGACCTACCAGGAGTTGCTGATTGATATACCATGAAGTCACAGTAATTAATGGTGAAGTTTCCCCTGAGACTGAGGAAGGTTGAAGCTGGGTCAAAGGCAGCATTACGGAAGCTACACAGGACCTGTAGGAGCACTCAAGACCCCCTGAAGGCCCATCGGTCAGATCCAGATAAAAGGGTTGAGTGCGAGGATAATGTTTAACCAAAGGGACAGTGTCAAATGGTCCATAAACTGCTTCCTCTTTCCTCAGAGACAGAGAGAAGACAATCTTTTCTGAGTTAAAAACAGTGTAGTTGTGTTTTTTTGCTCACAAAGGGACGACATGATTTACCATAAATCCAAAATAGACCCAATACAGTTAAACACTATCTATCTTTTCAAAGGATGCTTTTCTGAGTGTATTTATTTTCTCCAACAAAACTTTCAGCCCTTTTAGTTTTCATAAATTACATCTCAGACCTCTCTACACCAACATATTTTCTCAGCAATGAATGAGGTGTGACTTCAAATGTTGTTTGCAACCAGCACTGATCGACCATTCAAGAATTACTGTCTTGGGACATGATACATGTTGGTCTTCAGTCAGTGATGGATAGCATTCTCTGTATTAATGGTAAAAGGCAACTTATTACTACAATATTCTCCAGCAGAAGGAATAGGAGCAGTTTTCACTGTGTGGAAGATATTGCGTACATTTATATGCCTTTGTTTTTCTGATAAGATTAGTAAGATATGAAACAGAAACTTCACTTCCTGTGTGACTCAACGGCTGCTCTGTCCGCGCTACAGGTGTGAGCTGACACAAGAATACTGTTATCGTTCAAGAAAGCTCAGAGGGCTGGAGTTTTTTGGGCAATAAATCAATCAATAAACCAAACTGCTGAAAGTTGTTGTCTTTAAATAATCAACTAAAACAGCCCTAATTGTACAGTGTGCACTCAGATATGACCCATAACCTGCATACACTAGACAGAGACAATCCTTTTTTTTCCAAGGTATATCTTTATTGAGCGTCTGTGTAAACTAGGTCACATATGAAGTTATACTCCCATCTCCCAGTGAGAGACCAGCCACCTGTGCAGCACATGCCACACCTCTGTTGCAAACAAGGAAAGATGGTCATGAATCATTAATTATGATCAATTATTAATCCCACTGCATGTAAATAGCTACCTGGTTCCACTGCCTACTGCCTTAGTAATGGAGAATCCTCCACAATTACATTTTTCGTATGTAGGAATGTTGCTTGGACAAATGTTAATAAGATGCTCTTTTTCCTAGCAAGCAATAGTACAGCTGACAAAAAAACGTTGTCAGTTTTTCCTTACATGTGATCCATGGAGAAATAAATAAAAACTCAAGTAATAAATCATTTTGTAAAAGGTAGGTTAAGGATGGTATTTTTTTAATCATAATTTGTTTTCCTCATCACTATAAAGAAAGTCCCTGTCAAAAGTTTATATTATTGTTTACAAAACTCAATACACTGAATCCCATGAGGATTGCTCATGCAACAACACAAAATTAAGCACAGACTGATGCAAGAGGTTACTTCAGCATCTTAAAGGCTATGATGCATTGCCACTAATAGTCTGCTAGGTTTATTTACACCAACTAACATCATGTCCCTTTTAAATCAGGCTGTCATCAAAGCAATCAAAGTGTTAGCCTGTAAGAGTAAAACTATCAGTCTTTCATTTAAAACTGAAAGACTGTCATCATGCAGCTGGATTTGTTTGTTTAGTATGTGACACTTTATCTGTTCAATGTTGCTATCCAGATACGGGATTCGGTTACTTATAAAGATTTTCGGAAATAGAAAAACAGTCAAAATGTATAAGCAAGACTATAGGTTTAGAACCATAAATTACATTATGTATTTTCTCTGAAGTTGCAATGAATGCAAAAGGTATTAAAAATATATGTGTTTTCAATGATGGTTTTTAAAACTTACATTTCACATAAAAACAAAAATAGTCTTATTATTTTAGTTAGTTACTTCATTTCAGTCAAGCGTGAGATGCAATATTTTTAGGGAGCTACTTATTAACTAAAGATAGCAGTTAGCCACTGTGAAACTATATACAGCTTATAAATGTATTTTTACGGATGAATGGCATGTTATATAAACTCAGACATAAACTTAAGTTAATCATACCCTCAATATAAAAAAACCTCTAAATTGTCCTGCATTACAAGAAGCATATAAACTCAAAGTTAAATCCATATCCAGTATACTGTATGTCTCTCTGACTCATAGTTAGTAAGATATTTTTAATCAGACACCATTCTGCGTCTCCATCTGCACAAACAGATGAGTCTCTAGTGTTCCTGCTCTGTGTCGCAAGCAGCAAGGTGCCTGCTGGAAGTGAAAGTGATCTAGAATGTGATGCCAAAATGTGATTACTAAGATTATCAGTGGCAGCAACAATGAAAGTGGCATGGCCCAATCTGCATAGTCCTCCTGAAAGGCAGTAGAAACACAGTCGTTGCAGACAATGGCCTTCACTGGTTCACTAGTGATGACAAAGTCAACAACCCATGCTAAGAGTCTTCTGCTGCACATGCTCAGCAGATTTTTGTCTGGAGCTTTAACAGATCACCACAGGTCTTTGGGGTCATAATTACCAAATGGGTTTTGTCATGTTTTTCAATCATAAATGCAAATATTCTGATACTGCTTATTGCTGTTATGATCAACTATTTGTGTCGTAAATAAATAAAAGCTTATAAGAATGGAAATCACAACTAAAATGGTTCAGGAATTTTCTTCTGGCAACCACAGACTATAAGAAACAGCATACAACTTTCTCACCATGCAAATGATTAATGTAGACATTTTCATGGTGCTTTTTGTGTTGCTTAATTATATTCACTTATTTGTAATCCAGTGGAATGTGTCCCTCATCCATTGAGGGGCACATTGATTTAATTTGACATTAATGACTAGTATAAATTATGTTCTTTTTCAAATGTAGTAATAATCTTCCAATTTCCTATTGGATAGGAGTATTCAGAATATGTCACTACATGTAACATAATGTAATTAGAATTATAAGTGTAACATTTTTTTTATCACTTTATATAACAATTCAAACTAAAACATTTGGAGATGCTGTGTAAGTGAGTAGACAAGACCAAGACATTGTTTTGCTAGAATTCTGTCGAATAAAGTTATTGCATAGGAACTAATGTAGAAATAGCAGCAAAAACACCAACTGAACTGCAGGATGCAAGAAGGGGCTCTGTTATCATAATATGTGGGGGATTTCAGAGTTCACTCTGTGCAGAGGAATCTGCAGCAAAACACTGTCAACATTAAGCACAGCAGGCAGAGGAACATCAGAACCACAGGGAGGCTTGACAAATGGCACTGTGGGGTAAAGTTGCAGCAGAAGAGCCACATAAGGAACAGTTCTTACAATGTAGAAAATGATGTCCAACTGACCCAGTCAAAGCAGGGTGTCCTTGTGAAAAGAAAAGAAAAACTAAAATGTTGCTAAAACTATCTAGAAAGGACAAGATTGTCCCTTAAGTGTACAACCTAAAGAAGTTATTTAGCCAAGTTTTCAGAGCTCCACCTGCAAATAATGAACACCTTTGGATGTTGATCTGATGTAGGCAGACAAATACAAAGAAAAATCTGTGTGGGTGTTGTTGATTGCATGCCAATATCTAAGTAACCTACAATTGTTGCCTTTTTTTACATCCCTGTCCAATTTCAGTTGTAAATAGAGTCCATCATCTATCTAAAATAGGCTAGATAAAAGTGTTTTTTTTTCTTTAAAAAAATCTAAGTTGGTTCAATTCAGTCATAATTATCATAAACATACAGCCATGTACACTCTGCAATCAGCACTTTGTCTCCTCAGTACACTTGTACTGTCAACATGAAGCTGAAATCTGTGGCACAGGCATGTCACACACAATTAGTCTTCCAAAGAGCCACATGGAGCAGCAGTGCTTGGGGCCAAACTGGCGCCATCCACTTCCTCAGCATAGGCAGTCTACAGCGGCCAAGAGCACGCTTTCTCTATTTATAACCTATCATTATCCAAATGAGGTTGAAAAGATAAGACAGCAGCAGGAAAGGCCACAAGTTGCAAAAGTAGCCTAGCTGTCTAGCTGGGGAGAAAACTAACAGCGAAGGCATGTTTAGTTTTTTCCCCCTTTTTTTAAACGACAAAAAACACACGAGATGAACATTTATTTACAGAAGCATCATGCATACACTTAATAGCAAATACCAATATCATATACTGAATGAATGGTCTACTCTAGGCAACTCAAAAGGGGGAGTGGGCCCTTTAAGAACCACAAAACAATCCTTTACTTCCTGTATGTTAGCATCAGCAACTTGCTGGGGTCACAGTGTCTTTAGGGTATACTGAATTTATCAAGACGCAGCCAATGTCTAGGGTTGTTTTGTTTTGTTTTTTTTACTTTAAAGCCCGACAAAATTTATAATTTATAGAAAGGTTATGGCAGGAAGAAAAAGAAAAATGCTATCATTAGCAGTAGCACATGAACAGTCAGGATCATTGAACAACCGTAGCAACCAGACGGAACAGAAACTTAAAGATTCACCTACCAAACTGAAGAAGCCCATTAAACGTGAAAACGGTCAAAGTGTTGAGCCCGAACAAAGTCATTATTTCAGGGATAATGATTTGCACCACAGACTGCGGGAGGATTTCTTCAACCAGCCTTGCATCAGTTTGGCTAAAGCATTCCTTGGCAAGGTACTGCTCATTATTTGATTTATTTACTCTTGTCGAGTTTGAGAAGGTACAGGGATCCCCGACAAGTGCTGTTTTTAAATTTGCTCTATTCCAGTAACTATAGTCCATGTAGCTTTATATGAACTTGACAATTCAGTATGCGTTTATTTAAAAACTTTATTATAATTACATCATATGTTTTCTTGCAGAATTGTGTGAAACTTGCCCACTCCACGTTTCCAAAGCAAGCACTGACAATCTGTCTAAAATCAATATTATTTATGATTTCTTTTTTTTCTTTCTTTTAAACAAAAAAACAAAAACAATTTGGGAGCAAATGCCAATAGGGATACCACAGTATTGCTGGCAATAGGGCATTTACCATCTGAACCTCAAGTCTAAAATGAGGACCTGACCCTTCCAACTCACTCAGTGGATCAAAATAATTTAGATTTTGATTTATGTGAAAGTGGTGATGGAACCACAGCAGCCAGACTACTGTCTTTATGATTTCACAATCCATATTTCATAATACTGATAAATGATCAACAAGCACATCAGAGACTCTAAACCTCTTGTGGTCTCTCTGACTTGCTATCCTCTCTCTGTAGCCCAATGACAGCATTGAGAAATTTAGTCACAAACATTTTTTTTTTTTTTTACACAAAGATTTAATCAAACTGCATTCACAGTAGTGGGGGATTTGCTGCTGTGTGCATACAGTTAAGGCATTTATTCAAATATTTAAACTGGTATAGTCAGGGTTCTGCACAGTGGTTTGATGTTTATCACTGTTGCCTCTCAGCAAGAAGGTTCCCCATTTTAATCTTGGCTTGAGCCTTTCCGTGTGGAGTTTGCATGTTATCCAGGTGACGGGACAGGTTCTTTCCAGATCCTCCGGTCTCCTCCCACGATCTAAAAATAAACATGTTAGGTTTATTGATGTATGAGTGACTATGAGCATGCATGGTTGTCTTGTGTTGGCTGTGTGATGAACTGGTGATTTGTTCAGAGTGTACCCAGAGTGTCTTTTTTTCTTACAGGTGAAATGAAATAAACATACTAAAGCTTGACATGGAGTGTATAAGGCATAAACAAAGGATGGATGGGGACTGGATTTATAATACAAGTCAAAAGCAACAAAGAATGTTTAACAAAATAACATTTGAATAATTTGCATAATTGATGAGCAATCACAATATAAATAAAACTGGACTGTCCTGATAGGTGCTGGTCCGCAGGTGTGCAGATGGTACTGAGCTGCGAGGGAGGATAGTAGAAACCGAAGCCTACCTTGGAGGGGAGGATAAGGCATCACACTCAGCAGGAGGAAAACGTACCAAGAGGAACACAGCCATGTTTATGAAGCCAGGCACAATTTATGTATATCCAATCTATGGCATCTATCTTTGTATGAATGTCTCCAGTGAAGGTAAGGTCATTACACATTAATTATGTCTTATTATGTGGACATTTTATCATGTACATGTATTGTATATTATGTTTACCAGTTCCCTCAGATGCAAAATAGATATTGGAAATGCTGAAAGGCCTATTTTGGTTAATTGTGCCTTCCTTTACATGTTTGTCATTAATGTTACATTAAAAACTACTTAGCAGTTTGTGTTTTTTATCATTTGTTAATAAAAAGGAAAAAGACAGAGCGGAGTCTTGCTGACTGATGCACATTGTGTACTGATTTACATAGGAGAGGGTGCTGCTGTGCTGCTACGCTCATTGGAGCCCCTGCAGGGCCAGCCCATCATGAAGGAGCTGCGGGCAGCCAGACGCAAGGAGGGAGCCCGTCAACTGAAGGACAAAGAGCTCTGCAATGGGCCTTCAAAGCTCTGCCAGGCTCTAAACATACCCCGCTGTTTTGACCGACGAGACTTAGCTTCAGATCCAGAGGTGTGGCTGGAGACAAATCCAGATTCAAGTCCAACAAAACCCCAGGATATAGTATCAGCACCACGCATTGGAATTGACTCCCATGGGGAATGGGCCAAGAAGCCCTGGCGGTTCTATCTTCATGGGCACCCCTGTGTTAGTGTTGTGAATAAAGAGGCAGAGAAACAGTCTTTGTCTGGAAATGTAATGAACAATTTAGGTCCCTCAGATGTGCAGTCTGAGACGGGACAGGATAATGTAAAAAAAACTTAACAGGAATATTCCTGAAACTACTCTGCCATCTGTTCCCTTTTTTAGACAGAATCAAAACAGATATTTTCTGTTTGCTTTGTGGAGATACACTGTTCCTTACACATAATAAAATACTTGAAAATTTTACATATGTAATTTTTCTGATGTTGGCAGCTCTGAAAAGTTGGTGAAATAAAGTGACTGACATTTTAAATGATAAAAAAGGTTTCTTAGCTGTTTTGTTAGCTAATTTTGATACAATGTGCTGACTGTGCTAAATTTTCCATAAAAGTAATGGTTTAGAACTTCAGCTCATCTGTGCCAGTGGGGAAAAAGGAATTGTGCATGTACATACTCTGTAGTCTTTCTGATTTAGTTTAATCTTTGTTTTTCAATAAACATCCACACTTGGGAAATTCTCTCAGTGATTTCACAGATGTTTGGATGGCTCCATTTCCCTCAGAGAAAAACAGCCTCTCTGATGTTTTAGACTCTTCCCTTTTCAGTTTTTCTTTGGTAGTTGGTCTCTCATCACCTTTGGGATATCTAAGCAGAGATGGCTGAAAGGTCTGGAATGATCATTGCTCATTATGCCCCTCTGAATGGTTATGTCACACGTGTGTCAATCCTTCCAGTATTCACAGTGAACTCTTAAGGCATATCTGGTAAGTAAAAAATAATTTAATATTGTAAACAATTATTCGGCTCAAGATGAAAAATACTTTCTACATTTTGTAAATCTGCACACATTAATGCAATCATGTCAGTCTGTTGTAACATCTTTGAGCAAGTGCACTTAGCTGTGAGCAACTGCTTTCAAACTGACACGTTTTCCAGTCGGTGAGTGTTGACGCTGTCTCTGTACCACTACTCCATGGGTGACTGAAAGATGGAAATAATGGGATCTTCATGGTTGGTCACCACAAGAACACTTCGGAATTTGTCAAACAGTGTCTTTAGCTGCGATCGCCTCATGTTTTCATTGAACATAATTTCTTCCAGGTGGTGATGTCCCCGAAAATAGTGCAGCAGCCTGGAGGAAAGCAATATAACAAGCAAATAAGAAAAAAAAGGCTGAAAATGTAGTTCTATTCATTCATTAGTGGATTAATAAACAATGAAACATGACTTCTGCAGCTTTGATGTTTTCCCATTATTACAAAAACAATTTTCCAATCTCTTGCAAAAATGTTTCTATTGTCAAAGAAACAAAGCTTTAAGATAATTTATAGCATCATGAGTGACGGCATCTGCAGTTACAATGTTATGAGTAGCTGCAAAAAACCCCAAAGCAAAGTGCTGTTCTTGGCCAATAAAAGCAAACTCAGTTACCTGGCAAACATTCGCAGATCCTCTGGATTTTGTGCAGCAGGTATGTTAAGAATAACCTGCCTCTCGTGCTCTGACAGGCTTGTAAGCAGTGTTTCTGTCATCCTTTTGTTGAGTGGGGAGTCTCCACCAGGCAGCAGCTCTGCACTGGAGTTGTCCATACTGGGACTAGTTAAGGTCATGTCATCACTGCTGGCTACACACATGGAGAAGACAGATGGTCATACATTTGGTATAATGTATTAAATTTCTCAGAGCAAATGAGAGAGATGAGGGAGAGCATACTCGGTGAACCAAAACTAAGAGCACTAGGAGTGCTGAGACTCCGGCCTCCCACTCGTGCAGCTAGTGGAGGTTCTTCATCCTTCAGTCCAGGCTCATCCTCACTGGGTGGTACCAAAAGGCAAACATAGGTGTGCAGTTGAATAAGCAGGCGATGCTGGAGCATCCACACCACCATCTGGATCAACTGGGCCTGGTTAGAAGCAAAGCAGCAAACTGCATTACAACAGTGTTCAAGATCAAATTTATGTCAAACTCAACATGTTCAGGTTACATGTTTTGAATATGTTTCAGGTCCATAATCCAAGCCATGACGCTGATCTTGTTCTCATGAAAAATGAAGGTTGTGACCCTAGAGCTGATGTAGTTTTCTTTTTCATTTATAATTTAACCACAATGGCTTTGCTGAGAACACCAGATGTTTTAGCTCTCGCAAAACATTATCTGACTCTACAGTGATGTCCTTGTTGGATTTATCATGAAAGTTTTGTTTTATTTCAAATTTGTGTAAATATGTTAAATTGTCTACTCAAAATATTTCTGCAAATTATATATATATATATATACCAACCCATAAATTGGTTCATTTTTGGCATGTTGTTTTAAATTCCTAAAATTATCATTTTATTGCAGACTGCATAAAAAGATGCTTGTTGTGTCAAAAATTAAATCAATGCAGTCGTATCTTAAATCTGCATGCTCCTTGATGACCAGCAGGTGGCGACTCTTCTTCTTGCAAAAGAAGTCTACTTGTATGGTAATTAAGTGATGTCCAGGCCTCATTCCAGCTCAGAAATAGTAATCATTGTAATCAAATTGGGAGTTGTTTACAAATTATATCACCTAGTAGCTATATCTATCTAAGTAGCATATTTAGAGATTATATATGATCTATTTTCCATTTTTCTGAAGAGAAAGTGCACATAAATCTGATTATTTCACCTAAATAGACAATAACGATACATTCTAAAGCCAGGGGTATTTCAGAGACTTTTTCCTAAGTATTTTCTTAATCTATATTTTATATCTTAGGGAATTTGCTTGATCTAATCTGTTACAAGAATCTTACCTCCTGGGCAGGTGCTTCAAGGGGGTTTCTGAACTCTGACAGTGAGACAGGCAGCGAGAACTTGGCCAACATGGAGGGCAGATCATGGCCAGAAAACTGTTGGGCAAACTGCTCAGCCAGTGGAGAGTATCTATTCAGGGAAAGATGGTACACATGGTTTTTAAAAAAAGAACCATTCACAAAACTCATTATCATTAAACAATGTTTGGTCAGAGGAGCGATACTGTCAGTTGCCCAAAGCTAATATAGCACATGTTAAAATGAATAAACAAATGTGAAATCAGTGTAACAGTAATGAGGATCTGCTTTTCAAACCTTACTTTACTTTATGAAGCAATGCCATGGACAAATACTCAGTATAATT